>OZ023266.1:36932141-37322141 GCA_964006375.1 Tillus elongatus | reverse complement strand
CTGTATTATTAAGTAATCTTTCAAAGTGTTTTGAGACATCAAAAAAATGTAAACCACCACTCACAGGCACAATAATAAGTACTAAAGTAGCAAATATCACAGCTAGCTTACTGCAGCGCATTCTAAGCAACAATGCACAATATTTGATTAGGCTTTTAAGAAGTAACTATCAGTAAAATAACATGAACGTTGAAGAGGGTAATGCTGTTTGATGATAAAAATTACACATGTCTTGTAGAGCTTCATGCGGAAAATAGGCCACTCGGCGAAAGACAAATAGAACCCTGCCAACTTTGCGACACAAATCAAAAACGACTGGCATAACAACCATGTCTGTAGCATATCATATTGCTGTTTTATATCTCTAAATCATATGTTTGAAAAAAAGTATACAGCAAAACTAATTTAAAGTCTGTACGCAGCAAGCGTGTTATGGTAGCGAATCTTCATAGAAATGATCTGGCACCAAAAATTTTGACTTGTTGTTTATGTAACCTGCAAATATAAATTTTGGTATGTGGTTTACTTTTTATAACGTAAACCAAAGTAATAAATTTGGTTGTCATAGCTATGTTATCTTTGTAGATAAAAAAAAACTCTGGACGCAGCAAGTGCGTTATGGTAGTGAATTTTCATAAAAATGTTTTTAATATCAAATATGTTTTTTTTAAGAAAGCAGGCACCAAATTTGGTATAAGCTATATATTAGAAACAATGTGCCATGTTTCATCAAAATAACTTTATTGTTTGAAAATGTACAAACATTTCCGAAAGTAAACTTAAATTGTTCCCGAAAATACTGGTTTTATGGTCAACCTTATAGGTGAATAGCAAATTGATTCAAAATTTGAAGCATTTAATGAAAATTCGCTACCATAACGCACTTGCTGAGTCCCGAATTTATTTTCTTACAAAGATGTATTATATTTCGATGGAAAATGCAAAAATGCAATAACATAGGGCATGTTCGATTAAAAAAATTCACTAAAAAAAAGAAAATTTGAATTACAAACGACTTATGGGCCAGCCTGTAATTATGGAAATATTTTTTAAAATGTAGCTTAAGACACCCTACAATTAATGTATACAACTTTTTTTCGTAACTTGCATAATAACGGATATATTGCGCTTTAATGATTTTTTACGAAAATTTGACAAAAATGATATACCATTAAACGATAAAATCTATAGCCAACACTACTGCGAAAGCATCAGAGAAGGGGTCTATTTGAAATGAATTTTCTGAGAACATTTTAGTAAAATGAAGGACAATGACGATTGAAACTAAGAGTTCAGGCTTTGTAAAACATTATTCTTGAGACATTTTTCTTCCATAGATCATATTAATGTCTGGTTCATTGCCTAAATATTAACAATTTTGACGTTTAAAATCGCGACTTTGACGTTTTGAGGAAAACCCAAATTTATTTTTTTTAAATGTCTGTAACTTTTTTGTCCTTTAACCTACAGCGCTTTGGTAGGTAGCTTACCTATAATGATATAAACCTGTGTACCAAATTTCGTTGCCCTTACTTTGTTAATTCCGGAGATATAAAAAAAATTCGATTTTTTTCGAAAGAAAACACAAAATTTTCCGGGAAAACCTCGGCGGATTTTCCTGGCTAACGAACTTATCCAAGCCACTTGCGAAAGGAAGGTACTCACCTAATTTTATCAAAATCGGTCCATTATTTTTTTAGTTATAGGTGTGACACATAAATATATAAACATATATATATATATATATATATATATATATATATATATATATATATATATATATATATATATATATATATATATATATATATAATATATAAACATATAAAGTCTGAAACCGACCTCGGATTTGGGTTCCAGGGGTCCTAAATAGCGCTCATTTGAAGAAATTTTTTCAAAATTCAAAAGTCGAGATCTCCTCATTAGTGAATTTTTTTAAAGAAAATTCACTAAAAAACGATTCTGAAAGAAAACAAAAACTTTTCTGGAAACCTGGTCCGATTCTCCTGGCTGACGAACTTGTCCAAGCCACTTACAAAAGGAAGGTACCTATCAAATTTAATTAAAATCGGCCTATATATATATATATATATATATATATATATATATATATATATATATATATATATATATATATATATATATATATATATATATATATATATATATATATATAAATTGAAACTGACCCCAGATATGGGTTCTAGAGGTCCTAGTTCGCGCTAATTTGAAGAACGTTTTTCAAAATCGGGGAGATCCCGATTAGTGATTTTTTTCTACGCAAATTCACTTAAACAGAAACAATAGTGTTGCAAATTGAATTATCACTTCCACATAGCTGCGATAATATATTCTCTTTAGAAAGACAACCCCTGAAGCGATGCTACCAAAAAACAAGTCTAAGCGTTCCTTTGTCGGTTGCTAACTGGATACCAAATTTGAAGATCAGATTCGTTCGAAAGTTATTTCGCCTACTAACAGACAGACGTACAGACTGACAACACACCGACAGACTGATCAACAGACAACCAAATTTTCATTCCAGAATACAGTTTTCTATATGTCTTGAGGCTTTTTACGCCGTTTGAGCAAAAAATAATAATTCTGGACGCAGCAAGTGCGTTATGGTAGTGAATTTTCATAAAACTCTTTTTAATAACAAATATGTGCCTTTTTTAAGAAAGCAGGCATCAAATTTGGTTACCAGTATAACCTATATAGTAAAAACAATGTGCCATGTTCCATTAAAATAACTTTATTGTGTGAAAATGTACAAAAATTTCCAAAAGTAAACTTAAAATGTTCCCGAAAAAACACGTTTCTTGGTCAACCTTATAGGTTAATAGCAAATTGAGCTGTTCAAATATGAAACATTTGATCAAAATTCGCTACCATAACGCACTTGCTGCGTCCAGATTTTATTTTCTTACAAATATGCATTAAATTTCGATGGAAAATGCAATAACATAAGGCGTGTTTGATTAAAAAAAGGAAATTTGTATCACCAACGACTTATGGGCCACCCTGTGATTGCAGAAATATTATTTTAAGATGTGGCTCAAGACACCCTATAATTAATATATACAAATTTTCTTCATATCTTATATAATAACAGATATATTGAGCTTTATTAATTTTTTACGAAAATTCCACAAAAATTATATACCATTAAATGATAAACTCTATAGCTAAGGCTACTGCCAAGCATCAGAGAAAGGGTCTCTTTGAAATGAATTTTCTGCAAATATTTTAGTAAAATGAAGGACTATGACGGTTGAAACTAAGACGTCAGGGTTTGTAAAACATCCTTCTTGAGAGATTTTATTTCTATAGCCCGTATTAGATTCAAGTTCTTTGCCTAAATGTTGCCAATTTTGACATTTTAAATCGCCACTTTGACGTTTTGAGGAAAACCCCAATTTATTTATTTTTAAATGCCTATAACTTTTTTGTCTTTTGACCTAAGTAGCTAAATTTTTGTAGGTAACTTACATATAAGAATGCAAACCTGCGTACCAAATTTGGTTGCCCTTACTTTGTTAATTCCGGAGATATAAATTTTTTTCGAAAGAAAACACAAAATTTTCCGGGAAAACCTGGGCAGATTTTCCTGACTAACAAACTCATCCAAGCCATTTGCAAAAGGAATTTTTTCACCAAATTTGATCAAAATCGGCCCATTATTTTTTGAGTTATCGGTGTGATACATATATACATATATATATATATATATATATATATATATATATATATATATATATATATATATATATATATATATATATATATATATATATATATATATATATATATATATATATATATATATATATATAAACATATAAAAATTAAAACTGACCCCGGTTATGTTTTCTGGGGGGCCTAATTAGCGCTCATTTGAAGAAATTTTTTCAAAATTCAAAAGTCGGGATCTCCTCATTAGTGAATTTTTTTTAAGAAAATTCACTAAAAATCGAAATTTCTTGCATTAATATTCACTCCCTCACATTCCAACTCTAATTTAATGTCTGCATAGAATACCAGATTCTTTATGAAATTGAAGGTTTTCTAATAAGTAAATCCTAAAACGTTATATTACTCGAGTTATAATGAAAAAATTCAAGCTTCACCAAATCATCCCCCATTCTTCCCCTACGCCCTGGAGTGATTTTACCCAAAAACAATCCCAACCGTTCGTTTGTCTAACGAATTTGACATCTCAATTCAGTCTAAAGTTATCGTGGCTACAAACAGACAAAAAATTCTTTTCATATCATGTTTTCTATATGTTATGACACTTTTTACGAGGTTTAAGCGAAACAATTTTTGAAACTTTTGTCGCTGATGCGATACTTCCACACGTTGTGACCATGGCTCTTGGTTGAATGAGTACTATTACAGAAATACACTGAATGGCATGAAACCTTGCTTTGAATTTAATTTAGTAGATGATAACGAAATATTACGGATTATAGACAAAATAAAAACTAGAGCAGTGGGCACGGACACTATCAGTTTGATAATGATAAAGTACTGTTGCCCACAAGTTATTCCTTATATTACTCATATAATAAACACATGCATTGCAACTGGTGTCTTTCCATCACAGTGGAAGCAGGCATATATCATTCCTTTTCCTAAGATTCCAACCCCGGAGACTCCCAGGGATCTACGTCCCATTAGTATATTACCTATTCTTTCAAAGATTTTCGAGCATGTAATCTATCAACAACTAAATACGCACTTAGATCGTTATTCCATTTTGCCGTCGCATCAGTCTGGCTTCAGACAATTGCACAGTTGTACGTCGGCCTTGGTAAAGGTTTCAGATGATATCTTGGAGTCTTCAGATAGTAACAAAGTAACGGCTCTAGTACTGTTGGATTTTACTAAGGCATTCGATACTATTAACCATAATTTACTTGTTTCTATTTTACATACCATTGGTCTGAAAACGGCTGCACTGGACCTCATTTCTAATTACCTGGAGGGTCGAACCCAGTCTGTGAAAATAGATGGCAATTACTCACAGACACGTTTAATTAGTGTCGGTGTTCCACAAGGGTCAATTCTTGGTCCCCTATTATTTAGTATCTATACGAGCAACACGTTTCGTAAGCTTCAACATTGTCAGTTTCATATGTATGCCGATGACACCCAGCTATATTTGTCGTTCGAAAGGGCAAAGGTTCGTGAGGCGAAGACCAAGATCAATTGTGATATGGCGAACTTGACGTAGTTTTCCAGGGAACATTCTTTGTTTCTGAATCCATCCAAATCTAAAGTGCTACTATTTGGAAATAAGGCATCTGTAGCTGAAATAGCTGAAACTTTTGTTGTGGAGATAAATAACGTCGTAATACCTATCGTTGAGAGTGCTAGCAATTTGGGAGTTACTTTTGAAAATAACTTTAGGTTTACTAGTCAGATTTCCAAATACATAAGAAGATCATATGCTGCCTTAAAACTACTGTATCCCCATAGAAATTATATATCTGATGGAACGAAAGCGATGCTATGTAACACGTTGGTCTTGTCGCACTTTTTGTATGCTGCACCACTGTACTATCTCTGTCTTGATGTAGTCACCAGGAACAGAGTACAGAAAATACAAAACTCGTGTCTCAGGTATATTTTTGGATTGCGACGTAGGCAACATGTATCGCATAAATTAAGTGAATTAAAGTGGCTTAATATGGGTAACAGGCTGAAGTTAAATACGCTGTGCTTCTACCATCAGGTAGTTTTTAATAAAAAACCTGCCTATTTGTACGATAAAATCCGCTTCAGGACTGACATTCACAACATAAATATCCGCAACCGTGATTACATAACTCCTCCTCACTATAAAACCTCTCTTTTTGAAAGATCGTATAGTTGCAATGTTCCAAAGCTTTATAATGCGATACCAAATGAACTTAAGAGGCTAAAAATTGAACAGTTTAAGAAGCATTTATTTGACTACCTGTATAGTACACAGTAAACGGTACTTGATCATTTTTCTTTTTTTGTAATCGGCAATAATTTGGGAGATATTATGACTTTCCGGTTAAGATATTAGTCTAGTTAAGTGTTTAGGCTAGGTTAAAGAATCGTTAAAATATTAAGTAAGATACCTAGGTAAGGGAATTTGTCCGGGGGGCAGAAGGATCTTCTGCTTGCTTGATCGCAACCTAGTGGTTTTCCTTTGTTTATGTATAATTAATTGCAACGAATGAACTGTTTATTTTTTGTAATGAAGGAAAATAAATTTATATTATTATTATTATTATTATTATTATTATTATTATTATTATTATTATTATTATTATTATTATTATTATTATTATTATTATTATTATTATACGAAAGTGATATTACTACCTGCTCCACATTTACTGTTTTTAGTGAATTTTCTTAAGGCAGATAGAGAGAGGACCTAGAAACTATATTTAAGGTCAGTTAAAATTTTTATACGTTTATACACAAACTGTCGCGGCGAAAACGAAACAGATATAATTTTTCATATTACCTGTTATTTAAAAAAAATTACTTGTACATGTAAATTTTGATTTCAAGGAGAAAACGTTTTGGTGTAATTTTCAACCCTCTCAGTTCATACTTATAGAGGTACTGAGTTTCACAACTGAAATTATAAACGAAAGTATTGAGTGACGCTTTATTTTGAAGCTGACCAAATTTTGTTTTTCTCTACCTGTCAGTTTTAGCGAATTTTTGAAAACCGGTTTAGCAGTTTTTGAAAAACCGCATTTCAAAATTTTGTCCACCAAGCAAAACAAACAAGTTTCTTACATTATTTTTTATTGCCTTTTAGGAGTATACTAATGCCTTTAATGCTGTAAATGTTGACTTCCAGCTTCTATGAATAAAAACAAGTTTTGCTTGAAGCGGTTTAGAACGTTCATCTATCCGGTATTGTAGTGTAAATCTTATTTGCAGGTGGCTACACAAAAAAGTATAAAGAGTTCAAATATTGTGACCTTGCAGGATATTCTGTTGCTCCTCTTCGCCCAACCCATTTCCTAGGAGAAATGCATTTACAGTTGTTGGAAGACGCCGTTGATCTAGCGCTTACATAAATTTGTAAGCAAAGTGACCGTTACAGTGAAAATGAATTAATATTTTAGCACTATACACTATACCGTTGTTATTCGTCGGTATCTGGACCAATAATTTTTCTGGAGATGAACTGGGCGCATAATTTAGTTTTAATTTTGATTTAAATTTAATTTAAATATTGATTTAACTTTAATTTAATTGTTAACTTAATTTTCATTTTTGTTTCCACTTAAACATAAAGTTTAGTTAGCTTTACTTCCATTTGTGTAACGAGCTATAAAATAAATTTGTGTATATTGACGTCTATTTTTGGGCATATAAGAATATTTATAATTACGGCTATATTATAATCAAATAAACCTTTAAATGATCACGAGGGCAAACATTGTTTTTTTCGTATTATTTGGTGGAAAAGAAAATTCTGAACATTATTAACGGTTTATGATATTGTAAGTAGTGTTTAACTAGGTTTTCTGAATTTTTCTATTTTAAGTTGATAAGTTGCAAAACGTTTATTGTATTGTTTTTGTACAACTTGATTTAACTGCAATAATCCATTATTATTATTTCGTTTTACTACGCGTCGGCCTGTGTTTTGTAATATACTCGATTTATTAATTACTGTTGCCTTATTTGGTGAAATCGTTCTATACACAATACAGATATAGAGACTGCTCCTCTGTCTCCACAAGTGCGTGTTTTTTTCTCTGTAACCGGTATTGTCCTTTACGCTGCCGTAAACAAGTGGAAAACAAGCACTTGTAAAGCCAGAAAAGAAGTCTCTGTATATGTCTGCATATCACTGGTGTAAGGAAACAAATCCCACCAAGTCTTCTAAACTAATGGGTTTCCCAAAACGGACGATATGGTCTTTAAAGTGTCATGGCAGCCATATTTAAAATGGTAGTAATGTCACTAGTTATCATTTGTGTTTAGTATAGCTTGACAATTTATCATGGCAAAATACATGCTTCAACAGCGTTTGGTCATCATCCAGAAATTTTATAACAACAAACGTTCTTTTGTTCAAACTCAACGTGATCTTCGTGAAGCTTTTGGTCCACATAATCGTTCTTCTGTGCTTGATATTTGTCGAATCGTTGGAAAATTGGAAACAAATTTGATTTTACACGATACCTGAACACCAATAACACAAGAAACATAAGAAAGAGAACGTCAAGAGAACCTTGACGCTGTAGTGTCAGTATTTCAGAAGATGCAAATCGCGGTCGATTAATCGACCTTATCAAAAACATGGCGTATTTTGAGAAAATGTTTCAGTTTGCATCTGTATAAGATCGTGTTGATTCAAGAACCGAAGCTCTTGACTATCATAAGCGTCGTGTGTTTGATTATGCGGCTCTAGAGCCTGTTGAAATTGATCCTGATTTAAAACCAAATCATTTTTTCAAATGAAGCTCATTTCTGGTTAAACGGCACCATAAACAGACAAAATTGTCGTTCTTGGTGCGCAAATAATTCACAACAGGTTCAGAAGGAGCCTCTGCATTCTGAAATAGTTACTTTTTGGTGTCGCTTATGGCATGGTGGCATCGTTGGACCCTATTTTAGATGCAGTAACAGTGAATGGTGAGCGCAGCCGATCAATGTTAACAGATCTTTTGTGGCCAAAATTAGATTAAATTGATTTAGCAACATATATTTTTCCAACAAGATGGTGCAACCCCACATGTTGCCAATGCCACTATGGAGTTATTGTGGGGAAAGTTTTGTGAGTCTGTATTCTCCAAGAATGGAGCTGCCAATTGGCCTCCAAAAAGCTGTGATTTCAAACTTTTGGATTTCTTTTTGTGGGGGTATTTGAAGTCGTTGTTTTATGTCAACAAACGTCGCACTAAGGACGTTTTGAAACCGAACATCGAACGCTGCATTAAGGAAATTACATGTAATTTATTGCAAAAAGTCACAAAAAATTGTGTTTATTGAATTAGATCCTACAAACGATGCTGAGGTGGACATTTGAATGATGTGTTACTCAAAACATAACTGCGATAAGTTGTACTTTGATATAAAAAAAGTTTATTTTATCTCCAATATTTTCTATTTTATTTTTTTAAATACATATCGCCCTTATTATTGTCGCTTGCAAGTGTGACTACAGGGATCACTAATGTGATAAGGACAAGGTTGAGGACCTGACGTCTAACGTGTGCTCCGAAAGGCAAATCGTTTAGACATTCAGCTTGCTCAGGCACAGTGTCAGAGCCGTGGTAGCTGCGCTCTAGTCTGTATTACACAAAAACTCTAGGATATTAGTCCACTGCGTTGTTTGCCCAAGTTGATTGTTTAACAAGAGTGTTTGAGACAGGTTTTTT
Organism: Tillus elongatus; assembly: GCA_964006375.1. Classification (NCBI taxonomy): domain Eukaryota; kingdom Metazoa; phylum Arthropoda; class Insecta; order Coleoptera; family Cleridae; genus Tillus; species Tillus elongatus. The sequence goes on along the minus strand of OZ023266.1, from coordinate 37,312,746 downwards.
TTTAATTTATTTTTATTCTTATTTCAACAACACACCACCAGGGCTTACAGCCTAAATACTATCGTACCGTGGGTGTTGACAAGGAGGAAAGAGGCAGCTTGTTAATTCTGGACTTAAAGGTTTGGAGGTTCGGAGGAGAAGGAAAAACATGTGCCGGCAAGGAATTCCACAACTTGGAAGTCATCGGGACAAAAGAGCGGGCATAACAAGATGTTCTATGTCTGGTGACCTGGACAGTAAAAGGGTGCATTCCCAATAGATTTAGCAAGAGTCCAGCAGGGTTTGCCGCCGTTGGAGCTTAAGAGGACTTTGTTTTTGATGTGGTTATTAAACGAGTTTTTTGCCTCAGAAAGAATGCGGACATAGCTGATTTTTGCGTCGTTAAATGCTTGACGATTTTCTTGACTGGAATTGTGTAGAAGCGTTTTGTGAGCTTTGACTTTTTCAAGTCTGGCCTTGTCGCAGGATTTAGAGAACCAGGGCTTTTGAGTGGCTGAAGAGGTTTTCTGTATACGTGGGATAAATAATTCCATGCCAGCTTGGATAATTTCGGTGACGTTTTGTGAGATATCAGAGGGGTCAGGATGAGAGAAGCAGAAACGATACGTGGGTGTGATGACTGTGTGAGCTCGGGTTGCATTGCGCAGGAAGCAGTGACCATGCCGTGGTCTGAGCGACCAAGGGAGGCGGTGACTGATATCTTATAGCATTCAGGTTGTGTAGTAAGAAGGAGATCCAATGGATTTGAGCTGTGTTTTGGGATACGAGGAAAGTAAGTAGGTTGCTGAACCATATTGGCTAAAGAATTGCTGACTGCAAAGGCCTCCGCTGCTCTCGCTTGTGGATCGGTTTTTGAAGATCCTAGCCATTCCTTATTATGGACATTGAAGTCACCAAGAATAGTGACCTCGGAGGAAGGATATTCAGGAATCAGATAGCCGGTTTTTCAGAAAGGTAGTCAAAGAGCTAGACAAAGTTGTTGTCAGAAGGTGACCGGTAAATGCAACAGATGAATTTAGTTGCAGCCCTGAGAGAAAGTTTTATCCATAGTATGTCTTTTCTTCCAGCTTCTAAATTGGGGTCTGGTGCAGGGTAGATTGCTACGGACGTATGCGCACACGCCTCCATGCAATCTAAAGGAAGTAAGGAGCTCATACCCCGGGAAATTAAGGTGATTAGTGGCTGTTTTGGCACTGATTTGGGTTTCGGTGAGGAAGAGAAGTTGGGGCCTGTTAGCCTGGAGGAAATGGTGGACGAAGTGCAGGTTAGAATTTAGGCCACATATATTCGAAAAGGATATGTTAAATCTTGATGTTGGCGCCCCCTGTACACCCCTCTCCCGGAGATCTGAATGGAGGGGTATATTGCCTCCGGAATATTTTGTACAAGGAGGAGCCATCATCATTTTTACTTATAAGAGAAACCGACTCATACACCAGAACCGGAAACGTCTGTTGGGACTTCACCGGCCCCTTGATGTATGGGGTGGTACCTCCTCGGGCGTGAAAAAATCCTTTACTATTACGTAAAGGAAAATTTTACTACCACCTGCTAAAGTGTGCTGCGAGCCAATTTTATATAATGCGCCCTATTGCTTTACCGCAAATTGAGTGCAGCTTTTTAAGAAATTCTGCACATATGCATTTTTATATGTCGCTTGTCTAAAAATGTTGTTTGTTACCAGACAAATTTGAAACTATTTTGATGGGTGTGAAAAATATCTCTCTAACAGCCAAAGTAACGACCTTCGTGTATTTGGAATAGAAAGTAAGCTATTAACAGTATAAAAAAATGATAGCTATATGAAGGCTGCTTTTCAACAAACCAGTTGCAGGTTTGCATTGATATTGACCACACAAAATACCAGCAAAACTTTTGTGCTGAAATAAAACAATTAATACCTTACCTTAGCTTTCAAAGTGCCATTCCATTTATTGTGCAGATTTTTTTAACAATAAGAAAATGACACATATATTTTAACGTATCGCGTTATTAATTTTCCTGTTTCAATAAATGGTCCCGCAGATTGTTTGTAAACAATCAAGAGAGAAAGTAATCAGACACAAAAACGTGACTGTATTAGTTTATTGTGGTTATAGTTGTAAATAACGCATCTGTCACTTTCTCATCCTCTTAGATGTAATTTATGTACTAAATTCAATGTTGTTTCTGTGATACTTATCGTAACGGTGCGGCGTTCGCCAAAAGTTATCTTGTCCTATCCTAGGTTTACATCCATAATTAACTTGTTCATTCCTGATTCAAACTGCTCAAGTGTGTCCACCCGATCTCTATTTTTAGTAAATCTTTGTACAAGTGCTTCGCTGTAAATATTAATTGCATAACAAAATTTTCTCAAGACTTTCGGAAAAGTGCTTCGCATCAGCGCGAACCAGAGCCCCTAAAACCCTATATATATATATATATATATATATATATATATATATATATATATATATATAGAGAGAGAGAGAGAGAGAGGGAGAGAGTAGCGTGCTGGTGATGGACCGTGACGGTTCGAAACTGCAGTCCACGCAAACCAATAAGAAATCACAAACGTACAGCAAACAAATAAAGTATATATATATATATATATATATATATATATATATATATATATATATATATATATATATATATAGTGTGTTAAAAATTTGCATAACTCAATGTTATATATACCACTCTATTAGCGACTTTTGAAAATAAAAGTTCGCTAAAATATTATGAAATAGAGACTGTGTACAACCAACTAACAATTTTGTAAATTATCAGCCCTGAACCACTTCTTCCCTAATATATGAATATGTATTTGCTGTTTTTAAATGGGACACCTCTATATATGTCAAGAAATTAATTTGCATGTTTGCAAGCTTCTCAAAAATGTATAACATTATGGGCATATTATCAAACAATGAAAAAAGTCCTAAAATATTCCCGGAAAAACTGGTCCCATTTTCGTGGCTAACGAACTTATCCAAGCCACTTGCAAAAATAATCTACTCACCAAATTTTATCAAAATCGGCTTTTATTTTTTGAGTTATCGCTGTGATACATATGTATATATATATATATATATATATATATATATATATATATATATATATATATATATATATATATATATATATATATATATATAGTGTGTCCGAAACTGGATGGGAATGTATTGCTATCGCCACTATTATTAGAGATGGGGAGACGGTTAAACCAGCAATATTTTGTAGAATTTCATGCTCGTTCCAAATATAACTTGTATTTTGCCCTGTCTCTTTTCGTTTTTGAGTTTTCTTGAAAAAACCAAATCTGTGGATTTCTGTTTTGTTCAATATCTAAGTAGGCGTTGATCTGATATGTCTAAGACTTGCACATTATCAGGGCACTTTTTACAGAGTAATATTTTTGTGCTATTCTCCACTTTGGATTGTCATTTTTGTTTGAGCTACAGGTGTCAAGGTTATATATATATATATATATATATATATATATATATATATATATATATATGTATATGTATATATATATATATATATATATATATATATATATATATATATATATATATATATATATATATATTGGATTTTTTACGCCTATGATAGCCTGTGAAAAGAGATTTCTAATGATGTACAACATGCTTGAGAGATCTTGTAATTGCACTGAGAATTTTGAGGAAAACCGTTTTAAGGATAGTAGGCTATGAAATACAATACCAGAAAACAAATGACAAAAAAAAAGTGTTCAAAAAGTCGTAGGACCATGGAGTCTAACAATAGACTTTTACTGTTCTCTCCGTAATGATTCACGAAAAAAAAAGTAGGAACTTGAGCACACCGATGAATCGGCCCATTGTTACAATGATATTTTGCATTACAACAGTATCCTAAAAAATTGTTATAATTTAATTAAATAGGTAAACCTAGAAAATAATTAAATTTATTAACAGAACTCAATAAAAAGCAGATTGATGATTTTTTTTTGTTCCCTCAGGGCTCGTCCGCGGCCTTGCCGCCCCGATAGCAATTTACAAAGACGCTTTTGAAAATTGTTTGATTTTGAAACGTTAATCAATTGAAAAGCAACAGAAGAAATGTTGCCATGGATATAGCCCTATCGCGACAATTAAGAATACTGTCATTCTTAATTATCCGAACAAACTGAGGTGTATTTAACACGTTGCTTAAAATTTTGTACTAAATAGTTTGTCTCCTGTTTATTTTAAATATTATTCAACAATATGTTCAGTAATGAAGAATATTTTGACATGTTGGAATGTTATATTCGTTCTAACCGAAATACTGAGGCAGCTGCAAATCCATATCAAAACAACTACCCAGAAAGACGACAACCAAACACCAAAATATTTCGCAGGATAGTGAACAATATATTGAACGACGGTAGCTTCCACGCAAAGAAACTACCAATGCCTAGAAACGAAGAAAGAAATAATGCCGTTTTACAGGTTTCAAACGAAAATCCTCCACAATCTGTTCGGTTTTATGGTGAAAAAGTTGACGTTCCAAAAAGTACGATACACCATATATTAAAACAGAGTCATTACCATCCATACAAACATTCAATCGTACAAGACTTAAATGTTGACTATTACCCTAAGCGACTTTAATTCTGCAGATGGTATCAAGGACAATGTCAGCAAGACGAAAATTTTCATTTAAAAATAATATGGACTGATGAATCCAGATTAACAAATTGTGGTGTGTATAATCGCCATAATAGGTATTTTTGGGCAAATGAAAATCCCCATCTAAAGGAAGAAAGACGATTGCAAGGCAGAATTGGTATTAATGTTTGATGCGGCTTATTAGGTAAAAAACTATTATTTTTATTCGTAGATTAGACAGTTAATTTTTTTAAATTTCAAGTAACCTCATTGTTGGTCCGTTGTTTTGTGAAAATAATTTAACTGGAGAAAGGTATTCTAATCTATTGAGAAATGATATCTGACCAACAATTAGAAGAGTTCATCATAATTTAGACGAAATTCGGTACCAACAAGACGGTTGTCCAGCTGACAATGCTAGAATCGTCAAAGAATTTTTGTACCAAATTTTCTTATTTTTGGGGTACTCTGAAGAATGATATGTATACATTCGATCAACCACAAAATATCAATGAATTACGAAACAATCACGGAAGCTATAAATCATATTAACCAAAACACCCTCACTGGAGTTTGCAGGCATGTTTCAAAAAGGTGTATAAAGTGAATTGAACAAAACGGTGGCCATATTTATGGTATCTTAACATATTGAGAAATGATATCCTACCAAAAATTAGAAGAGTTCATGATAATTTAGATGATATTTGGTACCAACAAGACGGTTGTCCAGCTCACAATGCTAGGATCGTCAAAGAATTTTTGTACCAAAATTTTAATAATCGTGTCATTTGTATCAATGGGCCGGTTCATTGATGGGCTGGAAGTCCTGATATAACACCCATGGATTTTTATTTTTGGGTACTCTGAAGAATGATATCTATAAATTCGATCCACCACAAAATATCAATAAATTACGAAACAGAATCATCAAAACTATAAACGATATTAACCAAAACATCCTCACCAGAGTTTGCAGGCAAAAGAAATCGACAAATTTTTTTTTTCAAATAACTCAAAAACGCAAAGAGGCAGGGCAAAATACAAGTCATATTTGAAACGAGCATGTGATTCTACAAAAGATTGCTAATTTAAGCATCTCCCTAGCTCTAATAATAACGGAGAAATCAATACATTCCCGTCCAGTTTGGGACACACAATATATATATATATATATATATATATATATATATATATATATATATATATATATATATATTTTATAAGGAAAAAGGGTGATTTCTTTGCCTCCGTGGCTATTTTGGTTGTTTCCCTCGGATTGAGGGTCTTCCAAATGTTGCTGCAAATGTGCACTGGTTTCCTGTTGTGACTCCGTGTAGTTTTGCATCTTCATCCAGTGTTCCCATCTTCACCTGGCTATACCTTACTGATGATGGCTAATAAGCTTGAAACACGTGTATACGGTTATATATATATATATATATATATATATATATATATATATATATATATATATATATATATATATATATATATATATATATATATATATAAATTGGAACTGACCCTGGGTATGTGTTCTAGGGGGCTTAGTTCGCGCAGATTCGAAGCACTTGTTCGAAAGTCTTACCATTGCCTCCGCATTCGTGATTTTTTTTAAAATGAAAAATCATTACAAGCTATGATAAGCAAAGAAAGATCTTATGCAATAATTGAGCAGTATATTAATCTCTTTGCTTTATTTGGCATCTGGCAATTATTTAACCAATATTTTTATTTAAAAAAAAACAAATTACAGGCTTATATGTAAATGAATCCAAGCGTCACACACTTGTCAACTTTTCTTATTGGTGCGGAATGAACAATGTATGTCAACCTATAAAGTTTTGTGTTACTTAATAAATAGGTATAATTTACAGACTATAATAAGACACAATTTAACTATAAATCATGTTAAAATTATACTAGCCTACAAATGCTTTAAAAACGTTTCGCTCCACGCAAAGTAAAACAGTTACCCATAATTATCGGTCTCAAGTTAACAATTTTATTTTGCCAATTGGTTACCAGAATACATTCGGACCATTGGCCACAGGATAGTTATCTACAGCCAAAATTCAACAAGAATAATAGAAAATATTACCAGAAAATAATAATGCATCTTGCATTTAATCTGGTCCAGTTAAACGATTGTATCTTTCTTATGGGAAGCAAGCAAGTACATACATGAAGTGCGAGTTTGTGAGTCGACATAAATTCGGTGAATTAAAAACAGTTGAAAACATTATTGGACATGTCAATTAGTATTTCAACTTGCAGCCTTTAAAAAAATATTAAACAGTGTGTCTCAAATTTGAAATATAACCGAATAGATAATTTAGCAACTCTAGTTTCTTGTTGATTTATTGCAAATGTTTATTCCTTGTCATTAAAACATTTATTTTTTATTTCGAAACACCGATATATCAAAAAATAATTCACCAATTTTGAGATAAATTGTGTGAGTACCTTCATCTTGCACATCGCTTGGATACGTTCGTTAGCCAGGAAAATTGACCCAGTTTTTCCCGGAAAATATTTATATCTCCGAAAATAACAAAGCAAGGGCAACGAAATTTGGTACGCGGAGTTTATACGCATTTGCAGAAAAAAATTTGGGCTTTCCTTAAAACGGCAAAGTCGCGATTTGAAACGTCAAAATTGGCATCATTTAAGCAAAAAACCTGAAACTAATACGGTTTATGTAGATAAAGTGTCACGAAAAGATTGTTTTACAAACCTTGAAGTGTTAGCTTCAACCGCCATTGTCCTTCATGTAACACAAGTATTTCCAGAAAATTCATTTTAAATAGACCCTTCCTCTGATACTTAGGCAGTAGTTTTAGGTATAGAGCTTATCGTTTAATAGTATATAATGTTTAGCGAATTTTTGTAACAAATCAACGAAGTTCAATATAGCCGATATTATATAAGACACGAAGAAAATTGTATACGTTAATTATATGGTGTTTTGAGCTTCATCTTAAAAAAATTCTACAATCACAGGGTGGTCCATAAGTCGTGGTAGTGCAACTGTTAGTGGCAGAAAGGAAGTTCAAAGTTATTGAATATTGAACAAAATTTAAAATGTGACAGCAGCAAAATTTGACAGTTCCCTTTAGGCAAGTCAGAAATCAAAATTGTGTTTATTGGAAGCACAATCATTAAGCTAATTTGTGAAACACTTTGTAAAATTATGTACTAATAAATATACTAATACTAAATATACTAATACTAATTTTTGCATTTTCCATCGAACTATAATGCACGTTTGTAAGAAAATAAATTCAGCAGCAAGTGCGTTATGGTATCAGATTTTCATTAAATGTTTCAAATTTAAATAGCTCAATTTTCAATTAAGTTTATTTTTGGAAAATGTTTTTACATTTTCAAACAAAAAAAAATATTTTAATGGAATATGGTAAATGTACCAGATTCCATCAAAATAATTTTTTTGTTTGAAAATGTACAGTATAACCTGTATAGGCGAAACATAATGATGTTTCGCCTATACAGGTTATACTGGTAAGCTATTTGATGCCTGCTTTCTTAAAAATATTTGCCATTAAAAACATTTCAATGGAAATTCACTATCATAACGCACTTGCTGTGTCGAAACTTTTGTGTTACCTTATCTTAACAGGGAACAGTTCTTGAGCCTACGCTGTACATTATTTATGCCAACAGCCTACTTCAGTACATATCGCATTAATCTGAGATTAACATTAATCCAGATAACAAAGAAGTATGCTCTCCTACACGGATGATACCAACTTTCTAATGTGTGGACCTAATCTTGAAGGCATTGTGAGTGATACTGACGAAACTTTCAAACGGCTTAAGAACTGGGTTGATAAAACAAACTTGCACCTAATAAGAATAATACACAAGGCAAGTGCTCAAGATCAAAAAAGATATTGGATAGGATGTAGAACTTGATGACCAAACCATATATTTGCAGACGTCTACGAAATGACTAGGCCTTCATATAGATAGTCAGCTATGGGATGTCCACATCGATAAGCTCTGTAACGATTATATTCATATCGTATGCAATAAAATCACTAACTCAAAGAAGCAGCACCTCTACTGTGCTATTATTGTATTATGCGTATTTCTACTCACAACTCAAGTTTGGTATTATTTTGGTGATTAGCCAGTGAATAAATCGAGTTTTTAAATGGCAAAAATAAACTGATGGGGTTTATGCTCAATATTCCGCAGAGACACAGTTGCAAGAACATCTTTCAGGAACAAGGCATTCTCACACACGCATCAGTATCCAAATCCTGAAAGTGCTAGTTTGTTAATTTTGGAAAAACGCCATGAAAAACAGGCCAAAGTTGTACCGTTTTTGGAAAGCTGTTAATTGCATTGAAAACATGGTTTTGAATTGGTTGACCAGGCTCCCTGTTTTCCAGATTTGGCGCCATCAGAAAATTACTCATGCCAAGGCTCAAGAAAGACTTTAAATATAAACGATACACTAAGTGAAAATTGGAAGCTTTGATGAGTACTCATAACACTTTGAAAACCCAACTCAATGCAACACATTTTTCAGCCCTGACGATCGTTTCTTATCCAAAGCTACTTCCCTTTACACACCCACACATTAACACATACTCATATTCTTGACCGTTTAGCTTTATCCTCAATTTTGGAGTCCTATCCTCACTTAATATGCATACTTTTGTTGTCGTCATACTGATTTTGGGGCAGGTGTTAGTGGGAAGATATGAAAATCATTTCAGTTATGAGAAGGTTCGATCTAAAAAACCTCTTTAGTATTTTATAATAAATAATAATAATTTGTATTGACGCTAATATTGATGACTTACAAAGTTAATAAAAACAGAAGATAATTTTGACAGATTTTATTAAAAACTTATTCTCAAAATTCATACGTTGTTACACTTATATTTTTAGCTTCAAATTCAATAACTACTTGTGCTAAATCAATGCAAATACTTGAATACCAGAATACGGTTTTGCAATATCTAAATAAACTACTCATAATAAAAAATAGTTAAACACATAAGATAGAATAAATAAATAAATAAATACAAATTTTAAATAAATACTAATAATAAATAACTACCCATGGTAATATATGAATTTTTTTATGGGCTCATACAAATTTAAACAAATATTTTCTTTGGTTAACGAGAATTTGCTCTTTACACAGTAAAATTATTCTAATGTAATTCAAACTTGTTTGTTTAAAGATTCACTTAAATATTTAACAGGATGCAAGTGTATCTTCTTTTAATTGTACACTGTGATTAGTTTAAAAGACAGTCTGGTTTTCTACAGTTCAAAAGATTAAAGACAACTGACGTTTCAGAATTTCGATTATGTACAATAAAAGATAAACGACAAAAAATGAAATAAAAATCAACATATCTGGAAGCCTATACTTCCTAGAAATCCTATATGACACTGCTAAAATTAACTATCTTGCGTAATCAATTCATTTTTTTTACGTACGCGTTATTTTAAATTCAAACATGAACGAAAATAAAATTAAAACATTGAAGTTTCTGAAATTTCTGTGCAGTATAAAAGCCTTAATATCATTTAAGCATAATTTTGACTTAGTGATCAAGAAACGAGCCCTTCCCCCGCCGCCACGATGCACTCTGGTGGCATGACACACAATGAACAGTATTTGTTCGGAATCCTAACTCAATGACGGTACCCGTTTTAGTTCAAGTCATTGACATACTACAAATTTTGAATTTTTAAATTATAATAATGAAATTACTGTGCGCTTTTTATTAGAAAAAATCAATACACCTCACTTTTATATTGTATTATATTTATATAAATTTATATTTTTTTGTTGACAGTGTCAAATAGCATATTAGGAGGCTTTATATACTTTGAAGGTTTTTACATACTTTAGATTTCAATTATTTGCAGTGAAAAAAAAAAGGTCTTATTTGTTAGTGATTATCCTTTTCAAAATTTTATATGCAGGTAATATTTTATGAAAATATATAGCGACATTACCAATCAGTTTACTCTTAAACAATTAAAAATTATTTCGCGTTATAAAGAATTGGTATTTTACAGAAGCAAATCTATACGCTGTAAAAAAATTGTTACAAATTGTTCGACTATGTTAAAATTTCCCTTATTGATTTAATTTATGTACATGGCTTCTAGGTAAAATTATAATATACACTAATGGCCGCCTCCCTTTAGTCCCATAACAGCAGCGAAAAGAGCAAAGAAGAATCCCGCCATTCCTGTGGCTCCAACCAGTAGAAGCAGCCCACCAATTAACACTGGTATCAATGTAAAAAACTTTAATTTATATGCAAGCAACAGAGGAAGGAGGAATTTCTTGATTTTTTTCTTGTACTTCAGTTTGCCTCTGCTTTCTCGAGCAGTATCGTCGTAGTCTGAAAACAAAAGTATATTAGTATCTGTAAGAGCGATGTGCAAGCATAAGCAAATACAACTGAGGTATTAAGCTACGTATGATGTGTCGCGTTTAACTGTAACAGAACACAAAGACCGGTTTCGGTTTGATTAAGCCTTGTCATTTTTTTTTATATCAGAGACAGCGACCAGCCACTCATTATACTGGAACTTAGAGCAGCGACCTCTATAATTACACAGTAAGATACAAGTAAAAGTGAGAAAACACGTTGTGCTATAAAGAGTTGGAAATTTTGCGTCTTTCTCACGATGAGTGGAAAAATTGCGAGCCACCTAACAATAGAAACAAAACGAAACGAACGCACTATGTTAACGCGACTTATTTGAATTCATTTTGCATTTTTTTTGATAGTTCCTTCTCACAAAATCTCTGGAGTCTATAATAAATTCCACTACAGATAATTTATCTTGCCAACAAAGTTAATATACATTTAGATGACAAAATTAGTTTTGCATTTGTTAAGTAAAGTTAAACCATCTTTGGAGACACAAGTTTTGTATAGTTTCTTTATATATATATATATATATATATATATATATATATATATATATATATATATATATATATATATATATATATATATATATATATATATATATATATATATATATATATATATATATCTTTATTAATAACTAGAAAGCTACGAAGTCGATATAAATGCGGTTTTCTATCAGCCGTGTATCCGGCCATTCAATTTCCTCACAGAAGGTACAATAAATCGGCTCAAAGGAAATACAACAGAAATCAAACAAATGGATGGTACGCAGAAGATAAAGTGCTGGCCAGGATGCAACATGTGCGGAATAGTGTCAATAATAAAACTAACATTCAATGTGACGAAAGGGAAAGTAATAAAGATAAGCAGGAATAGGACGACGAAAATGGATATAGGATGTAAAGCTAAACGGTCAACAAGTTAAACAAGAAGAAATGTTCAGCTCCCTTGAGATTATTATTACAGATTATGCTAAATATAGCCACTTTATGAGAATAACGATGGCGATCGTAACGCAAGCATTGAAAACAGAAAGTACTTTCCTCACGAATAAACAATTTAACTTCGACCTGAGGAATCGTCAAGTCAGGCGTATAGAGGGTTATATTGTACGAGGCGGAAAGCTGAATTTTGACTTAGCAGTACATGAAGAGAATAAAAGATTTTGGAATGTAGGCATTAAAACGAATGAAAAAGACACCATTAGAAAAAAATTTGAATTATGCTACAAAAATCGACCAGGGCTGACAATTTATTAAGTTGGTTGTATATAGTCTCTATTTTTAACACTTTGTATTATTTGGAGCTGCCGTGACAACATACTATTTGGTTCCGCAACGAGATGGCGGCACGTGCTTTCTGTCTTATATCTCACTTAGTGTTGGAAGGCTGGCTACCATAGCCGTATTACTTTATAGGTGTATTTTCGCTGCAATTAGTATGCTGTACTGACGAACTCTAATTAGAGCGAAACCGGTCTACGGTTCTAATTGTGGTGAGAATGAATCTAGCCTTACAAATTTATCATGTTAAAAGAAATTTAATTTTTTTTTGAAAATTCACTACCATGCCGCAATTGCTGGCTGGGATCTTTTTAAATTGCACGCAGATTATTTGACATAGAAGCAACACACGTAAAGAAGCTGACTGGTGAGAACTGAAACGAGCATTACGATTTGCATTTCTTTAATTTGGATTAACTAGAAAACATCTAAAATTATCAGTCTTCTTCTAGTTCTTTCTTCTCACTTAGTGCGAGAATTTAAATAACTGTAAAGGAATAACGTCATGGGAAATTGATTTCATTATTACGCGGTTTTACGTTAAATTAACATCATCTGTCTGGTTTTATATATGGATTATGTGAAATGTAAAGACAACTGTCTCACGCTTTTCTTGTTATTGTATTCAATTAAGCCTAAATAACTGACAGTTAATAAACAGCAACTGCAAAATAGCTGCTGTAGTTCTCGGTGACAACATTATAATGCTCATCATCACAGTCTAATGGCTGGGTCGCCTTGTATTCGTAGCCGTGACTGTGTCTGCCATGGTTGCTGTTTCTGGTAAGGTATGTGATACGATTCCTTCCCGTTACCTTCCGCATAAACAAAATAATGGTGCCGATGACGAGAATAATGAAAATGAAGATGATCACCATCGGAGTTTCTTCTATATTGCCAGCGGTGGGAACGGAACTCACGATCTTTCATATCAAAATTTGGAAACGCCTTATGATTTTAAGCGCGTAAGACTCGCTCTATAGTTGAGTTAATAATTACCAAACAGACAAAATATACACCTTAAAATTAGTTACATAGGTTTTGATAGCTGTATAAGTTTCCATAAAAATATTTCGAGTTCAAAAGTAACAAAGTTAGTTAGTTTCCGAAATACAAATTTGTTTTAACGAATTTTTTGTTGTTGGAAAAACCGGTTTGTAACAGCTGGCTAACAAGCTCATTCAAGGGATCAACAAGGATAAAATTATAGATTTGCAGGTGTCTTCCAGAAAATTTTTGTAACTTTGAAACTATCAGTTCAGTAAAATTCTGAACACAAGTTCGTAGTTATAGAGACTAGCGCATACTAAATTTAAAGTTTGTAGTTTTATAAAAAAACGAGTTATATGCATTGATTTTTCCCTTCAGGAGACAAACGACAGCTTACAATTAGGGTGTCGTATGATAAAAACTAGTTTATTAAAATTCACCGACCAAACTAAAATGCTTCTACGCAACCAAGTAACATTTTTAGCGGAGGAGATCTGTGTTCATATATATATATATATATATATATATATATATATATATATATATATATATATATATATATATATATATATATATATATATATCGGCCGATTTTGATGATGGTAGGTGCTTTCCTTTTGTAAGAGGCTTGCATAAGTTCGTTAGCCAAGGGCATTAGACGAGTTTCTCCGGAAAAATGTTTAGTATTCTTTCGGAAATTTTTTGTATCTCTTAAAATAATAAAGCGATGACAGCCAAATTTGGTACACAAGTTTCTTTTAACAAACTTACCCAACATGCCAAACTTCAGATCTCTAAGTTAAAAGGACAAAAAATATATAGGTATTTAAAGAAAAAAGCCTGGACGCAGCAATTGCGTTATGGTAGTGAATTTTCATAGAAACGATCTGGCACCAAATATTTCATTATAACTTTTTGTTCTTGTAACATATAAATCTAAATTTTTGTGCATAGTTTACTTTTTATATCATACATCATATACACATTATACCTACATGCCAAATTTGGCTATCATAGCTTTTTTATTTTTTGAGATAAAATATTTTTTTCCAAAAAACGTCGTCCGATTTTCCTGAATAACGAACTTGTCCAAGCCACTTACAAAATGAAGGCATATGCCAAATTTTATCAAAATCGGCCCGTTATTTTTTGAGTTATCGGTGTGATATATATATATATATATATATATATATATATATATATATATATATATATATATATATATATATATATATATATATATATATATAAACATATAAAATTTGAAAAATTGAAACTGACACCGGATATGGGTTATAGGGGTCCTAGTTCGCGCTCATTTTCAAATTTTTTTCAAAATTCAAAGGTCGGGATCTCCCCATTATTGAATGTTTTCTACGAAAATTCACTAAAATTGGGTACTATTGGAGATCAGAGCAACAGAGCAACACACAAGAAAAAAATATTTTGTGTGGTTAACAAAACCAATTGAATATTACATACAAAGGTTAAGTTTTCTTGACGCAAAAATGTTTAGAAATAGCAGAAAAAGTATTTTGAAAATTTTATAGTTTTTTTTCTTAAAACGCTCCGATTTGAAACGACAACATTTTCAATTTTTAGACATAGAATCTGTAAAGAATACGGGTCATTTTGAAGAAATGTTATAATAAATGTGTTTTACAACGTTTCAGCTCCAGCCATCATCATCCTTCATTTTACAGAAACGTTTACAGAAAATCTATTTCAAATTGACCCTTTTCTTGATGCTAGGGTTGTAGTTTCAGCTATAGAGTTTGTGGTTTAATAATCTATAATTTTAGCAACTTTTCATAGAAAAAAATCGTTTTTGATAAGACCGCGGCTTATAAATTTTGAAAATAGTTCTTTAAATGAGCACGAACTAAAACCCTTAAAACCCATATACGCGGTCAGCTTCAGTTGTTGTCTGTTTACACATATACAGGCTGGCGCATTTCTACGGGTAAAGCTCAATATATCCGTTATTATACAAGATATGAGGGACTATTATATACGTTATTTATAGGGTGTCTCAAGCTGCATCTTTAAAACTTATTTTGATGGCCCATAAGTCTGGTGATACACGCTTTCTTATTTTAAACGAACACCCCTTATATTGTTGCATTTTAGCACTTTCCATCGAATTATGATGCGTCTTTGTAAGAAAAAAATTGATACCGTTTATGGTTTTGAGTTATTTCAGTTGGTTTTAAAATCATCTCGTTTTTGGAATATGGCACAAACACATATCACAAATTGTGATACGGCGTTTTACCAAGAGACAGCGACTCCCCATTAAAATAACGCATTCAGAGAGGTTTGTGTTTGTATTGTTCGTAGAAAACATCGGGCTGTCATATACAAGCGGTCTCACATAGTTGCTGAATTTGAAAAGTTTTTGCAGGCATTTTTTTTTGTGTTTTCGTAGAAGTCATTTTTTGTAAGATTTTTGTGAAATGTCGGTAACTAATAATAAATGTTTATCAAGTTATTGTAAAAAAAAGTTGTCGAATTTTTGTAAAAAATGTAATTTAATGTAACATTCCTGAAGCAAATTTCTGTAAAAAAATGTCATTTTATTAAAGAAATTGCTTCCAAATCTTCATAAATTTTTTTTCTGAATTTTGGTCATAAAGTTGTTTGTAAATAAGCATATCTTGGCAGATTGTGTAAATAACTTGAAGAGGTCCGTTGGCCAGGAATAGCGGACCACTTTTTTCTGGAATTTTTTAAGAAATTGTTTTTACCTTTTGAAACAACAATTTTAATGAGATATGGTACGTTTTACAGAATTTTTTTAAAAGAAATTCACTAATAGAGAGGTATCGATGGTGAGACTTTGCAAAAATTTTTTGAAATGAGCGCGAACTAGGACCCCTAGAACCCATATCCGGGGTCAGTTTCCATTTATATATACAGTGTGGAACAGCCAAATGGAATAAATTCGATAACGGATAAATGAGGACGTGTTGGGAAAAACGCTTGGACACGTCGATTTGTATTTTTAACTGCGCATCTTTTTCAAGAAAAAAAAATTATTTAGGGTGCGTCATGTGACAGTGGCCAATACCAACTTTCTTATTTTAAATACAAGCCCCTGTATATTATTAATTTTTTGGATTCTTCAGAAAATTCTAGACATAATTCATGTACAATGTCCTATACCTATCTTCAACTGTTTCGGAAATATTAAGTATTTTCAGATTTATTACAAAAATTAACATTAAAAATAGAAAATTATTTTATTTCACAAATTCTAATAAGAAATACTGATTATTTCTTAATAATTTAAAAAAACAAAAAAAAATTAATGTCAATGTAGTAAATGTTCAAAATGCTCGCCACGAACATCTTGGCAACATGCTATCTGGTATAGAAATGTCTTCTAACATTACTCAACATCTCAGGCGTGACTGATCTAATCGCAAGCGTGATTCGTCTTTTTAAGTCATCTAAGTTGAGGGGCTTAGTTTTGTATACAATACTTTTGACATATCCCCACAAAAAGTAGTCTAATAGCGACAGATCAGGAGATCGTGCTGGCCATTCTATCGATCCGCGCCTCCCTATCCACCGATTTGGAAAAATTTGGTTCAGGTACTGCCGGACATTGATTTGGTAATGGGGCGGTGCTCCATCTTGCTGAAACCATATTTTATTGGCAGGAACTTGTGGGTTTGCTGGATCTGGATATAAGTTTGTCAAAGTTGGCACGACATTATTTTGGAGCAGTTCTAAATATTTATCCCCATTCAAGTTGCCATCAATGAAAAAGGGACCTACGATATGATTTCCAACAATTCCTGCCCAAACATTAACTTTTTCAGGATATTGCGTATGTTCCTCTCTCATCCAATGAGGATTCTCATTAGACCAATAGCGGCAATTTTGACGATTAACATGACCGTGAAGTGTAAATGTGCTCTCATCAGAAAACAAAACATCTTCTAATTGGATCACATTGTTATCTAACATTGTCATCATTTGTTCACAAAAATACGTTCTCCTATCGAAATCGTCCTCCATGAGCTCCTGAGTTGGTATCATTTTATAGGGATGCATTTTACTTTCCTTTAATGTTCGAAAAATTGCTGTGTGGCTAACGTTGAATAGTTGGGCTGCTTGTCGACCAGAAGTATGTGGGTTTTCTTGAAACTCAAGCGTAATATCCAATTTCGTATCATCACTTACTGCATTGGCAGCTACTTTTTTTATCTGTCTCACATGACCAAGCTCGCGAAACTGCTTTTCTATTTTGCTAATTGTTCCTTGGGATACAGGCGGCAAATTTGGAAATTTTTCGTGAAATAAGCGAGACACTTCCATCTGTGTCCGTGTGTTATCTCCATAACCAATCATTTGTAGAATGGTTATTTTGTGCATTTCTGTTAAATGAACCATTTTTCTGATATTATTACGTACACTTAACGAAATTCAAACGACAATAGCACTAGCACTAATCACTACTGTCATGCAGGCAGACAACAAGTTGCTAAGGCTACGAGTTTTATACGAACAGAAAGAAAACTGTTTTTGTTTTTGTTTCATTTCATATCAGTAAAAAGAAACGCAGGAATGGTTTTTGTTTACTTTCTCATTATCAAGAGCTGAATGGGAAATAAGTATTGAATGCAATGTAGCGAATTTGTGAAATAAAATAATTTTCTATTTTTAATGTTAATTTTTGTAATAAATCTGAAAATACTTAATATTTCCGAAACAGTTGAAGATAGGTATAGAACATTGTACATGAATTATGTCTAGAATTTTCTGAAGAATCCAAAAAATTAATAATATACAGGGGCTTGTATTTAAAATAAGAAAGTTGGTATTGGCCACTGTCACATGACGCACCCTATATAATTTTTTTTTCTTGAAAAAGATGCGCAGTTAAAAATACAAATCGACGTGTCCAAGCGTTTTTCCCAACACGCCCTCATTTATCCGTTATCGAATTTATTCCATTTGGCTGTTCCACACTGTATATATATATATATATATATATATATATATATATATATATATATATATATATATATATATATATATATATATATATATATATATATATATATATTGTTATTGTTATTTATGGTTATCTTAATTATACAGCATGTATCACAAAAAAGCTTAGCTTGTGCTTGCAAATGACATAATTTTAAACTTCTTCCAAAAAAATCAAACTGTTTTCTTCTGTCACTTTCCAAATTTCCTCTGAACTTCTCTCCCCTGCAATCCCAAATCTCACCAATATATCCACTGTAGCATTTTATATTTAAATTTACTTTGGTATAAAAATAATTACTTTTCTACAACTATATCTTTCCAAAAATTTAAATTCTTTTAGGACAAAAATTTGACATTACATTTCGGACATTATTATAAATGTATATATATATATATATATATATATATATATATATATATATATATATATATATATATATATATATATATATATATATATATATATATATATATCTGATAACTCAAAAAATACTTAACCGATTTCGACGAAACTCGGCAGGTGCCTTTATTTTATTAATCGCTTTGACGAGTTCATTATCCAGGAAAATGGGACGAAGTTTTCCGGATAAATTTTGAGTTTACTGTCAAAAAAAATTTTTTTTTCTCCGAAAATTACAAAGCTGTTTTAATAAAATTTAACGGATATATTGCCTTAGGTTGGCCTTACTACGTACCAAAATTTAACTTTCTAAGTTTATAGAAAATAGAGTTATTCAAATTTTCAGGTTTCTTTTGATAAAAATTTTTTTCTCAGAAAATTGCAAAGCTAATGTATTGAAATTTGGTAGATATCTTGAGTTAGGAAATACCTTACTACATACCGAAACTAACTTTTTAAGTTTATAGAAAATTGAGTTATTCAAATTTGAAACATTTAATAAAAATTCACTACCATAACGCAATTGCTGCGTTCCGAACTTTTTTTACTACTAGATAGTTTATACTGGTAACCAAATTTAATGTCCTTTTTTTAAAAACAAGACATATTGGCCACTAAACATTTTTCGAAAATTCGGTACCATAACGCACTTGCTGCGTCCAGACTTTTTATATTATGACAGTGTATCCCAAAGACTAAAAGTATTCTTTCTTAGAAAATTCGCTTAAACTATCTTTACAAGAAAAGTTACAGAAAAATATTTTTGTTAATCAAAAATATTTAAATTTTACGAAAATTTGACAAAAATATTGTTCAAGAATTCACCATGTTTTCTCAAGATTCGTTTAATAATGTTTTAAGAAAAGTCAGTGAAAAACAGGTTTCTACTAACATCAGATGTGGATGAGATCACAAACCTGTCACCTATTCATGAACTAACCTTACCCCAGGTAGCTTAACGTGAATTAAGGACTGTCCACATTTATATATATACTGAGCCGTTAATGTGGCCACTCATATCTGCATTTTACATATCGTTCACCATATACCATATACTAGAAGAAGTATGTCATCGAGATGTTTGCAAGGGAGATTAGACAAAACCGTTGCACACAAAAAACGATAAATATTGTCTGATAGCCAAGCTGCTATAAATGCACTTGGCTCCTATCCTTGAAATTCAAAAAAATTTCGGGACGTAGCAAGTGCGTTATGGTAGCGCATTTTCATTAAATTGTTCCACTATATATAACTCAATTTTCTATAGACCTAGAAAGGTGAGCTTTGGCATGTTGTAAAGTATTGACAAGGAAAATGTACCAACCAAATTTCATCAAAATCCGTTAATAACTTTTTGAGTTATCGTGTGGATACATATATGTATATATGTATATATATATATATATATATATATATATATATATATATATATATATATATATATATATATATATATAATTACTTGAACAATATACATTTTCTTTACAAAACAACTTACAAGATGATTAATCAAGAGTATATATATATATATATATATATATATATATATATATATATATATATATATATATATATATATATATATATATATATATTATATATAAATATAAAAAAATTCAAACAAACCTTCGTTTCGGGTTCTAGGGTCCGAAATTCGCGCTCATTTGAAAAATTTGTTGCATAGCCTCACAATTGATACCTATCTATTTGCGAATTTTTTTAAATGAAAATTCTCTAAAAGGGATGAAATTGCAAGACTGCCCTAAACTAACTGGGCAGCAACAATGAGGTTCGCTGACAGTGTAATGTGCTAATGACAGTGTAAGATAAAGAGTTGAACATATTGCACCAGAAGCTGCGCTAGACGTATCCTCGTGCACAGCGAACGCACATTCAAGACCTGGACTGATGCAAAGTCCCGTATACAGGACATTGCAGCTTGTCACCACCGGCACAGTATTGGGCTTGGATAAGAAACCAAGTGCTGGATGTGTATGAAGATAATGAAAAAAGTCTGGACGCAGCAAGTGCGTTATGGTAGTGAATTTTCATAGAAATGATCTGGCACCAAATTTTTTTTATAACTTTTTTTTCTTTTAACATCGAAATATAAAATTTGATATATAGTTTCCTTTTAATATCGTAAACCTACGTACCAAATTTGGTTACCATAGATTTCCTTTTTTTTTTTAATATTTTTTCCGAAAAAAAAACCCAAAATTTTCCCGGAAAACCTCGTTCGATTTTCCTGGATCACGATCCAAGCTACTTTTAGAAGGAAGGTATATGCTA
The DNA here is from genome assembly GCA_964006375.1 of Tillus elongatus. Lineage (NCBI taxonomy): Eukaryota > Metazoa > Arthropoda > Insecta > Coleoptera > Cleridae > Tillus > Tillus elongatus. The sequence goes on along the minus strand of OZ023266.1, from coordinate 37,291,712 downwards.
AATTTTATCGAAATCGATCCATTATTATTTGAGTTATCGGTGTGATACCTATATATATATATATATATATATATATATATATATATATATATATATATATATATATATATATATATATATATATATATATATATATATATAAACATATAAAAATTGAAACTGACCACGGATATGGGTTCTAGATGTCCTAGATCGCGCTCATTTGAAGAAATTTTTTCAAAATTAAAAAGTCGGGATCTCCTCATTTGTGAATTTTTTCTAAGAAAATTAACCAATAGCCGAGCATGTTCTGTGTCCCAGTCTGGCAGTGAAAAGAACCCGGCACCTGCTCTTTAGCAACATCCAATTTGCAACAGAAGATATGGATCTACTTTCGCCTTTAAAAATTGTTGACTGCTGCAAGAAGCTATACTTAATGGGTGAAATATAAGACAATTATGCGTGTGCCAAAATACATCTTAAGGTTGCAGTAAAGGAAGACAAATGTCCTACTCGAAATATAACCTAACATAACCAACATATCGCCAGAATAATTTGCAGTTTAATTCGACATTTGTCAGATCAGCTTGCTAACTATATATGTAGAATCAAGTTTATAAAAATTAGACACCATAACGCACTTGCTGCATTCGAACTGTTACCACTGATTATATATGGTTTGTTCATTTCTCAACATTTATAATCTTAGTTAGTCCCCTGTGGGTCCGGGGACTAACTAAAAGAATAGGCCCAAGGTAACTTCTGCCTGTCGTACGAGGTGACTAATCAGAGTCAAGCAGGTGGTAGTGGACTTTTCCTTTACGTGATAGTAAAGGATTTTTTCACATCCGAGGAGGTACCACCCCTTACCACCCCGGTGAAGTCCCAACGGACGTTTCCGGTTCTGGTGTATGAGTCGGTTTCTCTTATAAACAAAAAGGATGATGGCCTAAATTCTAACCTGAACTCCGTCCACCCTTTCCTCCAGGCTAATAGGCCACAACTCATCTTTCCTCACCGAAACCCAAATCAGTGCCAAAAGAGCCACTAATCACCTTAGTTTCTCGGGGTATGAGCTCATTGCTTCCTTTAGATTGCATTGAGGCCTGTGCGCATACGTCCGTAGCAATCTACCCTGCACCAGACTCCCTAATTTAGAAGCTGGAAGAAAAGACCTACTTTGGATGAAACTCTCTCTCTCACTCAGGGTTGCAACAAAATTCATCTGTTATATTTACCGGTCACCTTCTGACAACACCTTTGTCCAGCTCTTCGACAACCTTTCTGAAAAAACAGACCATCTGATTTCTGAATATCCTTCCGCCGAGATCACTATTCTTGGTGACTTCAATGTCCATAATAAGGAATGGCTAGGCTCTTCAAAAACCGATCCACAAGGGATAGCTGCGGATGCCTTTGCAGTCAGCAATTCTTTAGCCAATATGGTTCAGCAACCTACTGACTTTCCTCGCATCCCAACACACAGCTCAAATCCCTTGGATTTGCTTTTTACTTCAAAACCTGAATGCTATAAGATATCAGTCACCGCGCCCCCTTGGTCGCTCAGACCACGGCGTGATCACTGCTTCTTGCGCAATGCAACCTGAGGTCATACAGTCATCACACCCACTTATCGTTTGGTACCACAACTTTGCGAACTGGGATAAAATGCGGGATTACTTTTCCTCATTTCCATGTGCGTCAGACTACTTCCGTCATCCTGACTCCTCTGATATCTCACAAAACGTCACCAAAACTATCCAAGCTTGCATGGAATTATTTATTTCACGTACACAGAAAACCTCTTCAGCCACTTAAAAGCCCTGGTTCTCTAAATCCTGTGACAAGGCCAGACTTGAAAAAGTCAAAGCTCACAAAACGCTTCTACAAAATCACCGTCAAGAAAACCGTCAAGCATTTAACGACGAAAGAAATCGCTATGTCCGCATTCTTTCTGAGGCAAAAAACTCGTTTAATAACCACATCAAAAACAAAGTCCTCTCAAGCTCCAGCGGCAGCAAACCCTTCTGCTGTCTTACTAAATCTATTGGGAATAATTTATTCAAGAGCACGCTCCCACCTCTTGTTTCAGGGGATGAAATTGTTTCTACCGCCTTGGTCAAGGCTGAGCTTTTTTTCTTCGGCAATTCTACTCTCAACCCACCTCCAAATGTTCAACCACCAACAGTCTCCAATGTCGCCACACCAGAATTGCTTCTGTCCTCACTCGTCTGTTTCAGACATCTTACAAAAGAGGTATATTCTCTAGTAACTGGAAAATTGCTCGAGTACAACTTATCCCCAAGAAAGGATCCAAAGCGCTTCCTAGCAACTACAGGCCTATTTTTCTCCTTTCAGTCGTCTCTAAAGTCATGGAAAAGTATATAAACACCGAATTACTGAAATTTCTTGAAAAACACAGTCTAATCCGCGACAGGCAGTATGGATTCCGTCAGCGCAGATCAAGTACCGTTCTCCTTTCCTTTGTCATCCATTCTTGGAACCAGTCGAATGCTTTCGATATATCTAGAGCGACAATCTGAGATTCACCGTGTAGTTTCATAACACGGTGAATCCCAGATTGTCGCTCTAGACATATCCAAAGCATTCGACCAGGTCTGGCACGCAGCGCTGCTTAATAAACTTCTGTCCTATGGCCTACCACCAAACTCTGTACCTGGACAGCGAACTTCCGCTCCGACGGGAGCATTTCTGTTGCCGTGGGTGGCCATTCCTCTAAACTGTATCCAATTAATGCAGGAGTTCTTCAAGGTTCAGCTTTAGCCCCTACTTTGTTTCTTTTCCACATCAATGACCTCCTCTCTAGCACATCCAACCCATTTCACAGTTACGCGGACGACAGCACCCTCCACTCAAATATACAATATACTAAGGCTGTCTTTTAGCCCAATTAGATGAGGGTCGCAGACTTATGGAGGGTTCTGTCTCCGTGGATCTCCAAAAAATATTAGACTGGGGAAGTACAATTCAACCCCACCAAATCTGGTTTTCTACCTCATAAGAGATACACCAGCATTAGACCCATCACAATGAACAACCAAGTTATTCAAAGTAATGGGTGCTTTTCACATGTTGGCATTTCTGTGAATCGACATCTCAATTGGCACCAACATGTCACGCGGCTGCTAAGTAATTAGGTTTTCTATTCCGGGCTCGCAAATAATTTTCACCGGCTAATCTCTATACCTAATATACTTCACAAATAAGGTCAAACCTCGAATACTGCTCCCACATCAGGGGTGCCGCTGCCGCTTCTACACTCGCTTTCCTGGACTTCATTCAGAAGAGAGCTATACGTCCCATCGGTGACCTTCGTCCAAAGCTGTCATCCCTTGCCCACCGACGTGCCGTTGGTGACCTCTCCCTCTTTTATAGATATCTGCACGGGCACTGCTCATCGGAGCCTTCTGCCATAGTTCCTCACCTGCTGCCCCCAACAGATCTACCAGGGGAACAGAGCGAATACACCATTTTACTCTCCAGGTCACCAGACATAGAACATCTTGTTATGCCCGCTCTTTTGTCCCGAGGACTTCCAAGCTGTGGATTTTCTTGCCGGGGCATGTTTTTCCTTCTCTTCTGAACCTCTAAACCTTCAAGTCCAGAATTAACAAGTTGCCTCTTTCCTCCTTGTCGACACCCACGGTACGATAGTATTTAGCCCTCGTGGTGTGTTGTTGAAAGATATAAAAATAATAAACATTATAATTTAAGCCGCTGCCCAATCATCGCATAAAGGGTGTACTTCTAATAGCATCCCATAGAAAGTTTTTATCGTTTTTTTTTAACCTTCTGCCCTCTTGGCCGCAAAAAAACTAAATTTCGTCTATAATAGATTTTGTTGACTGCATATACGATTTTGGTTTTATCTATTTTGTTGACTTCCATAGCGACCATTTTTTTAAATGCTTACAACTTTGTTTAATTCTTATAATTCAACTTATAATTCTAGATTCGTGTGCATGCAATACGTTATATGGCAGCAACTTGCGTAACAAATTTGCTTATAAAGCTAATTTGTTTATAATTACTGTTTCCGGTGATACAAACCTTCCTGAAAGGAAATGTTAAAAATACACGCTAAAGGACGCTCTAGTCGCTAAATGAAGCAATTTTGCATATAAGTAAGTCGGCTTTAATCGATTTATATTTAACCCAGGAGTCTCTGGTCAAGTGTTGTACACGTTTTTTCTAGACACCCCGAATAATACCCTAAACAAAATTGACCAAAATACAAACTTAATAAATAAAAAATAAAAATATTAAGTTAAGTGCGTTATGGAATTGAATTTTGATGAAAATATTTTTAAAAGCAAATGTATCTCTAATGCAAGCAGGCATCAATCTGGTTACCGGTATAGCCTATATAGTAGAAGCACTGTGCCATATTTTATCAAGATTACTCATTGTTTGAAAATGTACACAAATTTTCCAAAAATGAACTTAAAATATTTCCGAGAAAACTAGCCAGCAAACCTTAGGTTAATAGCAAATTGAGTTATTAAAATTTGAAGGATTTAATGAAAATTCGCCACTAAAACGCACTTACTGCGTCTAGATTTTCTTCTTACAAACATATTTCGATAAAAAATGCAAAAATGCAATAACATAAGGGTGGTCGAAAAAAACAATTGAAGGGATCACAAACAACTTATGGATCACCCAGTGATTGTCCAAATATTTTTATAAGATGTAGCTTGAGGCATCCTATAATTAACGTATACAAGTTTTTCACGTATCTTGTATAATAACAACCATATTGAGCTTCACCATAGAAATACGTCACCTTGTCATATGCAAACAGATAAAAACTGAAAGTAAACCCGGATATGAATTTCACGGGGCCTAGTTTGCGCTCATTTGAATTAATCTTTTTAAAATTCAAAAGTCGCGGTCACCTCTTTAAAGATTTTTTTCTAGGAAAATTAGCTAAAAAGTATGGACTGTTAAACCATAAACTTAATTAAACCGACAGCCAAAGCGTCAACTTGACTAAACCTACAGCCAAAGCATCAGAGAAAGGGTCTATTTTAAATGCATTTCCTGTAAATAATTTTGTAAAACGAAGGACAATGACGGCTGAAGTGGAAACTTCCGTATTTGTTTTAGGTTCTTTACCTTGGTTGCATGTACTTAGTTATCTCTGGAGATATGCATTTTTTCAGAAAGAAAACAACATTTTCCGGAAAAACCAGGGTCGATTTTCCTGGCTAACGAACCTATCCAATCCACTTGCAAACCATCTTTTGCAGAAATATTCAAGCACTAAGTTGTCACCTAAATAATATTATAAATTTTAGTTAAACAACCAAACAACTAGCAGTCTTTATCAATAATGTTTTATACAATCAACTATCAATGATCAAAAAATATATTTAGCTGCTGGGCTGTCTACACCAGTTGTTTTCTATGCAGGGTTTATATCTAGTAATTTTTCGCTTTTCCTTGGAAATTTAGCCAAGTGGATTTAGCCGATTTTGTAAACATGGAGTCCAGTTATCATATTTTCTTACATAATACCCTTATCCTTCCAATTGTTAGATAGTTTTGAAACCGTTCAGCTGCCTTTTGGAAAAATATTAAAGCATTAAATTGTTAGCTAAATAATATTATAATTTTATGTTAAACTGTCAAAGGATGTCTTTCCGCAAAATATTTCGCCTTTCAACATTGTGAGGCTAGTAGGTATTTTATCAGCTTAGGTAATTAATTGAACACGTATGGACGTTTGAACCAAAAATACTATTACACACCTAGATCCGCATATAATATCATTTAGTAAAGTTACAATTTAAAATTCAGTTTAACCTGAACAGTAATGAAAGCTTTTATCAACAGATGCTATTACGATAATTTCTGTTGCTGTTTCTAATGACTGAAATATTTATATTTTAGAATAAATGAAGCTAATAATCGTATAGTTATCGTTATAGGTCTTATTAAATTTAAAATTAAATGTAATTTTGCAACAGTTATTTTATGCCATTCTATATAGCTTTGTTAAAGAATCTCGTTGACATGCTATACACATATGTGATTCTAGGTCAAGAGTTTTATTATGGTGTGTCCTAAAACAGCACTAAGTGCGATAAAGTGATAACACCAAAACAAATTATCGCAAAAAATGTTGGACATATATTTATTTTAAAAAAATCTTAATTACTAAGGGGATGATGACTCTAATAAGCATATTTGATATTTAAAAGTTTACGTTAAATTTCTCCGTGTCTAAATAAGGAATTAACCAATACTCAGGCATAAATAAAGTTCCAATTTATCCACAAATATCCACAAAAATAATAGATAGCAATAAAATCATTTTCGGTTAATCAATTTTCTAGGCTTAGTTGAGTTATTAGCCTAAATATTTACCTGCAGTCATTGGAATCCTTGTTTCTAAAGACCATGCACCTGATGTGGGAAACGTCCTCCATGATCCTTGTAAAGTTGAAATTTCTCCTTTACTATCACAACAATCCTCTGAGAAAACGTAATGCAACAACAGAATAAGTATAACTATTAAAATAAAAGAATAGTTCATCGTAGCAACACCTGAATTTAAATTATATAACTGTTAACCGATACTCATTATCACTATACTTTCTTCACCCTAACTTAAACCACAAATGTTTGATATAGTTTAGGAAATGCGTATGGGTTCGTTTTAATGGATTCTTTAGTCAAGTGCTACCACTACAATAATAAACATCGCAATTTGTCTTAGCGAAGTCGCCTCAACATTTCATTTTCTTGTGTTTCCTACCCGTGTAATGATTCTCTTGTAATGGTAAACATTATCTCGGTTTCCGCATGAATTACCGAGATAGAGCGGGTGAACCGTACAATTTTGCGGTGTGCCAGTGGCGTAGTTTTTATTCTATTTGATGCAAATTATTGGTAGCTTTGCCAGTGTATCAACAGACCTGATATATTATAGTTATAAATGACCCATATATTTATTCTATCGATGAGAAATCGATGCTACACTGAAACCTACATTATAAAGTATCTTACAAATGTCTATTGACGTTTTATTTTAATTTGACGAACTACTTAACAACTTGGAATGTTGACAGGATGAATAATCTTACATTACGTGATGGAACAGTTGTTATAATAGCAAAGACACCCAATTTACTTTGCTCTTTTTCTGTGATGCTAGCTCACAGGTGTCAAATATGTTAACCCGACGTTGGACAGTTTGCCCACAATGCCATGTCGGCTTTTAAAACAATAACGCAATTATTTTAGGCCGAATGGTAGATTAGATACATTGAAAAATGAAAACTTAGTCTCTAAATTTTTTATATATATATATATATATATATATATATATATATATATATATATATATATATATATATGTGTGTGTGTGTGTGTGTGTGTGGTGTGTATCTGTGCGTGAGTGTGTGTATGTGTGTAGAATTGACTTTCCAAAAACACCCAGTAAGAGTGGACCAATGGCAATGAAATTTTTTCTTCTTTTATAAAAGGTTCGGGACGCAGCAAGGGCGTTATGGTAGTGAATCTTCATAAAAATGTTTTTAATAGGAAATATATATATATATATATATATATATATATATATATATATATATATATATATATATATATATATATATAGTTACATCCCTGTATATTCTCAACATCATACAAAATACGACGAATCCTGAAACCATGCATCATCAGTTTAGTGACATGTGTAAGAATGCTGATGCAGACGTTTGCATTTATGTTAGTTCTGTAGAACATTATTTCATTCAATCGCTGTAACTCTAGTTGTTCACATGTTGTTTTGAATCACATATTTTATAATAAATTTTAAGACTGTAATACTTACCACTTAAATAAATAAATTACTTTTTTCGGACAATCGCTACGAAAAAACCTAATTGGCGCTGCATAGAACAGTATTGCACATCGAAACCTGATTTTGGCAAGCTTTAAATCTTCGTAAAATTAGTTTCGGTCTTTTTTCTAAAAGTTTATGTGCAACATCGAACATCCACACCGGTGCAAGTCAGTCCACACTGCCAGAGGGAAATCAGCGAGAAACCAATAGCAGAAGTACCAATGAGCTTCCTGTAAGTTTCCTCCAATATTTTTATCTGTGCATTCATATCGTATCTATTTTTATACCTTATATAATTTTGTTCAATAATTCCTATTCGCGCTCTATTTTTCAATTCACCCTGTAATACTTAACAACCATTACTTGTTCATGTATGTTGTGTAATGATAAGAGATAGATCGCCTATTAGGAAAAGAGAACCTATATTAGAATTAGAGGAAGACAATTTTAATCAATTAAGTTTAAATAATTTAGAAATGGCAAATAATCACATTGCCGAATTTTCACAAGCTGCTATCATGATCCCCGAATATTCCGGTGGACAGAAGCATCTTGCTTATTTTATTAAACAATGCGAACTTTATATTACTAGTTATAGAAGGCCAGAAGCCGAAACACACGCAAATCGAATGTTACTTGAATTTATAAAAGCTAAAATCACTGGTAACGCTCGTGACGTGTTAATTAGTTTAGAAAACCATACATGGGAAAATATAAAATTTGCTTTAAAAAATCAGTTTTCAGACCCCCGTTCAGAAAATCTTTTATTTAATGATTTAAATACTAGCTTTATGACTAAATCACAAACTATTCAGGAATATTTCAATGTAATTAAAGAAAAGCTAAAGATTTTAATTGAACATGTAGATATACAAGATTTAGTAAACGATGTAAAAACGTACAAGAAAGAATTTTATCAACAAAATGCAGTGGCAGCATTTAAAGCGGGTGTAATAGAACCTTACTTCTCACATCTTAGATTAGTTAGTGTTAATACTCTTGATTCACTTATGTTAGAGTGTAATAGAATAGATAACGAGATTATACAGTCGAATTTCATTAATAGCCTGAGAAACAAAAATAATACGAAAACAAATCATAACACACCTGTACAACATAGACAGACGTATACCCAAAAACCAATATTTCCAGCATTTCCCCAAATTTACAACAAACCACAACAAATCACACAACAAAGGCAACCGTTTCCTTCTCAGCCGATTTCTAACATAAGACCCGTTCAAAATTTTAATAAAAATATACAACACGCTCCTACTCAATTGAGTAGAGGAACGACACCCATGTCAATAAGCAACCAAACTCCCTTAAGAAATACACGACAAATGCCCCAAAGAAATCACTTTATACCCCAATCTAGGCCCACGTTTCAACATCAAGAACTCTTTAACCAAGATGACCTACCACTAGATCATTCTGACGAATACCCTTATGACGACCAACCCTCTGACGAAAATATAGAGCCACTAGAATTTCCTGAACCAACTGAAACTTTTACAAATTACAACACCAATCCAAATCGGGATTTTCACGAAACAGCCTCGGAAAACTAATCTATTTAGATATAAATAATATTGTTAATACCCCTAAATTACCGTTTTTTGTCATACCAAGTCTAAATTTAAAAGTATTGATTGATTCCGGAGCGTCAGATAGTATCATAAATCCAGGACCGGCTTACGAGTTATTTAAAAAATTTATTTATAAGGAACCATTTTCAATGAAATCAGTTAACCAGATAACCCATGGTGAAGACAACGTAAGGTATCCTATTTTAGAAGAATTTAATATTAATTACCAATTTCCAATGCGTGTCATGCAATGGCACCATCGATTTGACGCGCTTATAGGGTCAGCTCATCTTACAAAATTAAAGGGAAATATTGATTATAATAAACAAATTTTAACTCTAGGAAACCAAAAAATACCATTTTACCTTGAAATTAATCCACTGAATTTTACACCTTTCAAACAAATTTGTGAAAACTATGTATCAGTCCCTGTAAATATAGAAAAAGGCACAGTAGTTTTACCACGTATTGAAGAAACAAATGTTTTAATTTACGAGTCAATAGCTGAAGCAAAAGATGGATATTGCAGAGTGCCCATAATAAAGAAAAATCCAAATTCAAAATTTGTAGAAATACATTTTCAGGAACAAATAGATGTCGATCCATTACAAAATTACTCTGACGAACTACCTAAAATTTCAAAACATTTTGATGTAACAAAAGTTTTAAGAACAGATCATTTAAATACAGAAGAATATGAAAAACTTATTAATTTGTGTCGAAAGTATAATGATATTTTTTATCATGAAGACTCAGATCTCTCTTTCACCAATGCAATTAAACATAAAATAAGAACTAAAGACGATGAAGTTGTTCACACCAAATCATACCGGTACCCTTTTCATTTACGTGAAGAAGTCCAAAACCAAATTCAAAAACTCTTAGACAACAAAATAATTAGACCCTCAATATCACCCTACTCAAGTCCGATATGGATTGTCCCGAAGCGTCAAGACGCTTCTGGAAAAAAGAAATGGCGCTTAGTGATCGATTATCGTAAACTTAACGAGAAAACGATCGATGACAAGTACCCATTACCTCGTATCGAAGAAATTTTAGATAATTTGGGATGCTGCTCCTATTTCACGACTCTCGATCTAGCACAAGGATTCCATCAAATTGAAATGGATCCTGGCAGTGTCGAAAAAACAGCATTCTCTGTAAATAATACCCATTATGAATGGATCCGAATGCCGTTCGGGTTGAAGGGGGCTCCTAGTACCTTTTCACGCCTAATGGATAATGTATTAAGACCATATTTATACAAGTTTTGTTTCGTATATATGGACGATATTGTTATCTTCTCGAAATCCCTTCAGGAACACCTTTGTCACGTGAAAAATATATTTGATAAGTTAAAAGAGTGTAATCTAAAAATTCAGTTAGATAAGTCAGAATTTTTGCGTAAAGAGGTCGAATTTCTAGGCCATCTGGTCACTGTCCGTGGGATCAAACCGAACCCACCAAAAATAACTGCCATTCAGAATTATCCAATACCAAAGACAAGTAAAGAAATAAGAGCATTTTTAGGATTAACAGGCTATTATAGACGCTTTATTCCAAATTACGCTAAAGTAGTATTCCCCATCAATAAATATTTAAAAAAGGATACCAAGATGAATATTCACGACCCGGAATACGTTGACGCGTTTCAAAAAATAAAAGAATTAATTACAAATTCTCCTGTCCTGACCTACCCCGATTTTTCTAAACAATTTCATTTAACCACTGACGCAAGAAATATAGCTATAGGTGGAGTATTGTCACAAAATAATAAACCAATTGCGTTTTACTCTAGAACACTAAATTCAGCCGAGAGAAATTATTCGACCATTGAAAAAGAGTTATTATCCATAGTAGAAAATACAAAACATTTTAGACCATATCTCTTTGGACAAAAATTTGTTATAGAAACTGACCACAAACCGCTTGTTTGGCTATTTTCAATTAAGGAACCAAACTCACGGCTAGTTCAATGGCGACTAAGATTAGAGGAATTTAATTACGAGATAAAATACAAGAAAGGCAAAGATAACGTAGTGGCTGATGCCTTATCGCGAATCGAAATTAACGCGATTGAAGACGACTTTGATCTGGAATCAATAATTAATAACGTAGACCCTGACGAAGACAGAGAAAGAGAAATTATTAACGAACTAGAAAACGACGCAAACAATGCCTCTACTAGCACGACTAATAACCTACCTGAAAGCAATGACTCACAGACACAACACTCGTCTGCAGAAAATCCAATTTTCAAAATACCTATATCAGAAAATCCAGTCAATTATTTTTCCAGACGAATAATTTTAGATTACGGACCAAAATATGACACACGCAAATTAAAAATATTTAAGTTTGAAACAATACATGTAAAGGTTCAACTCAATTACGAATTGAGACAAATAAATGACTTCTTGAAACAATTTATTGATCCAAAATTCACTTACGGAATTTTCTGTAAACATGATAGACTATTCAAATATTTCACTGCTGTTTCTTCAACATTATTTAATAGTTCTGTTAAAATAATAAAATCTAACGAATTTTTACAAGACGTTGAAAACCAAGAAACTCAACAACAAATTATAGACGAATATCACACACGAAACCACAATGGCATCAACGAGACTTATCAACATTTAAAACAAAAATATTTTTGGCCTAACATGAAAAATTATATAAACGCTTTTATTAATAAATGCTCAATTTGCCTTCAGACCAAATACGAAAGAAATCCGTACAAACCACCATTTTCAGGTCCCCTTCTAGCTAAACGCCCTTTTGAAGTTATACACATTGACACCTTTAGTTTCGATAATTGCAAATTCCTAACCATCATAGATTTATTCTCCAAATATGCGCAAGCGTATTATATAACTGATGGATCCGCAATTACCGTGTTAAATAAACTTAGACACTATTTTTCCCATCATAATCATCCCCTAAAAATAGTAGCTGACGCTGGCAAAGAATTTTCGAATACTACCCTTAAAGAATACTGTAATTTATTTAATATTAATCTTCACATAACAACCCCCCAAAATCCTAACTCAAATTCACCAGTAGAGCGACTGCACTCAACTCTTGTAGAAAAATTGCGAATTCTTAAATTACAAAACCCACAAGAGAGGCCTGCAACCCTAATGATAACAGCAACCCTTATTTACAACCAATCTATTCATTCGACAACTGGGTATTCACCTTTTACATTACTATACGGCCCCTACGACGACTTACCAACAGTCACACCTGAAACCACCCTTTACGAGGAATACAACAACAATAGACTCAAAGAAATAATGCCTTTCTTCGACAGTGTATATCAGAAACAAAAAGTAAGTGGAGACAAAAGAATTTCTAAAGCAAATGCGGACAGACAAACGACACCAGATTTACAAGAAACGACACAACTAGCTATTAGAATACCGAAAGTAAGAAAAACAAATCCTCTTTAAACAAAAAGAAAACATTGTTACATTTTCTAAACCAAAAGCAAAAGCTCACGTTTCTAACATAAAAAGAGTAAGAAAGACTTTTTCGTTACAGGACAAAACTACTACTACTACAAACAACGATGACCCTCAACATGGTCCATCCACTTCAAATAACACCGATAAAAACTAACGGATATTTTAAAGAGTATTTAGGCATAGCAAAAATACTCAAACATTATCATAAATTTTATTTTTATTTTAATATTACCGATATAGAAATTAATTATAACATATTATTAAAAAATTCTAAATTTTTAAACACTGGACAAATGTCTGCAAGTAACGAACGATATTTACTAATTTTAGATGACCATTTGTCACGATTAAGTAATGAACTACAAAAACTATCAATGCACAGAACTAAACGCGGATTAATAAACGGAGCAGGCTCTTTAATTAAAATGATAACAGGAAATCTCGACCAAGAAGACTTGAAAGAAATCAATAAAAATTTAGATAACCTTTTCCAAAATCAAGAAGATATAATTACCCAAATTGATAATTTAAATTCATTTGCTAATATAATCACACAAAGGTACGAAAAGGACCAAAAAATTATTAATCAAAATCTAGATCATATTTATCAGACTTTTTCCACTTTAGATAGCGAAAGAGAATTGTCGAGTAAAATTCATTTCCAAATTTACGTAGCTGTTAAATTACTCCATAATATAGAGATAATTCAAAGAACTATTTCCTTAAGTTTTAACGAAATTACTAATATAGAGCTCTTTACCACTAGTGATCTGTTAAATATTATTGATCACTTAAAGTTAAGTCATGACAGAAATGAATTGATCGACTTTGACAAAAATCATGTTTTTAAGGTTGTAGAATTTACCAAATTTCATACATTATCGGTTAAGGATACGATTGTATGCCTTTTAAAAGTTCCTATCCTACATCCCAATCCTGGTTCTTATTTTCGTGTTTATCCTATACCACAAAATTATATTCTCCTGGTACCACCCAGCTCATACTATTTAGAAACACCCTCTTCAAACTTATGGACCCAAGAGAAGTGCCCCTCTATAGAAGACGTGGTTATATGCAATAATCGCCCACGAGAAGAACATTGTCAGCTTGACACCTTACAAAATTGCACCTCTGCCAAAGTAATGAACCCCTACGAAATATCAACTCAGCTGCAGAATGGTCAGATCTTAATATCCACTAGCTCAGCAACCACTATTGTCGAAAATTGCGAAACATCGTTAGAACGAAAAATCTTCCAGGGAAACGGTCTAGTAACATCCCTCAATTCCTGCAAAGTCAAGGTCAATGAGGAAATGTATGAAGACGTTGCTACCAATTTGACGCTACAACCCATAGAAGTCGAAGAATTGCAACCGACACCTCAACATCATATCCATTTTAAGCCAATTCATCTAAAAGAAAACAAGAGGATAAAAGAAGCTTTGTCTCAAATACAACAGCATCCATTTCATCTCCGACCGTCCATGCAGTATTCCCACTTAGGCATTACCATTGGAATATCCATCGCTGTTACCATTGTACTTCTGTTTCTTTTAAGAAGAAAAATTCGAAGCATCCTATACAAGTCCAACAGGCAAACGCAAACAGAAGAAGTGTCCGAACACGAGGACGTGTTAAAGATTTAAGGGTGGAGGAGTTACATCCCTGTATATTCTCAACATCATACAAAATACGACGAATCCACATGTTGTTTTGAATCACATATTTTATAATAAATTTTAAGACTGTAATACTTGTACCACTTAAATAAATAAATTACTTTTTTCGGACAATCGCTACGAAAAAACCTAATTATATATATATATATATATATATATATATATATATATATATATATATATATATATATATATATATATATTTAGCTTGCATCAAACTTGGTTACCAGTATAACCTATATAGGAGAAACAATGTACCATATTTTATCAAAATAACTTTACCGTGTGACAATATACAAAATGTTCCGAAAATAAACTTAAAATGTGCCAAAAAAACTGGTTTCCTGGCCAACGAACCTTAGGTTAATAGTAAATTAAGCTATGGAAAGAAACATTGTATGAAAAATCGTTACCATAACGCACTTGCTGGGTCCCGAATTTATTTTCTTACAAACATGCATTATCTTTCGATTGAAAATGCAAAAATTGCAATAATATATAAGGCGTGTTGGATTAAGAAAAAAAAAATTGCATCACCAGCGACTTATGGGCCACCTGTGATTGTAAAAATAATTTTATAAGATGCAGCTCCAGACACCGTATAATTAACATATAATATTTTTTTCAAATCTTGTATAATAATGGATATATTGAGCTTTACCTTAGAAACGCGTCACCCTGTATATATGAAAATAGATAAAAACTGAAACTTACCCGGACATGGGTTCTATGGGGCCTAGTTAGCGCTCATTTGTAGAAATCTTTTCAAAATTCAAAAGTCACTAATATTCTATCCAACTTTATAAGTAAAATTGTGATGGCCAAAAATAAATATAAATGTAAGAAGAAGAGCATGCCTACATTTGTATTACAAATGCCAGAAAGCAAAATACTTATCTACATGTCACTTTGAAAGTAGATTTGACATTTATCAAAATAATTTGTCATTTGAATATGACATGCACTGTTGCCGTGGACTAGTATGTTCTATTGTATTACGCCTTATAAGAATCTTGTTTTTTTTTTTTGGAGTACGAAAGCTTATTTTACTGTTTGAACATTTTTCGATCCCTAAACCTGAAATGGTTTTCGTCTCATTTAACGTTGTTTAGTTATAGAGTTACAGTAGGCTTTAGAATCTAGAAATTATTCTATTTTGTGTGACATACCTAGAACAAGTTTTATTTTCCTTCAATTATAAATGACAATTTTAAGTCAATTCCTATATTTTCTGTGCGCAGTGTGTTGAACGGATGCGAAACGGGAGAAGGAAATTTCATTTAAAGTTTAAATGACGAAGAGAACCTTATTCGAGGCACGAGCGTTGTTTCTTTTTTTTAAATATTAATAACATTTATAGGTAAATTAGCAGATTAGCGTATTGTTAGTTTAAAAAAAAAGAGAAACATGCTTAGAGGAACCCCTTTATGCATCGGACAAATGCCGTGATCTCAACTCCACAATCCAGTTAAGACACCTAAAGTAAATTTGAGGTTCTGTGCAAGGTAAACATGCTACAACGTAGCTGGAAATACAAACTGTAAAAAACTCACCTTACAGAAGTCCATAGAAAGGAAAAACTACTTACCAACACCGTTTCTCCATAGAACACCCCCACTTTGCCAAATTGAAAAAAAAAACGCTAAATAATAAGCGTAATCTGATTTCTTAAAATTTCAACTTTGACGTTTTGAATCGCGACTTTTTTGACGTTTTAAGATAAAAAACTAAAAAGCTTATAACTTTTTTTATTTTAACGTAGAGATTTAAATTTAGGTGCATGGTTTTCTTTTCGTGATATAAACCCTCGCACCCAATATGGTTTTCCTAACTTTGTTATTTCCGGAAATACAAAATTTTCCGGGAAAAACTAGTCCGCTTTTTCTGGCTAACGAACTTATCCAAGCCACTTGCGAAAGGAAGGTACCCACTAAATTTTATCAAAATCGGCTTATTATTTTTTGAGTTAGCGGTGTAACACATAAAATAAATAAATAAATATATATATATATATATATATATATATATATATATATATATATATATATATATATATATATATATATATATATATATATATATATATATATATATTACTATTCCAAATAGCGCTCATTTAAAGAAATTTATTAAAAATTCAAAAGGCGCGATCTCCTCATGCGTGATTTTTTTTTAAAGAAAATTCACTAAAAATGATATCAGTAAGAGACAAAATTTTAACAGGTGCACACTTTTTAATTTTAACGAATTGTAGAAAAAACAAACGCTTCTATAATACGCAACAAACACTTGTAGAAAACGCCTCAAACCCTCTTAGAAAACGCAACAAACTTTTAAAAAGATGAAACAACCTTAGTAGAAAACGCAACAAACCCTTGTAAAAAAACTCAATAAACTCTTGTAGAAGACGAAACAACCTCTTTGTAGAAGAACGTAATTAATAACTTACAAGAGTGTAGCAGCATCTAAAAACAATGCTTTAAGAATGCAACCAATCTTCCTAGAAGAGTGAGAGAACAGCAGATACCGGCTCAACCTCTCAAAGATCGCAGAACTACGTGGGACTATGCGAAATGGGGAGCGTCTACCTTCAGCTGGACAAGCCATCCACCACGAGACTGAATGGGGCGCTAATAATGCCACGCTGACTTTCCGCCTCATCCTGCATGCACTCATAAGATAAGTGTCACGACAGGAAACTAATCCCTGCTTTAATTTTTTTTATATACTTTAATGTGCTTTTAATTACATTCGTTTAAACAATCTTTTAAATTTTCATATATATGCGAGAGTGCAGATGTAAGTAATTTTATAAGTTTTTAAAAATTATATGGAGTTAATCATTTCAGATATTTAATTACCTTTGCACATATTCTCTCATTTCATGTAAAACTTTTATGATTTTAAATAAATTGCTTGAATTAGTATGATTGTTTTAGGTGTAATTTGCGCGAATCATCTATTAAGGCCCTGAAGTCCCATGCGAACCGACACTAGTCGGATGATAATTTATCTTTAAATTTTACTCATAAAATTTAGGCTACAATATATACATATATATATATATATATATATATATATATATATATATATATATATATATATATATATATATATATATATATATATATATATATATAACATCGATAACTCAAAATATAGTGCTGCAAATTGAATCCGAACTCAACATAGCTGTGATAATTTATTCTCTTCAGAAAACCATTCTCGTGGAATGAATTGAGGGCCCATGACTTGACTACAAAGAAATTCTTTGTATTCCTGTACCCATAAATATTTAAACGTTATATTACTCGAGTTTTATTAAAAAACTGTAAATTTTTACCAAATTGCCCCTTATTTATCCTCTACCCCTTGAAGTGATCTTACGCAAAAACAATTAGAAGCGTTTCTTTGTCGGGTGCTAAGTGGATACCAAATTTGAAGATGATATTGATAGTTATTGTGCCTACTAACAGAGAGACGCACATGCCGTCATACCGACGGACAGACAGATCGGCAGACAAAAAAATTTCGTTCCAGAACCAAATTTTCTATATGTTTTAAGACTTTCAACACCGTTTTGGCAATAAAAAGTCTAAGTTTTTGTCAACAA
This sequence comes from Tillus elongatus, assembly GCA_964006375.1. Taxonomy (NCBI): domain Eukaryota; kingdom Metazoa; phylum Arthropoda; class Insecta; order Coleoptera; family Cleridae; genus Tillus; species Tillus elongatus. The sequence continues at coordinate 37,273,506 of OZ023266.1, read as the reverse complement.
CCCCTAATTTAATTTTAGCACAAAATACCAGATTGATGAAATGAACAGTTGACAGACCGACACCCAAAAAAAGATTCGTTCTCAAATCATGTTTTCTATATGTTTTGAAACTTTTACGACGTTTAAGCGGATTTTTTTTAAAATTTTCGTCGCCAATGGGATACTTACACACATTGTGACGTTGTGGAAGTAAAAATAGTTATAAACATTTAATACAAAATATTTCTATGAAAATTCACCACCATAACGCACTTGTGGCGTCCAGATTTTTGTTTTATCAAACAATTATCTCTTATAATGCAATTTTTTTCCAGAAATATTCCTGCAACCCCTTTTGGATGCACAAGCCACAAGACAAATTTCTTGCAAACAACCTCCAAGAGAGTTAAGGGACCAACAATGAGTAGGGGTGATGAACGGGGAGGAAAAACTTCGGCCACCAGCCTTAATAAAATAGTGTAAGTTTTGTTGAAAAGGTCGGCGCACATTCTCTAACATTTCTGAATAAATTTGGCGGCATTCGTTTACGGTACGCTACTCATGAAAATTTGCTTTCATAACACAATTGACGCAAATGAATTTTTTAATAAAAATTATATAAACTTCCCAATATAAGATTTAATTAGTAAACTCATATGTAATAAAGATAAATTAACAAGCAATTACAGCGTACCATAGCAAATTTTATTGTTTACAATTCATTATAGCATACACTTATAATTGATTCTTAACGTTAATCGATTACAAAAAGCCAGCAGCTACAATTATTTTACAGTTGTAGGCCTAGTTAGGGTTTATAGTTGGCTGACTCATTGCTTAATGACCACAAATTATTTTTATTCAGCTGGGGATTGAGTTTCTCAATGATTATATTTGGTGTTATATTTCTTGTAGTATCTGAGCAGATTTAAATACTGTTCAGGTGAATAATTGTATTAAAGTTGGCTTAAAATTGGCTCTCTAAACCTTTTTCTGACACACAATAGAAATATTTTGCCCAAACTTGAGCTTGACAAGTAAAAAAATCTTTACTGCATACATACAGATGGCTCAAAGCAAGAAGATGATACAGCATACGCGTTCTACGACCCACAGATCAAAACTTACAAAATCTGAAAATTAAACAGCCATATGTCATATATATATATATATATATATATATATATATATATATATATATATATATATATATATATATATATATATATATATATATATATATATGGCGGAGATGATAGCTATCCTCCTAGCCCTGAAATACGTCCTGTCAATCCAACACATTACGTTTGTTATTTTGTCAGATAGTCAAAGTTGTATAAGAAAGTTAGAACACCTTTATGCCACTAAATCAACTAACTACATTTTAAAAGCTATTAATGATTTACTTGTGGAAATTTGAAAACAATCACAACACATAACTTTCTGCTAAATCAAGGGTTATTGCTGACTTAAAGATAATGAATGTGTGGACGGCTTGGCAAAATATGCTATCGAACACGGGGAAGACGGACTTTATTTATGTCCTACAAATGATCTTGACATCTACGCGAAGGAAATATAGTTTGAAAAATGGCAGAAACACTATAAAGCAGACGAAGTTGGTAAATTATACAAACAGCTTCAGCCAGACTTACAGAGAAGGCCATGGTTCTACAACTACGATTTAAAAAAGTCTGGATGCAGCAAGTGCAATATGGTAGTGAATTTTCATTAAAATGTTTTTAATAACAAATATGTCTTTGATTTTAAAGAAGCCAGGCATAAAATTTGGTTACCAGTATAACCTATATAGTAGTACCGTATTTCATTAAAATAACATTATTGTTTGAAAATGTAAAAGAATACGAAAATAAACCCAAAATTCTCCCGAAAAAAAAGTTCCCAGCCAACGAACGTTAAGTTGAGCTATTGAAAAACATATAATGAAAATTCGCTACCATAACGCAATTGCTGCGTCCTGAGTTTCTTTTCTTACAAACATGCAATATATTTCAATGAAAAATGCAGAAATGTAATAATATAAGGTGTTTTTTTCATTAAAAATACACACACGCGTACCAAATCTGGTTGCCATTACTTTGTTATTTCCGGATATATAAATTTTTCCCGAAAGAAAACACACAATTTTCCAGGAAAAACCTGGGCCAATTTTTTCTGGCTACTGAACGTATCCAAGCTACTTACAAAAGGAAGGTATTCAGGAAATTTGGTCAAAATCGGCCCATTATTTTTTGAGTTGTCGCTGTGACACATATTATATATATATATATATATATATATATATATATATATATATATATATATATATATATATATATATATATATATATAATATAAATTGAAACTGATCCTGGATATAAGATCTCCTTTTAGTTAATTTTTTCAAGAAAATTCACTAAAACAAGCACTTGTGAAGCCACGGGAAAAGTCTAAGACTGTATTAAATATGGATGCATCCGGAGCTTCTTCTTCCAGAGTGTTCCCATCATCACCTGGCTATACCGCACTGATGATAGCTAATAAGCTTGAAACACGTGTATACGGTTGTCTCCTTGCGGCTTTGCCCTTAACCTTTCTCCTTGTATAGTATACAGAAATGCCGTGTTAAAAATCCTGTTATAAATAGTATGTCTCCTGGGCTCTCGATGCTCACGCAGGTGATTTATTTGCCTCCGTGGCGATTTTTTATTGTTGCCCTCATATTGAGGGTCTTCCGAATGATGCTGCAAATGTGCACTGGTTGCCTGTTGTAACTCCGTGTATTTTTGATTCTTCTTCCAGGGTGTTCCCATCATCACCTGGCTATACCGTACTGATGATAGCTAATAAGCTTGAAACACGTGTATGCGGTTTTCTACTTGCGGCCTTGCACTTAATCATTCTCCTTGTATAGTATACAGAAATGCCGTGTTAAAAATCCTGTGCCCATTACAGGTTTCAATTTTTACTTAGTAAAATTATATATTTAACTCAATATAAAGTCAAGCGCACTACACTGAAATATTTTTTTGTGTGTAAATTAAACGTTTTGTATCACTATTAATTGGCCTTTGCATACGACGTTAACAACTTAAATTCCTTTGATATCCCTAAAGCGATATCATTTTAATATACTACCGGCAAGATATGTTATTATATGCAAGTCGTTTGAAATGCTCGTTATAATTTGCTTCCAGATACAGATGCATTAGTTCGGGAATTATATGCTAATTTCAAAACAACATGAAACAAAAAAGATATGTTACCATGAGACGACGGCCGATGAATCATACGTTGTTTCAATCGAATTGTAATCCATTTTAGCTAAGATTGGCTTACTCTTACCATGGACCTGAAGAGCAAAATAAAAGCTCTGGACGCAGCAAGTGCGTTATTGAAATGAAAATGTATAAAAAGGTGTTTAATAGCAAATATGTCTCTGTGATGCACTAAAGGCATCAACTTGGTTACCGGTATAACCTGTATAGTAAAAACAGCGTACCACATTTCATGAAAGTAACTTATTGTTTGAAAAGGTATAATAATTTTCAAAAATAAACTTAAAAGGTTTCCGACAAAGCTGGTTTCCTAGCTAACGAACCTTAGGTTAATAGCAAATTGAGTTATTGAAATTTGAAGTATTTAATGAATTTTTTTTTTAATTTCAACAACACACCACGTAAGCGTACAGCCTAAATACTATCGTACCGTGGGTGTCGACAAGGAGGAAAGAGGCAACTTGTTAATTCTGGACATGAAGTTTTGGAGGTTCGGAGGAGAAGGAAAAACATGTGCGGGCAAGGAATTCCACAACTTGGAAGTCCTCGGGACAAAAGCGAGCATAACAAGATGTTCTATGTCTGGTGACCTGGACAGTAAAAGGGTGCATTCGCTCTGTTCCCCTGGTAGATATGTTGGGGGCAGCAGGTGGAGGAACTATGGAAGAAAGCTCCTCTGAGCAGTGCCCCTACAGATATTTATAAAAGAGAGAGATAGGTCACCAACGGCACGCCTGTGGGCAAAAGATGGCAGCTTTGGGTATAACTCTTTTCTGAATGGAGTCCAGGATAGTAAGTGTAGAAGCGGCACCTCAGATGTGGGAGCAGTATTCGAGGTTTGGTCTTATTTGTAAAGTATATAAGGTATAGAGATTAGCTGGTTGAGAAGTATTTGCGAGCACAGAAGAGGAAACCTAATTTCTTAGCAGCCGCTTCTGCAATTGATGTAACATGTTGGTGCCAATTGAGATTTTGATCCACAGAAATGCCAAGAAGTAAAAAGGACTTATTACTTTGAATAACTTGGTTGTTCATTGTGATGGGTCTACGGCTGGTGTATCTCTTATGAGAAAGAAAGCAAGACTAAGATTTGGTGAGGTAGAATTGTACAAGATTTCTACTTCCCCAGTCTAATATTTTTTGGAGCTCCACGGAGACAGAACCATCCATGAGTCTGCGATCCTCATCTAACTGGACTAAAGAGACCGACTCAGAATATTGTATATTTGAGTGGAGGGCACTGTCGTCCGCGTAACTGTGAACTGGGTTGTATGTGCTAGAGAGGAGGTCATTGATGTGGATAAGAAACAAAGTAGGGGCTAAAACTGAACCTTAAGGAACTCCTGCATTAATTGGATACAGTTTAGTGGAATGGCCATCCACGACAACAGAAATGTTTTGATTGGAGAGGGAATTTGCTGTCCAGGTACAGAGTTTTGGTGGTAGGCCATAGACTGGAAGTTTATTAAGCAGCGCTGCGTGTCGGACCTGGTCGAATGCTTTGGATATGTCTAGAGCGACAATCTGAGATTCACCATGTAGTTCCATAGACTTGTTCCAATAATAGGTGACAAAGAAAGGAGGTCGGCAGTTGATCTGCGCTGACAGAATCCATACTGCCTGTCTTGGATTAGACTGTGTTTTTCAAGAAATTTGAATTATTCGGTGTTAATATACTTTTCCATCACTTTTTAGACGACTGAAAGGAGAGAAATGGACCTGTAGTTGCTGGGTAGCGCTTTGGATCCTTTCTTGGGGACGGGTTGGACTCGAGCAGTTTTCCAGTTACTAGCGAATATGCCTCTATTGTAAGATGTCTGCAACATACGAGTCAGGACAGCAGCAAGTTCTAGTGCGCATTTTTGGAGAACAGTTGCTGTGATCTCATCAAGGCCATAGGCTTTCCTAGTATTAAGAGAAGAGAGCATCTTTCGTACCTTTTTAGTTTTGAGAATGATATCCGTCATTTTATGCGCGACATTGGGGACTGTTGGTGGTAAAACATTTGGAGGTGGGTTGAGAGAAGAATTGCCGGCGAACAACGAGGCAAAAAGTTCAGCCTGCCCAGAGCGGTAGAAACAATTTCATCCCCTGAAACAAGAGGTGGGAACGTGCTCTTGTAAAAATTATTCCCAATAGATTTAGGAAGAGTCCAGATGAGTTTGCTGCCCTTGGAGATTGAGGGGACTTTGTTTATGATGTGATTATTAAACGAGTTTTTTTACCTCAGAAAAAATGCGGACATAGCGGTTTCTTGCGTCGTTAAATGATTGACGGTTTTCTTGGCTGGGATTGTGTAGAATCTTTTTTTGAGCATTGACCTTTTCAAGTCTGGCCTTGTCACAGTATTTGGAGAACCAGGGCTTCTGAGTGGCTGAAGAGGTTTCCTGTGTACGTGGAGTAAATCATTCCATGCCAGCTTGGATAATTTCGGTGACGTTTTGTGAGATATTAGAGGGATAAAGATGAGAGAAGCAGACAGACGCCCATGGAAATAAGGAAAAGCAATCCCACATTTCGCCCCAGTTCGCGGAGTTGTAGTGCCAAACGATACGTAGGTGTGATGGCTGTATGACATCGGGTTGTATTGCGCTGGAATCAGTGGCCATGCCGTGGTCTGAGCGACCAAGGGAGGCGGTGACTGATATCTTATAGCATTCAGGTTTTGTAGTAAGAAGGATATCCAAGGGATCTGAGTTGGGTGTTGGGATACGAGGAAAGTAAGTGGGTTGCTGAACTATATCGGCTAAAAGATTGCTGACTGCTAAGGCCTGCGCTGCTCTCCCTTGTGGATCGGTTTTTGAAGATCCTATCCATTCCTTTTATGGACATTGAAGTCACCAAGAATAGTGACTTTGGAGGAAGGATATTCATAAAACAGATGGTCGATTTTTTCAGAAAGGTAGTCGAAGAGCTGGACAAAGTGTTGTCATAAGGTGACCGGTAAATACAACAGTGAATTTAGTTGCAGCCCTGAGAGAGAGTTTTATCCATAATGTGTCTTTTCTTCCAGCTTCTAAATTGTGGAGTCTGGTGCAGGGTAGATTGCTACTGACGTATGCGCACACGCCTCCATGCAATCTAAAGGAAGTATGGAGCTCATACCCCGGGAACTTAAGGTGATTAGTGGCTGTTTTGGCACTGGGATTTGGGTTTCCCTGAGGAAGAGGAGTTGGGGTCTATTAACCAGGAGGAAATGGTGGACGGAGTTCAGGTTAGAGTTTAGGCCACATATATTCGTGAAGGATATGTTAAATCTTGATGCTGGCACCCCCTGTACACCCCTCTCCCGGAGATCCGAATGGAGGGTTATTTTGCCTCCGGAATCTTCTGTACAAGAGAAGCCATCATCATTTTTTTCTTATACGGGAAACCGGAAACAATCGTGACGTGAAACGACGTAAAACGAATCATTGTGAATGCATATAGTGTACATACATATGTACATATTTGTGACTGCGAAATGTTTAAAAAAGCAGTATTCATTTACGTATGTTTTATGTGCATGCCTACACAATATATTATGTACTCCTTTTTTACCTACCATTTTAGACTTTTTTAGAATAACAACTTTATACCGAATCAGCTTCAACGTTGAACGATACATTTGCATACAACAAACTGCGACGCTATAAGGAAACGTTAATTGCAACGACGTTATGTGAGGACATATTGTATTTGAAATCAATTTTCTGTAATTATTTTAGTAAACTGAAAGACAGCTACGTTTGAAGCTGAAACCTAAGGGTTTGACGAGCACTCTTCTTGCAACATTTTCTTTTCAATATCCGTATTTGTTTCCGGTTCTTTGCCTGAATATTGACAATTTTGACGTTTCAGATCGTGACTTTTTGAGGAAAACTCCAAATTTGTTTTATTTAACTTTTCATAACTTTTTTGTGTTTAAACATACAGACCTAAATTAGTACGTCATTCAGTCATTATAATACAAACACGCATAGCAAATTTGGTTGCCCTTAGTTTGTTATTTCCGGAAAATCTGGGTCGATTTTCTCAGCTAACGAACTTATCCAAGCCACTTGCAAAATTAAGGAACTCACCAAATTTGATCAAAAGCGATCCTATCTTTTTTGACTTATCGGTGTGATACATACATATACATATATATATATATATAGAAACTGACATCGGATATGTGTTCTAGGGCGCATAATTAGCGCCCACTTGAAGAATTTTGTTTAAAACTCGGGATCTCCTCATTAGTGACTTTTTTTTAAAGAAAATTCACTAAAAATTACGAGCTTGTAGACCAATCGTTTGAGATTGATAATACTATTTAAAATTGTAGAATACATTTCAGGTGCCTGCGCCACTGAACTAGAGTACGCTACTCAGTAGTATATAATTCATAGGCTAGAATTATTCATGGTTTTGTGGAAATGAAAATTGTCGTAATTTTAACAACAGCATTAAACCTACAGTTAACGGACATAGAAGACGTGCACGCGTATAAAGGAACTACAAAAATTCGTACGTCAATAAGTCGGCCATGCCTTCAACCTGCCACGTGAAATTCCGTTCTGTGTCTTATTATTTTGTTACATTGTCATAATTTTGATACATAAAAAGATCGTTTACACATGCAAATACCCTAATTTGGCCAACATGATTGTCATTAAAATTGTTTTATTCAGACAATTTACAGTGAACTTAAAATAATAACAGTTGTTTAACTTGCTTTGATTTTTATGTAAGAAGTGAATTAGTAAATTAATTGTGTTACGTAACGCTATTTAGTATAAATGCATGTTGCTTCTTTAATGTTTGTCTATTTCTGCGACTACAGCATATCACCGACACCAGGGGCAGTTTGATCATATCATCCCGGCACGAGCAGCCATTCAATGACTTGCTCAAAATCAATGCCACAATGTTGGTAGATCTTAATTATACAGTATACACTTGAAAAATAAAAATCTTGTGACGCAGCAAGTGCGTTATAGTAGTGAATTTTCATAAGAATTGTACACAATTAGTATCGCATATTACTACAGTAAATACTTTAAATTTAATCATATTCTGAAGATCAGTTTTAGAGGTAGTAATACGCGCTTATTTGAATAACTTTTTCGATACCTCTCTATTATAATAAAGAAAAAATTATTCCTGTATTCGAGCTCCTTTTGAGAAAGAACATTTAAATGCCACAAAACTCAATATTTTGTGAAGCTACAAAATTAAACTTTGGTAGGTTTAGGTACAGTAATGGCCAGTTTTACAAAGCTCGATTAAATATTTAACGGCCGGTTAGATAATCGGCTTTAGATGACCAATCGCAGACTATGATTATGGTTTTTGACACGACAAGCAAATATTTGAAAGCTGGGATTGGTCATTTGAAGCCCTGACTGTTCGGTTGTTAAATATTTAATTGAGCTTGGTGAATCCGGGCATCAGTTTCTTTGGAAGAAACTTGTATTACAAATTTTGTTAAAGTAACAAACGCTTTCCAGAAGAAAACCTAATTCATATTTAGAAAAGAAATGAATCTGGGTATTATAAACGTGGCAGCTCTTTTTCCTTATTAATCCTTTGGATGGTATCGTTTTAGTCAACGTAATCAAACCGGTTTTTCCAAGAATGAAAAAACTTTTTTAATAACCAATTCTCTATTAGTAAATTTTCTTAATAAAAATTCACTAATATCAACAATAAAACTTTCTGCTGAAAATTACAATTTTAGACTCAACGATCACAAAATATCCACAAGTTTAAAAGAAAATGAGATTTTCGGCCAAATAAATTAAATCTGGACAATATATATATATGTAAGTTAGTGTAACTAAACAAAATATTACATGCGGGAATCGAACCTACGCCGTCTTCGTGTGAGGCGAGCATTCTGCTATTGAACCACATATGCACCAATAAATAGTTTGTTTACGTGTTATCTATATCGACGACGACTTGCTGCCCCAGGAAAGTGTATATTATATCCTAAAATTGAATAATACCGCTAATTACAGAATTACCTGAATTGTATATAAATAACTAGCCCGTCGTGTAACACATGACTGTTTCGATCTCAGATGACGTCTTATTTTTAAGTTTAAACATGAAAAAATTAACTGTTTTAAAATCATGTTCATAGAACCGTGAGCTAATTTCCTTAATTCTTTCAGATAATTTCATATTCTTATGTTCTTATGCTGACAAAAAAATTAGCGAAAATACATCAAGCCGCAGGTTCTGCCATGGGACTAAGAGCAGCCAATGGGAATTTAACTGTAGGCGAAACCTTAAAATCGCGGGATAATATATATATATATATATATATATATATATATATATATATATATATATATATATATATATATATATATATATATATATATATATATAATAGCTAAATTTATAACTTTAAGCCCAATTAATAATGAATAATCTATATAAAATTGGCTGCTCAGTCAGGGCCTGGGTTTTAGCACTTATGGTTGATGGGGTGTAAGACACACAAATAAAATTCAAGATAAGATAAAATAAATTTATTGACAATTATCAGTTATATAATATAGTTAGCTCCAATTAACAAATCTCAATAAATGATGAAGAAAATGAATCAATGTTAAACTAAGTCTGAATATTGTTTGGGTGAATTGTGGAGCAGTATTTTTAGTTTTCATAGAAACGGTGTAACAGATAAATAATGTACTTAGCTTTGATGCCGATTCGAACTGCTGCCCTGGAGGTGACAGGATGCTGGAGGGGGGCCCACTGTGCCGATGTCTGCGGAGCAGCTGGAGTATGCTTCCTTATGATGACAGTTTGACGATGGATATAGTTCTAGCTCCTCAGGAATGATGCCATGTGTTCTTCTTTAAAGAAGCGTAAAAAGTGGAGGACCCCAGGACAGGGGTTGCCGGTAGGTAGATGTCCAGGCCATGGGTGCACGTGGGACGGGTCGCTTAATAACGGTGATGGATTCCCATAATAACGGTGATCGGTTCCATAATAACGGGGCGATCTAAAATTTCAGATGAGCTAGGGTTAGCTAAGTTATTTGCTAATTAAATAGGGCAGGTGGCAACTTGTTCCGTAAGTACAAGAGTTATCTGTTATGTTTATAGTTAATAAAATTTAATCCTCAGGAATGATGCCTTGTGTTCTTCTTTAAAGAAGCGTAAAAAGTGGAGGACCCCAGGACAGGGGTTGCCGGTAGGTAGATGTCCAGGCCATGGGTGCACGTGGGACGGGTCGCTTAATAACGGTGATGGATTCCCATAATAACGGTGATGGGTTCTATAATAACGGGGCGATCTAAAATTTCAGATGAGCTAGGGTTAGCTAAGTTATTTGCTAATTAAATAGGGCAGGTGGCAACTTGTTCCGTAAGTACAAGAGTTATCTGTTATGTTTATAGTTAATAAAATTTAATTGACTTCGAGAAGAGCACAGTTGATGCAAAATAATAGCAAATAATCAATTAATATCAATTTTTGAACGCTACCACAAGCCATCATAAAACAATATGGCTACAGTAAGAGAAATTATTTCACGTAAATTTAGTACAGCAAAAGTACAGGCTATTTATATTAATCACAATTACGAAACTTACAAGCAATTTACAAAATAAGCGAGCATTTGATATTATATTTATTCTTACCTAGGTTGGCATGCTGCTTTTTCTCGCTTCGATTAATTACGTCTTTGCATCTTGTTATGTTAAAATTCTACAAGAGAAGAAGGCTGTCACACGTGGGAAGTTCGCTCATAAATAGCTTATCTGGCGAGGTATTCGACCAATCGAGTGACCACGTTGGATGTTAGGCGCGTCCTCATCGAGTCTTACTGCGGTAGAACCATTGACCACGGAATGTGTATGTCGCGTCACCGACTCTGACGTCACTAGGGGAAATGAGCTTTGATAGCACGGGAGGAAAAGGTGGTGACGCGTGTGACATGTTACAATATATATATATATATATATATATATATATATATATATATATATATATATATATATATATATATATATATATATATACATATTTTTTATTTCTCCTATAACGCAATCGTCACACAGTGATATCTTCGTTGGGTATTATACTGGGACAGTTTATTTTGCAAAAACATTTTGAACTCCGGAAGTCCATATTTCTGTTTAATATATTTCTTCAAGCACATCTATTGACTGCTTTGACCCTGTAGCGGAATCCGGAATTGCAACGATTTAATAGGTGTTCGGTTTTTTTTATGGCAGATATTTCTCGATCGCTAGCTCAGGCGGAATGTTTTACGCGTATTATTTCTATTGTTTGGTTATCGTTACATTATGATTTATGCCTGTATTAGTTGTCAATCTACGCATGGCAGCTGACTACTCCGTCTTTTTCAAGTATTGGACTTTAACCACTTAAGTCGTTGCAATTCGTGCCTTTCAGATTTAATTTTTAATTTGGAGAAAACTCCAAATTTTGTGAAGCAAGTTACTTAAAATTCACAACAAAGGTTTATTTACGCCATTTTTAGCTACATTTAAAGCCAGAAAATTCCAGTTACTCTAATACTTTAAAAAATATAGCGCCGTCAAAAATATTTTTGGAGAAAAATGTCCGTTATAGCTGATTTACGAAATTTATCCGCGATGATAACAGAATAAAGACATTAGGCAAATTTTTTAAATATTACAGGGGCGAAGTAATAATTTTATCGAAATATTTAAAAAGCAAGCAGCTATCGACAAGAAATATTAACGGAATGTGGTTTGAGGCTTAGATCTAACCACAGCCCAAATAAAAAATAGTGTAAGGTAAGTAAGGTCATTAAATTATTTATAGGAAAAGTTAACTACAGACTATAAAATCAACCTCAACTCTAAAAAGTAGTTTATATAGGATGGCGCATTGAAAACGAAACATACCGATTTGCGACCAGATAATTTTTTTTAAGAAACGCTGAAACACGTCAATTTTAATATTGAGAAGCACATGTTTTGAGATAAAACTCAACTTTGTCACATAAACCCCTTAAGGGTGGTGATAACAAGCCTTATATTTTAAATAGCGAACACGGGTCTAGTGTTACATCATTTGAAAGATCTTTCTTTTCTGAATTCAGCACACAGATTTTTTTGGAAGTTTTATCAACTCGTTTAAAAGTTATTCACAGTTGAAGATGCAAAAACGCATTTTACTCATTCCGATAAGAAATGTGCTGATAGTCAATGTTTTGTTGGTTTGTAAACAAAAACTTGACTATCAGAACATTTCTTAACAGAATGAGAGAAATGCAGTTTATTATTTCAGTTTATCGGTCGGTTTGATACTTGATAGTACTACCGAAAATTAATTTCAAAATGGTGTATTCTGTAGAAGAAAGAGTTGAAATAATTACTCTTTTTTTCAAAAACGATGACTGTGCCAACCGTACCGCAAATGTGTTTAATGAACGACATCCGAACAGACATGTTAACAGAAAATACATTTTGGAGTTAGTTCCAAAGTTTTGACAAAGTGGTTCAGTAGCCAACAAAAAACGGGATCCTGGAGGTAAATTTCCGGTTAGAAATGAGACTACTAAGATTGATGTTTTAGGACAAATTGCTGCAGACCCAACTTTGAGCACGAAAAAATAGGCAACTGTTTCAAACATCAAAAGAAGAACTATTCAGCGAATATTGAAGCATCATAAATTTCACCCGTATAAAATTCATCTTGTATAACAACTGAATGAAGATGATTTTGATCGGCGGCTGGGAATTTGTCAAGTTATGACTGCACGAAAAGCTGATAACGAGAACTTTCTGTTCAATATCTGTTTTTCAGACGAGTGTACGTTTTTATTAAACTTTAGAGTCAATCGTCATAATTGTCGTTATTGGGCATATAATAATCCAAGAAATTTTTACGAAGTCCACACTCAAGCTCCACAGAAGTAGTATGTCTGGACTGGCATTTTTTGAGACCGTTTAGTCGGACCAATTTTTCTTGATGACAATTTGAGTGGCAAAACGTATTTGGAGTTACTAGAAGATACCGTTTACTCTCTACTAATTGACATTGTTGAAAACGATGATCGCTATCAAGAAAACCAATTAGTGTCTCAACAAGATGGAGCTCCTCCACATTTTTCACAACGTGTTAGGGAGTTTTTGATCAGAGAGTTTCCAGAGCAATGAATTGGGCGTAGAAGTGCTATTAAGTGGCCCCCTAGATCACCGGACTTAACTCCTTTAGACTCCTTTCTATAGGGCCATTTAAAGAGTAGAATTTACTCAACAGAACTGGAGATTCTGAAAGCATTACGACGGCGCATTGTTGAAGAATTCCGTCTAATAACTCCACAAATGCTCTAAAATGTCAGAGCCCGTTTTGAATAAAATTTGTACTTTTGTATGGAAACTGATGGTCAACAATTTCAACACTTACTTAATTGAATAAACATTTTTGAACGTTTGGTTTTGTTTTTTTGTTTTTTAACGAAAAATTGACTAACTGGTGCATTTCTTATCACAACGAATGAAATACGTTCTTGCAATTCCAACTGTGAATAATTTTTAAACGCTTTGATAAAACTTAGAAAAAAAATAGTGTGCTGAATTCAGAAAAGAAAGAGCTTTCAAATGATGTAACATTTGACCCATGTTTCCTATTTAAAATATAAGTGTTGCTATCACCACCCTTAAGGGTTTGATGTGACAAAGTTGAGTTTTATGTCAAAACATGTCCCACTCAATATTAAAATTGAAGTGTTTCAGCGTTTCTTAAAAAAAAAATTCTGGACGCAAATCGGTCTGTTTCGTTTTCAATGCGCCAGCCTGTATAAGAAATAAAATATAATTATATAATTACCTAAAATTGTAAACTAGAATTTAAACAAAAATTGAAAAAAAAAACAGGGTACGCCATTTCGATGATTTTCACTGAGCTAAAAATGCTGCCAGTCACAATTGATCATTTTTCTTCATAACACCTTGTAATAATTAAAAATCTTGTAGCTATTCTCTGTCTTCAATTAAAAGCTAACAAACTCTAAAAAATTTTCAAAGAAGTATATTATATAAGAAATAATGCACGCTTCTGCCATCTATTAAGAGTTAGCAAAACCTCATCGAATATAATATATCTGACTTTGTTACAGTTTCTCTCTATGCGTAGTTCTTCGTTAGCTCTCACGGTTGACGCTTTAAAGCAGCATGTTCCTGCCATACTTTAGCGTTATCGTTCATAGCTACATATCATATACAGCGTGAAAAACCCAAACGGAATCAATTCAGTATTTCTTTTTATTTATTTTTATTTCAACAACACACCACGAGGGCTTACAGCCTAAATACTGTCGTATCGTGGGTGTCGACAAGGAGGAAAGAGGCAGCTTGTTAATTCTGGACTTGAAGGTTTGGTGGTTCGGGGGAGAAGGAAAACATATGCCGGCAAGGAATTCCACAACTTGGAAGTCTATGTCTGGTGACCTGGACAGTAAAAGGGTGCATTCGCTCTGTTCCCCTGGTAGATCTGTTGGGGGCAGCAGGTGGAGGAACTATGGAAGAAAGCTGCTCTGAGCAGTACCCGTGCAGATATCTATAAAAGAGAGAGAGGTCACCAACGGCACGTCGGTGGACAAGGGTTGGCAGCCTTTGGGTGAGGGTAGGCTCACCGATGAGACGTATGCTCCCTTATGAATGGAGTCCAGGATAGTGAGTGCACAAGCGGCAGCAGCACCCCAGATGTGGAAGCAGTATTCGTGGTTTGGTCTTAATTGTGAAGTATATAAGGTATAGAGATTAGCTGGTGCAAAGTATTTGCGAGTCCGGAAGTGGAAACCTAATTTCTTAGCAGCCGCTTCCGCAATTGATGTGACATGTTGGTGCCAATTGAGATTTTGATCCACAGAAATGCCAACAAGTGAAAAGGACTCATTACTTTGAATAACTTGGTTGTTTATTGTGATGGGTCTAGGGCTGGTGTAACTCTTATGAGAAAGAAAAACTCAAGTATCTCAATTATTGTGCATATTAATAAAAAAATACGTACAGTCCAATACAGATCCTTCTCCTTATTTAAAGCTAAATAAAAATTCAGAAACACTTCAATTTAGAGTGAAAAATGACATCCTGCAACGTAAAAACTTCATCCCTAAAACCCCCTTCGAGTGCCAAATTTTTAAATATTAAGTAGGGCCTTGTGATATCTCATTTGAAAGATCTCGGCATTTTATATTCAAAAATGCTATGGTTTTAAAATTTATTGCAAAGATTAACAGTAAAAGAAAGAAAACCATATTATTGCGTTTTTGCATTTTCCATCAAATTAGAATGCATGCTTGTAGGAACCAATATATAGTTTTTGAGTTATTTATATTGTTTTGCAATGTTTCACGTTTATGGCGCATATCACAACTTGTGATACGGAGTTTACTTTTTTTTTTATTTTATTTAAACATCACACCACGAGGGCTTACAGCCTAAATACTATCGTACCGTGGGTGTCGACAAGAAGGAGAGAGGCAACTTGTTAATTCTGGACTTGAAGGTTTGGAGGTTCGGGGGAGAAGGAAAAACATGTGCCGGCAAGGAATTACACAACTTGGAAGTCCTCGGGACAAAAGAGCGGGAATAAAAACATGTTCTATGTCTGGTGACCTGGACAGGTAAAGGGTGCATTCGCTCTGTTCCCCTGGTAGACCTGTTGGGGGCAGCATGTGGAGGAACTATGGAAGAAAGCTGCTTTGAGCAGTGCCCGTGCAGATATCTACAAAAGAGAGAGAGGTCACCAACGGCACGTCGGTGGGCAAGGGATGGTAGCCTTTGGGTGACGGTAGGATCGCCGAAGAGACGTATAGCTCTCTTTTGAATGGAGTCCAGGATAGCGAGTGTAGAAGCGGCAGCTGCACCCCAGATGTGGGAGCAGTATTCGAGGTTTGGCCTTATTTGTGAAGTATATAAGGTATAGAGATTAGCTGGTGAAAAGTATTTGCGCGTCCGGAAGAGGAAACCTAATTTCTTAGCAGCCGCTTCTGCAATTGATGACATGTTGGTGCCAATTAAGATTTCGATCCACAGAAATGCCAACAAGAGAAAAGGACTCATTACTTTGAATAACTTGGTTGTTTATTGTGATGGGTCTAGGGCTGGTGTATCTCTTATGAGAAAGAAAGCAAGACTCAAGTATCTCAATTATTGTGCAGATTTATTTAAAAAAACGTACAGTTCAACACAGAACCTCTCCTTTTTTTAAGCCGAATAAAAATTCTGAAACACTTCAATTTAGAGTGAAAAATGACATTCTGTAACGTAAAAACTTCATTCCTAAAACGTCCTTCGAGAACCAAATTTTTAAATATTAAGTAGGGACTTGTGATACCTTATTTGAAAGATCTCGGCATTTTATATTCAAAAACGCTATGGTTTTAAAATTTATTGCCAAGATTAACAGTAAAAGAAAGAAAACTATATTATTGCGTTTTTGCATTTTCCATCAAATTAAAATGCTGGCTTGTAGGAAAAAATATATAGTTTTTGAGTTATTTCTATTATTTTGCAATGTCTCACGTTTTTGGCGCATATCACAAATTGTGATACGGAGTTTTTTTAATTTTTTTATTTCAACAACATACCACGAGGGCTCACCGCCTAAATACTATCGTACCGTGGGTGTCGACAAGGAGGAAAGAGGCAACTTGTTAAATCTGGACTTAAAGTTTTTGAGGTTCGGAGGAGAAGGAAAAACATGTGCCGGCAAGGAGTTCCACAACTTGTAAGTCCACGGGACAAAAGATCGGGCATAACAAGAATATGTTCTATGTCTGGTGACCTGGACAGTAAAAGGGTGCATTCGCTCTGTTCCCCTGGTAGATCTCTTAGGGGCAGTAGGTGGAGGAACTATGGAAAGAAGCTCCTCTGAGCAGTGCCAGTGCAGATATCTGTAAAAGAGAGATAGAGGTCGCCAACGGCACGTCGGTGGGCAAAGGATAGCAGCCTTTGGGTAAGGGTAGGGTCACCGATGACACGTCTAGCTCTCTTCTGAATGGAGTCCAGGATAGCGAGTGTAGAACCGGCAGCGGCACCCCAGATGTGGGAGCAGTGTTCGAGGTTTGGCTTTATTTTTGAAGTATATAAGGTGCATAAATTAGCTGGTGAAAAGTATTTGCGAGTTGTGAAGTATATAAGATATAGAGATTAGCTGGTGAAAAGTATTTGCGAGCCCGGAAGAGGAAACCTAATTTCTTAGCAGCCGCTTCTGCAATTGATATGACATGTTGGTGCGAATTGATATTTCGATCCACAGAATTGCCAACAAGTGAAAAGGACTCATTGCTTTGAATAACTTGGTTGTTCATTGTGATGGGTTTAGGGCTGGTGTATCTCTTATGAGATAGAAAGCAAGACTGAGATTTGGAGGAGTTGAATTGTACAAGATTTCTACTTCCCCAGTTTAAAATTTTTTTGGAGATCCACTGAGACAGAACCCTCCATGAGCCTGCGACCCTCATCTAATTGGGCTAAAGAGAGAGACTTGGAATATTGTATATTTAAGTGGAGGGTGCTGTCGTCCGCGTAACTGTGAACTGGGTTGGATGTGCTAGAGAGGAGGTCATTGATGTGGAGAAGAAACAAAGTAGGGGCTAAAGCTGAACATTGAGGGACTCCTGCATTAACTGGAGAAAAGAAGTGTTCTGGTTGGAGAGAAAATTTGCTGTCCAGGTACAGAGTTTTCGTAATAGGCCATAGGCCGGAAGTTTATTAAGCAGCGGTGCGTGCCAGACCTGGTCAAATGCTTTGGATATGTCTAGAGTGACAATCTGGGATTCACCTTGTAGTTCCATAGACTTGTTCCAAGATGACAAAGGAAAGGAGGTCGGGAGTTGATCTGCCCTGACGGAATCCATATTGCCTATCGTGGAATGGACTGTTTTTCAAGAAATTTTAGCAATTCGCTTTTTGTACACTTTTGCATCACTTTAGAGACGACTGAATGGAGAAAATGGGCCTGTAGCTGCTGGGACGCGCTTTGGATAACTT
Source organism: Tillus elongatus (assembly GCA_964006375.1). Classification (NCBI taxonomy): domain Eukaryota; kingdom Metazoa; phylum Arthropoda; class Insecta; order Coleoptera; family Cleridae; genus Tillus; species Tillus elongatus. The sequence goes on along the minus strand of OZ023266.1, from coordinate 37,255,269 downwards.
CTTGTGGACGAGTTGTACTCGAGCAGTTTTCCAGTTACCAGGGAATATGCCTCTATTATAAGATATCTGAAATAGACGAGTCAGGACAGGAGCAAGTTCTGGTGCGCATTTTTTGAGAACAATTGCTGGGATCTCGTTAAGGCCAGAAGCTTCCTGGTATTAAGAGAAGAGAGCATCTTTCGTACATTTTTAGTTTTGAAAATGTTATCCGTCATTTTATGCGCTACTGTTGGTGGTTGAACATCTGGAGGTGGGTTGAGAGTAAAATTACCGGCGAACAACGAGGCAAAAAGTTCAGTCTTGTCCAGGACGGTAGAAACAATTTTATCCCCTGAAAGGTGGGACCGTGCTATTGCAGAAATTATTTCCAATAGATTTAGCAAGAGTCCAGAAGGGTTTCGGCTGTTGGAGTTTGAGAGGACTTCGTTTTTGATGTGGTTATTAAACAAGTTTTTTGCCTCAGAAAGAATGCGGACATAGCGGTTTCTTGCGTCGTTAAATGCTTGAAGGTTTTCTTGACTGGGATTATATAAAAGCGTTTTGTGACCTTTTCAAGTCTGGCCTTATGACAGGATTTAAAGAACCAGGGCTTTTGAGTGGCTGAAGAGGTTTGCTGTGTACGTGGAATAAATAATTCCATGCCAGCTTGGATAATTTCGGTGACATTTTGTGAGATATCAGAGGGGTCAGGACGAGAGAAGCTGACAGACGCCCATGGAAAAGAGAAAAATAATCCCGCATTTCGTCCCAGTTCGCGGAGTTGTAGTGCCAAACGATACCCATAGATAGCGGAATCCTATGAAAATTACACATTAGGTGGGTTTTCGTTTATATAATTTGTAGACAAATGGAGGTGCCATATGTGCAGGGTATCTCAAATATTTGCTGAAGTTGAAAAAATTCAAACTGCAGTGGCTTAATGTTCGTAAACGGAACAGCCTGTATTATATGTTTCTGAAGTGTAGGACAGGCCCTCTGATCCAAGTTTTGTATAACACTTCATATACCGAAAGACTCTAGTTTTGAAATTATTTACATTTATAATCGCATTACATGATTCAGACGGGGATCACTTTAAAATTGTTTTATTCAGTTTTGTAATCCAATTCTAATAACCGATTAGAATATGAGAGTATTTAGCGAATTTTTGATTAAAACTATAAAAATATTTAAATCAACTTAGATAAAAAAGTCTGGATGCAGCAAGTGCGTTATGGTAGTGAATTTTCATTAAAATGTTTTTAATTGCAAATACGTCTTTTCTGTTACAGAAAGCAGGCAAGAAATTTGGTTACCAATATAACCTACATAGCAGAAACAATGTACCACATTTTATCAAAATAAGTTTATTGTTTGAAAACGTAAAAATATATCCAAAATAAACTGAAAATATTCCCGAAATAACTTGTTTCCAGCCAACGAACTTTAAGTTAATAACAAACTGAGCAAATTTGAAACATATATGAAAATTCGCTACCGCAACGCACCTGCTGCATGCTGAGTTTCTTTTCTTACAAACATACATTATATTTCGATGGAAAGTGCAAGAATGAAATAATTTAAGGTGTGTTCGATTAATAAACAAGAAAATTTGTATCACCAACATGTGATGGGCCACCTATGATTGTAAAACTAATTTTATAGGATGCACCGTTCAAGAGAGCCTATAACTAACAAATATTTTTTTGTTGTAACTTGTATAATAACGGATATATTGAGCTTTACCGTAGAAACGCGGCACGCTGTATATATGAAAACGGATAAAAACTGGAACTAACCCCGGATACGGGTTCTAAGGAGCTTGTTCGCGCTCGTTTGAGGAAATCTTTTCAAAATTCAAAAGTGATGGTCTCTTAATGACTGAATTTTTTCTACAAACGTTCGCTAAAAATTATAGACGAATAAACGGTAAACTCTATAGCTAGAACTACTGCGAAAGCATCAGAGAAAGGGTCTATATAAAATAAATTTTCTCCAAAGATTTTAATTAAAAGGACAATTAGGGCTGATGTTGAAGGGTTTGCAAAACACTCTTCTTGCTACATTTTCTCAACATGACCCGTATTCGTTACAGGTTCTTTGCCTAACTGTTGCCAATGTTAACGTTTAAAATAGCGACTTTGAGTTTTAGGAGGAAAATCCCATTTTTTCTTTAAATGCCTATAACTTTTTTATGTTTAAACCTGTAGATCTAATTTTTTATACTTAATTTACTTATTATATCGCAAAACAGTGTACTAAATTTCATTGCGATAACTTTCCCAAAAGAAACACAAAATTTTTAGGGAAAAACTATTTGATTTTCTTGGCTAACGAACTTTTTCAACACATTTACAAAAGGAAGGTACTCACCAAATTTTATCAAAATCGGCCCATTATTTTTTGAGTCATAGGGATATTTATGTTTATATATTTTATTGATCTTTAGAAATATCAAACCTAGATTAAAACTTAAGAACTAGGCATACAAACCAAAATTAAACTTGAAATAAAACTTACAAACTGGCATGCAAAACTATAATTAAAACTTAGAATTGAAACTTACGCACTAAGTATTTAAAACTGCAATATCACAGTGGTTGACAAAACACTAACGTAACCATAAAATGTCACTCGTTTGACAAAATGGCAATATCTTGAAATTTTTAAGCCATTCTACAGCAAATCTACAAGCATCGTGAAGAGGCAGGTGAGAACCAGGTTTTTCCGGAACATTAAAAGTTTATTTTCGGGAAATTTTTGTACATTTTCAACCAATAAAATCATTTTGATGAAATATGGTACATTATTTCTACTATATAGGTTATACTGGTAACCAAATTCCATGCCTGCTTTCTTTAACAACAAAAAAAAGACATATTTGTTATTAAAAATATTTTAATGAAAGTTCACTACCATAACACGCTTGCTGCGTCCAGACTTTTTCAATTTCAGTTATAGATTAGGTCCATTGATTGTTGTTGCCTTTACGTGGAGAAACTGTTCCATAGGAAATACAGAATTGGAGACTACTTCTCTAGCTTCACTGTGAAACTAGCGATGTAGTCTCAAAGTCTGTATTATGAAGCTTCACAGAGAAACTAGAGAAGTAGTCTCTATTTAGCACAGATTAGGTACCTGTATAATTTGCATTTCATGTGTTTTTTTCGCATTATTTCGTACAAGAAATTTTTAGTCGCAGCAGCTTTTCCCCTGAATTTTTTCTTTAGTGTTTCCGCAGAAATCATGTTTTGTCAAATTTTTGTATAATGTTGGTAATTAGTAATTTATGTTTAATAAGTTATTGTAAACAGTGTTTGCGAATTCACATGGAAAGATCGTTTCCGAATTTTTCCCTGTAAAAAACTTTTTATTTTAGTGAATTTTCGTAGAAAAAATTCACTAATGGGGAGATCCCGACTTTTGAATTTTGAAAAAATTGTTGCCAATGAGCGCGAACTAGGACCCCTAGAACCCATATCCGGGGTCAGTTTCAATTTTTATATGTTTATATATATATATATATATATATATATATATATATATATATATATATATATATATATATATATATATATATATATATATATATATATATATATATATATATATATATATATATATATATATATATATATATATATATAGGTATCACACCGATAACTCAAAAACTAATAGTCCGATTTTGATAAAATTCAGCATGTACCTTCCCTTTATAAATGGCTTGGAAAAGTTCGTTAGTCAAGAAAATTGGACGATATGAAAATTTTGCGTTCAATCGACTCAGGGCAAGCCATTCTATACGTACACGTAATAGTCTTTTCATACCAGTACAATATTCCGAAGATGACTTGATCCCAAACTTTGCCAATTGTAGGTGTTTACGGAAAACGGGAACAATAGTTATCTTCTTTATTATTTGAGCTAAGAAGTCGGTAAAATAGGCAACGTTGACCAACTGGACACTCCGATTCTGAATATGTCACGGATATCTAGATTGCATAACAATTGTCAAATCTGTTGACATAACCTCATTTTTTTTAAAATGAGACGATATGAATATTTTGCGTTTAATCGACTTAGGGCAAGCCATTCAATACGAACACGTAATAGTCTTTTCATACCAGTACAATATTCCGAAGATAACTTGACCCCAAACGTTGCCAAATTCGACAGTTGTTGTGCAATCTAGATATCCATGACATACCAAGAAGCGGTGTGTCCAGTTGGTCTACTTTGCCCGGTTAACCGACTTCGTAGCTCAAATAATAACGAAGATAGCTATTGTTCTCGATTTCCGTAAACACCTACAATTGGCAACGCTTAGGATCACGTTATCTTCGGAATGTTGTACTGGAATGGAAAGACTATTATGTGTACGTATAGAATGGCTTCCCTGAGTCGATTGAACGCAAAACAAGCATATAGTTCCATTTAAAAAGATTGAGGTTAAGTCAACAGATTTGACAGTTGTGCAATCTAGATATCCGTGACCCGTAACATATTCAGAAGTGGGGTATTCAGTTGGTCAACTTTGCCCATTTAACCAGCTTCGTAGCTCAAATGGTAACGAAGATAGCTATTGTTCCCGATTTCCGTAAACACCTACAATTGGCAACGTTTGGGATCAAGTTATCTTCGGAATATTGTACTGGGTTGGAAAGACTATTATGTGTACGTATAGAATGGCTTGCCCTGAGTCGTTCAATCGAGGTTATGTCAACAGATTCGACAGTTGTTGTGCAATCTAGATATCCATGACATACCAAGAAGCGGTGTGTCCAGTTGGTCAACTTTGCCCGGTTAACCGACTTCGTAGCTCAAATAATAACGAAGATAGCTATTGTTCTCGATTTCCGTAAACACCTACAATTGGCAACGCTTAGGATCACGTTATCTTCGGAATGTTGTACTGGAATGGAAAGACTATTATGTGTACGTATAGAATGGCTTCCCTGAGTCGATTGAACGCAAAACAAGCATATAGTTCCATTTAAAAAGATTGAGGTTAAGTCAACAGATTTGACAGTTGTGCAATCTAGATATCCGTGACCCGTAACATATTCAGAAGTGGGGTATTCAGTTGGTCAACTTTGCCCATTTAACCAGCTTCGTAGCTCAAATGGTAACGAAGATAGCTATTGTTCCCGATTTCCGTAAACACCTACAATTGGCAACGTTTGGGATCAAGTTATCTTCGGAATATTGTACAGGGTTGGAAAGACTATTATGTGTACGTATAGAATGGCTTGCCCTGAGTCGTTCAATCGAGGTTATGTCAACAGATTTGACAGTTGTTGTGAAATCTAGATATCCGTGACATATTCAGAAGCCGGGTGTCCATTGTGTCAACTTTGCCCATTTAACCGACTTTGTTGCTCAAATAATAATGAAGATAGCTATTGTTCCCGATTTCCGTAAACACCCTGTATATATATATATATATATATATATATATATATATATATATATATATATATATATATATATATATATATATATATGTAAACATATAAAAATTGTAACTGACCCCGGATATGGGTTCTAGCGGTCCTAGTTCGCGCTCATTTGCAAAAATTTTTCCAAAATTCGAAAGTCGAGATCTCCCCATTAGTGATTTTATTCTATGAAAATTCACTTAAAACATATTTAACATTAAAAATGTTTCTATGAAAATTCGCTACCATAACTTGTTCCATCTAGACTTTTTTAAATATTTTTTTATGTTTTTTAATTGAATGGTTTTTATGGAAATTAGCTACTATAAGGCACTTACTGCCTCCAGATTTTCTTAACATGATACTATCGACAGGTGCTAATTTTGAAAATTATTCTCTGCTAAATCTGTTACACTTATAAATATATTTAACTTCTCTTTCTCACACATTTACTTAAATACCAACTGGCTCTACTTAAATTTAATTGTCGTTTTTATACAATTTTATATCTCCAAGATGCTTCCCATATTAAATTATGTATAATCAAACAAAATAACCATGAGAAAAGGAGTTCCAAATAAAAGAGAAAGCATCTGTTTCAATTATCTCAATAGTGAATGAGGGAACATCTGTCAAGCCGGTGTTCCATTAATTTAGAATAGTATAATGAACAAGTGAAACTTAACACAAGAAAACGGTAATGTCCTGGTCAACAACGGAACACAATTTACCTATTTAATGTGTTCCAATTTCTTCTGTTAGTAGTTGCAATGCCAGCTAATTAAAACATCAATGTGCGCATACTCAAGCTAATCAATTATTTTACATAGAACAGGTGCAAAATCAAAGAGGAATAGCATTGTTCAGACGGCAAGGCAGCTGAAATTTTATGGTTAGGTTGTGTTACAATTTTTCTGCTATACTAGAGTAGCGGTAAATTATATTTCTCTGATAGTAATTATCTACTTATCTAGGCATTTCTATGCAAGTCATGTTAGCGGCTATGTTATTCACATTCATGGAGTCAGTTGAAGCAGGATTATTTAATTAAAAACATATTTAATTTCTTGGGTACACAGTTAGTAATATTTTATTGTATTTTACACAAGCTCTATAGCATTATTTTTCCTCGGTAACATCATGCACTTTGATTGTTGTTGCCCTTACTTGGTGAAACTTGTCCATACTACATACAGACTTGGAGACTACTTCCCTGACTTCACAGTTGGAGAATGATGTCAAGCAGCGAAACTATAGTCACAGAAGCATTGAAGAACATCCTAGAACATCCAGAATTCGAAGGGCCACTTTCTCCAGTTAGCTCACGCGTTGGCTACGTCCGTCACCTACAAAAACCAACAGTGTAGCCAGAGAAGTAGTATTCAAGTCTGTATGTAGTATCATGCACTTTATAAATAACTTTCTTAAAAAAAGAACATACAAAGTAAGAGTAAATGGCACTTTATCTATCAGCTATGTACAAGAAAACGGGGTGCCACAGAGGTCAGTTTTAAGCCAAACCCATTTTCAGATTACTATCAACGTCATTGGAAACGAAATCGACAAACCACAGCACAACTAATCCAAGAAACACTAAAGGATTTAGAGCAATGGACAAGATACACAGGTTACAAATTCTCAGCAGAGAAAACGAAATTTATGTTATTGAGTCGAAGGCACCACCAGGAAACTGTACCAAACCTTATACTAAATAGTGCAACGCTTTCCAGAGTAGACCGTTACAAATTCTTGGGTGTTATATTCGATACAAAAATGTCTTGGAAGCATCAAATAAACCATATCAGAACGGAGTGTGCTATCAGATTGAACATTCTCAAAGCCGTAGCTCGCTACGACTGGGGAGCGGAAGAATCAGTTTTGATTAGCTTATACAGATCACTAATACGTTCTAAAATATATTATTGCGCAATCGTTTATGGAAGTGCAAGCAAAACCACACTTAAACCACTAAATACTATACAGAATACAGCTATGAGGCTATGTCTCGGTGCCTTCAGAACAAGCCCTACAACAAGTATGCAAAGAGAGTCAAATGAGATGCCACTCTTTTTAAGACGACAATTGCTAATATTGACACACGCTTCGAGAATTTCTCGTTCAGCAAATAATCCTGTTCGTTCAGTACTAACTGATACCCAATGCCACAGTCATCGGCGCTCCAACTCCACCGAAAAACCACGTCTTATATCAGAAATAATAACATCTACCAAATCGATCTCACAGGAACCACTGAAAATCCGAAATCAAATACACCACCATGGCTTCAATTAAAAATAGACTGTAACACATCATTAATGTCACCTAAACAAGCCAAAACACCAAATTCGACGATGCAGACAATATTTACAGAAACACTAAGGGAATATAATACGGAATTGGTAATGTACACCGATGCCTCTAAGTCACCACATGGAGTGGGTGGGGCGATAGTGACATTGCCCTCCTCTGAGCAGCTTATTAAATTACCCAAGGACATCAGTATTGGCACAGCTGAACTTTTTACAATTCTGCAAGCCATAAAGAGGATAAAAGACATTTCCAACTGTCCAACGAAAATAGTCATCTGCACAGACTCTAAACTGGCATTAAGTGAAATAACAAGCCTATATACCAAGAACCATATAGCAATCGAAATACAAAATACTGCTCACGATCTTGAACGCCAATCCACACACATTACATTCGTTTGGGTACCCTCACACTCCGGCATTATAGGCAATGAGCTGGCAGATACTGCTGCTAAAAGAGCGATCATGGAAGGCACGACAGTAAGAAGCCAATACCACCGACTATTAAGACCACACGTTAAAGCAGTAATTTACGACAAATGGCAAATATACTGGAAAATCAAACCACCAAGCTGCATGAACTAGCACCAACCATTGAGGCATTCCAAGTCGAAGATCACTGGCCGTCCTGAGAAGACTACGGATAGGACACACAGCACTCACACACAAGTACCTACTGGAACAACAAATTCCACCAGTTTGTGATACCTGCAATGTGAGCCTTTCAGCGAGTCATATTGTCACAGAGTGCACTAAACACAGACTCCAAAGAAGGGTGTTTTTAGGCGAAAATATATCCATGGTAACCCTAGCCACAGCAGCAGCAGAAAACATAATCAATTTCTTAAAATCTAGTGAACTATATAAACACATATAACTGTAACCGTTGTATTGTATAATTTACTGGTTCAGGAACACACACATTATTAATGCATTTACACTGTGCCTAAAATGTTTTTCTATATAATTTATATATGTCAATGCCCTTAGTAGTCGAGACATAATTTTCTTCCTCTAAAATAAAAAAAATATGTTTCTTCTATGCTAGGCACGTTAGGATTTGTGTTATTAGTGAATTTTCCTAGAAAAATTCACTAATGGGGAGATCCCGACTTTTGAATAACTTTTTGCAAATGAGCGCGAACTAGAACCCCTAGAATTCATAACCGGGTTCCGTTTGAATTTTTATATGTTTATATATATATATATATATATATATATATATATATATATATATATATATATATATATATATATATATATATATATATATATATATATATATATGTCATATAATAATGGGCCGATTTTTATCAAATTTGGCGCTTACTTTCCTTTTCTAAGCGGCTTGGATAAGTTTGTTAGCCAGGAAAATGGGACTCGGTTTTCCGGAAAATTTTTGATTTTTCTTTCGAAAAACTTTTTATATAATTCAGTAGGTAGGTTTAGGATATAAAGAGTAAACTATACACCAAAATCTAGATTTATATGTTACAAGAAAAAAAAGTTATAAAAATATTTGGTGACAGATCATTTCTATGAAAATTCACTACCATAACGCACTTGCTGCGTCCAAACTTTTATTTGATAGTCTAAACCGAGAAAGCATTATTTTACTAGAAGCATTTGATATTGCTTACGTACAGGGAAAATAGCATTGTATGGTATTTTCCACACGCTTTTTAACATAAGTCATTTTTATGCCCGGCATGTTAGCATCTGTGTTATTTCTTTTATGGGGTAACAGAGACAGGATTATTTTATTAGAGGGATTTGATATTGTTCAGGTACAGAGGAAATAACATTGTATGGTATTTTACACAATCCTTTTAAAGATAGTCATTATTATGCAAGGTATGTTAGCATCTGTGTTATTTTCCTTCATGGGGTAAACTGAGACATCATTATTTTATTAGAAGGATTTGACATTGCTCAGATACAGGGGAAATAGCATCGTATGCTATTTTACACATGCCTTTTAACATAGTTAATTTTTATGCCAGGTATATTAGCATCTATGTTATTTTCTTTTATGGGGTAAACTGAAACAGCATTATTTTAATAAAAACATTTGAAATTGCTTAGGTAGAGGGGAAATAACATTTTATGGTATTTTACACAATCCTTTTAACGCAAGTCATTATTATGCCAGAAATGTTAGCATCTGTGTTATTTTCCTTCATGGGGTAAACTGAGACATCATTATTTTATTAGAAGGATTTGACATTGCTCAGATACAGGGGAAATAGCATCGTATGCTATTTTACACATGCCTTTTAACATAGTTAATTTTTATGCCAGGTATATTAGCATCTATGTTATTTTCTTTTATGGGGTAAACTGAAACAGCATTATTTTAATAAAAACATTCGAAATTGCTTAGGTAGAGGGGAAATAACATTTTATGGTATTTTACACAATCCTTTTAACGCAAGTCATTATTATGCCAGGAATGTTAGCATCTGTGTTATTTTCCTTTATGGGGTAAACTTAGACATCATTATTTTATTAGAAGGATTTGACATTGCTCAGATACAGGGGAAATAACATCGTATGCTAATTTACATATGCCTATTAACATAGTTAATTTTTATGCCATGTATTAGCATCTGTGTTATTTTTTTTTGGGGTAAACTGAAACAGCATTATTTTAATAAAAACATTTGAAATTGCTTAGGTAGAGGGGAAATAACATTTTATGGTATTTTACACAAGTCCTTTAGCATTATGTCATTTGTATAACAGGAATGTTACCATCTCTGTTAATTTGTTTTATGGGGTAAAGTTAGACAGTATTATATAATTAAAAACATTTTAAATTGCACAGGTAGCGGAGTAATGTCATTTTTATGCAAGGGATGTTAACCGCTAGGTCATTTTCTTTTGGGGTGTAAATTGAAACAGCATTATCTTAGTGAAAACATTTTTAATTGCTTAGGTACACGAAGAATAACGTTCTATGGTATTTTACATAAGCCTTTTAGCAATATGTTTTTTATGTTTTGACTTTGAAAAATCAATAACTAAAAAATTAAAATTGTATAAATACATTTAATAAATTACGTATTATATATAAATACATTATTAAAGGAAAGTGAATTTTTGCATGGCTTTTGGTGGATATGTTTAAATTTAAAATAACCAAAACACTTGGCAGAAACTTCACAGTAGATGTATTATTAAGCTCAGGCATATATTTTCTACTCGTTGAAAATGGCCGTGGGACCGAAACACTGTGTCTGAATAAACTATTATCTGCCAAACTTTAAGTAAGCGTCTTTTTTTGTTAATAAATAAATAATTTAAATTATCATCACTTTTTTTGGCGAAGTAAAGACAAAACAAAACCATAAAAGTTTAACTTAACACTTATTTGTACAATTTAAAAACTAAAAGTTTATGCATACTAGACTTTAAAATAGAGGTAAGTGTGACCAAAAAACTGGTCAAATATTTGTACATTGTTTATAAATATTAAATAAATCTGAATTTACAAAATTTCATTCTCATTTCGGTGCGTACGTTTTATACGCAAGTTTCTGAGCATCGTCGATGGATCTCTTATCCCAACCGCCGCCACCTCCGCCACCTGATTGCCATCCGCCGCCTCCAGACTGCCAGCCTCCATGACCACCGCCCCCGCCTCCTTGTTTGGAGGCGAAGAGTTTTTTGATGGCGATAATACCGGAAAGTAATAATGCAATCTTAGCGGTGATTAAGGCCTTTCCTGCCAAGAGGAATAACCCTGCTATCGCTATGGGGATAAGTGCTGCCATTTTTGCTGCAATTCCCATCATCATCCCATTCATCATGCCACCCCCTTTCATTTTCTTCCGAGCTGTAACAATAATATAATCATACAATTTCAATGCTTTGTTTTTAAGAAAATATTATAATTTACCTTCTCCTACTACAAGGTTTTCAGATAATTTCGGCATTGACACTTCTAACGTCCTTGAACTGATAAATCTCGCCATTCTGTCGAATATCATGTTATTCAGCTGTTCCTCTTGAGAATCCGATGATCTAGGTAAACTTGAATCGAGTTGCTCTTCTGTTATAAACGATTCAGGGACTACTACATTATTATCACGAACTATCGCAATTCCGTCTGTGATAGTGAGCTTTTCCATTCTTGACACACGATCGAAGAATGTGATGGCCTTCTTCTTTAAACATGGTGAAAATGAGTCGGCTTTACTACAATCCTCGTACAGTTTAAGAGCGACACGTATCCCTGTGCTTTCGAAACTGTCCTTCTGGGCACATGTCGCCGCTACAAGCACTAACACACACGCAAATAATTTAAACACTGCCATCACAGTCACTGCAATCGGTGTACAGACAACAACTGATGAAGAAGAAGCCATTGACTGAGTTTTATAGCGCATCTCTGACACTGGTATTGACCTTTCCCGATCGTGACCCGGTAAGAAGAGGTTCCCAGAGAGAAAGAGATATCTGCTCGCCTACAACCGCTTCATTGACACATTTGCCGACTACCCTACAAGCCTATTGGCTCAGATTGACCTACAAAGTTCAGCAGTCTTCTTCATTGGCGGAGAAGACGCTTCTTCGGAGAGATTTTTACGTTGTTATAACCCCACTGTGTGATTACTGTGGTTTCACGGACGAACGAGAAATTCTTTACACGATCAATTAAACCGGCAGACAGTGAATCTGTTTTATGTTAACAAAAATAGAATAAAAAGTGTTAACTGAGAGCAAACTGGACGGTTCATAGTTTTATTTGGCGGAAATCTAAGCGATTAACTGAAAATGCAAGTGATCTCGTTTCTATTAATTTATGATGCGCTAGGAGTTATATCACCCAAGTTATAAATTATCTAGGTGAATGTCCTAAAACCAGTTTTAAAGCATACTGATTAGAGATTACGTTTGGAATGTGTAATAGCGATGAATTCGGATAAATAATGATAGTTGTAATCTAGTGGGCTACCTCAACTGCTAACTAGTTTTTGATAGTGACAGTAATTTCGGTTCGTGGATTACTTTTCCTTTCTATTTCACACCAAATTTGTGTAGAACATTTTAGTAGCCTACACGAACTGAGTTAATTGAGTTTTATTTTATGGACCATATTAAATGAAACGGAAAGTTAAATTTGAATATGTATTACGAATAGGTTTATACTGATATTTTAGGTAATATTAATCCATGTTTTGTTAAATTAAAAACAGTGGGAAGCATAAGGTAGTATTGAATTTAAAAAAAAAAGGGGTTCCATAAAATTATTTTGCTCAATAATTATTAAAAGATAATAATGTATTAAGGTATTGTATTAGTAGATTTTCATTTGGAAAAAAAAAGGTAACGATGAGCGCAAATTGGGACCCCTATAATTCATATCTAAGGTTCATTTGAATATATATATATATATATATATATATATATATATATATATATATATATATATATATATATATATATATATATATATATATATATATATATATATATATATATATATATATATATATATATATATATATATATATATATATATATATATATTTATATATAGTATGGCATAATATAACTGTCAAGTAGAAATGTCAAAATTTTTGTGCTGGAGAATTCTGTAGTTTCTGAAAAAATTTAGTTAAAATTAATGTTAATGTTTAAATAAAAGTGAATATCAATCTTCATGCCTACTGTGGAACCGTTGGTGGGAGTGTCAATAGCAGAAGAAAAATTAAAAAGTGACATTCATTAAAATCATTTGGACAGAAGAACTTTGGAAAGACGATGGTTAACAAAATTGTATCACCACAAGAACACGCAGAGCTTATTTGTGAGATCCATTGTATAACCTAAATAAATAATAAAAATTATAAATTATATATATATATATATATATATATATATATATATATATATATATATATATATATATATATATATATATATCTATATATATATATATATATATATATATATATATATATATATATATATATATATAATGTGTCCCAATCTGGATGGGAATGTATTGCCCTCCGATATTATTAGAGATAGGGAGACGGTTAAATTAGCAATGTTTCGTAGAATTTCAAGCGCCTTCGAAATATGACTTGCATTTTGCCCTCCTCTTTTCGTTTTCGAGTTGTTTTGAAAAAACAAAATTTGTCGAATTTTTTTTCTTCAATATCTAAGCAGGCGTTGATCTGACATGTCTAAGACTTGCACGTTATCAGGACACTTTTATAGAGTAATCTTTTTCTGATATTCTCAACTTTGGATTGTCATTTATTTTTGAGCTACAGGTCTCAACGTTTGTTTTTATTATGGCAGCCATATCGTATTTTTTGCTCGTGTGATAGCCTGTGAAAAGAGATTTCAAATGATGTACAACATACTCGAGAAATCTTGAAATTGCACTGACAATTTTGAGAAAAATCGTTTTGAAAATAGTAGGCTATTAAATACAATACCAGAAAACAAATTGCAAAAAAAGTGTTCAAAAACCAGTAGGCCATGGAGTCTAACAATAGACTTCTACTTTTAACACAATTTTTCGTAATAATTCACAATAAAAAAATATTGTGATTTAATTTACAATACTTAATTGGATAATAATGCTAGGTACCTAATATTATGTGAAACAGTTTAATAGCGAAACCCGGCAGTAACAAATAAAAACTTAAACTCCACAAAAAAACACAATTAGAAAGGGAACTCAACAAATAATAAAATAGAAACTTAAAAATACACTAAATAGAAAATCGTTCAATATGGCCACCGCTTTGTTCAATGCACTGTGTACGCCTATTTGAAACAAACATGCCTGAAACTCTGATGAGGGTGTTTTGGTTGATATGGTTTATTGCTTCCGTGATTCTGTTTCGTAATTTATTAATATTTTGTGGTGGATCGAATTTATACACATCATTCTTCAAAGCACCCCAAAAAGAAAAATCCATGGGTGTTATATCAGGACTTTGAGTACACCAATGAACCGGCCCATTGTTACAAATGACACGATTATTAAAATTTTGGTACAAAAATTCTTTGACGATCCTAGCATTGTGTACCAAATTTCGTCTAAATTATCATGAATTCTTCTAATTGTTGGCAAGATATCATTTAACAATAGAGTAAGATACCTTTCTCTAGTTAAATTATTTTCAAAAAAGAACCAACAATGAGGTTACCTGAAATTTTTTGAAATTAACTGTCTACTCTACAAATAAAAATAACAGTTTTTTTACCTAATAAGCCGCACCAAACATTAATACCAAATCTGTCTTGCAATCGTCTTTCTTCCTTTAGACGGGGACTTTCATTTACCCCATAATGCCCATTATGACGATTATACACACTATAATTTGTAGATCTGGATTCCTCAGTTCATATTATTTTCAAATGAAAATTTTCATCTTTCTGACATTGTCCTTGATACCATCTGCAGAATTGAAGTCGCTTAGGGTAATCGTCAAGATTTAAGCCTTGTCGAGTTTGTTTTAATACACGGTGTACCGTACCTTTTGGAACGTCAATTTGTGTACCATAAAACTGAACTAATTGCGGAGGGGTTTCGTTTGAAACTTGTAAGACGGCATTATTTCTTTCTTCATTACTAGGCATTGGTACTTTCTTTGCGTGGAAGTCGTTCCATAGATTTGTCACTAGCCTGAGAAATATTTTGGTGTTTGGTTGTCGTCTTTCTGGGTACCTATTTACTCGGTTCACCTATTTAATTAAATTATAACAATCTTTTAGGATAATGTTGTAATGTAAAATATCATTTGTAATAATGGGCCGATTAATTGGTGTGCTCAAAGTTCCTATTTTTTATCGCGAATCATGACGGAAAATTATGTTAAAAGTAGAAGTCTCTTGTTAGACTCTATGGCCTAATTTTTGTTGAACCTTTTTTTTATTTCATAGCCTACTATCCTCAAAACGGTTTTTCTAAAAAATTTTCAGTGCAATTACATGATTTTTTAAGCATGTTGTACATCATTGGAAAGTTCATTTCACAGGCTATCACATGATCAAAAAATCCAATATGGTTGCCACAATAAAAACAAACATTGATACCTGTAGCTCAAAAACAAATGACAATCCAAAGTTCTGGACTTCCATTTAAACAGTATTGTTTATTTCAACCACACCTTCTTAAAACATATTATGCTTCACAAACATTCAGATATATATATATATATATATATATATATATATATATATATATATATATATATATATATATATATATATATATATAATCAAACCGCCAAAAGAATTTTGTTCAATGTCACTTTTTGAATTTTTTCACGATCTCGTTTCTTACTTTGTTCCATCTTCCGCTAACACTTCTCTAGTTAGTACAAAAATTAATCTGGACTTCCATTTAAACAATATTGTTTATTTCAACCACACTTTTTAAAACATATTATGCTTCACAAACATTCAGATATATATATATATATATATATATATATATATATATATATATATATATATATATATATATATATATCTGAATGTTTGTGAAGCATAATATATTTTAAGAAGGTGTGGTTGAAATAAACAATATTGTTTAAATGAAAGTCCAGATTAATTTTTGTACTAACTAGAGAAGTGTTAGCGGAAGATGGAACAAAGTAAAAAACGAGATCGTGAAAAAATTCAAAAAGTGACATTGAACAAAATTCTTTTGGTGGTTTGATTTTTAAAGGAGGATAATAAAATTATGTTAATACAAGCATTATGCAAGATATAATTTATAATTTTGATTACTAATAAATAATAATAAGTATATATATATATCTATATATATATATATATATATATATATATATATATATATATATATATATATATATATATATATATATATATATATATATATATATATATATATATATATTGTTTCCTATCCCAGTTGATTCCGGCCTAGTAAAACTATTTTCATACATTAAAAATGATATAAAAGGTTTGGTGTTGGTTTTCGGAAAAAATAAGTACGCCACTCCTAAGAAAATACTAAATTTGATTGACGTTTTTCATTCAATTTATTTTGATTGAACTTGTTGTCATTATTCCATGGCTTTATTTCTTTTTTTGCATTAAGTGATAATCATAACATAAGTTAACTAGTTATTTTTTAATTAAATTTAGTAGGTAACTGTTTTGAAGAACTACGAATCCAGTGGCGTACTGATTTTTATCCTAAAACCAACCCTAAACCTTTTTTATATTGTTTGACATATGAAAATAGTTTTAGTAGGCCGTAAACAAATGGCACAGAAAACAGTTTTCACAAGAGCCAAAGCCTTCTTTATTTTCTATCTTTTGAGATTTTTCTAAACAAGATCGCGTTATAAATACAAAAGTTACAGGCGTGTTTTCATATTAGCAGGGTGACACAAATAAGCTTCTCTGAAATAGCTAATAATTTTTATTTTTTAATAAAATGTGGTATATACCTATTATGAAGGATGATGAATGCAGCGGCGTAATTATTTTCTTCCTAAAAACGACCCTAACCATGTTCTCGTTTTTTGACATAGAAAAACTGCATTAGTAGGTCTTAGTCAGTTGATATAGAGAACAATTTTCACAGCATTTATAGAGTTTTTCATTAGCTCAGATTTATACGTTGCTTCAAATGTATGATATGGGCTGTGTTTTGTATTTTCCTGCCTTAATTCGAAATATAGATAAATAAATATAGACAGCTTTGGTAGCGAAAAGATGGTGAGGTATAAATACTGTACTGTGCTGAATTGAGTTCCCAAATTGTACTTAAAGATTTCATCAAATGAGCGCAAACTAGGACCTCTATAAATATATATATATATATATATATATATATATATATATATATATATATATATATATATATATACATATATATATATATGTAGTAGACAAATTATCAAACTACAGTTGATCAAGACAGGAGACCGATACACACGACACAGTTCGAGAACACAGCCAATCAGAGAGCAGTAAACCATTTGAAACTGCAGTCCGCGGTAACCAATAAAAAGAATGGGCCGATTACGATGAAATTTGGTAAGTACCTTCCTTTTGCACATGGCTTGGAGAAGTTCGTTGGCCAGGAAAATTGGAGCTGTCTTCCCCGGAAAATGTTGTGGCTTTTTTCGAAAAAATTTTATATCTCCGGAAATAACAAAGTTAGGGCAACCAATTTGTGGTTTAATACTCTATAATTGTTGGCGAATTTTCGTAGAAAAAATTCGCTATTGAGGACACCGCGACATTTGGATTTTGTAAAGTTTCCTTTAAATGAACGCGAACTAGAACCGATACGCTATACTACTTTCAGTTTATATCTGTTTATGTATGTACAGGGTGACGCATTTCTACGGTAAAGCTCAATATTGCCGTTATTATTATACTAGAAAAAGTGGATACGGTAATGATAGGGGATATTGAGCTACATCTTCTAAAATTATTTCGACAATCACAGGATGGCCCATTAAGTCGTTGGTGACACAAATTTTCTTTTCTAATTCGAACGCCTCTTATATTATTAAATTTTTGCATTTCCCATCGAATTATAATGCATGTTTGTAAAAAAAAAATGATAGCGTTCATTGTTTTCGAGTTATTTCAATTGTTCATACAAAAATAATGACGCGGCGTTTTTACGAATATACAGCAGAGTCCCATGAAAATGACGCTTTTAGAGAGGTTCTCGTTTATATGATTAGTGAAAAAAATCGAGGTGCCGTATACATTTTTTTTGTGTTTCCACAGAAATAAATTTTTGTGAAATTTTGGTAACTAATAATAACTATTTAATGGGGTACTGTAAAAAAATGTTTTTGGATTTCTGTGAAAAAATTGTTTGCAAATTTTCATGGAAACCTTTTTTTAAGCTTCTTCGAATAGCGTTTTGTGTGAATAATTATATCTTGGTAGATGGGTAAATAGTTGAAAGAGTTTTTTTACGAAACATTTCAGGTTCATCTTCGAATTGCCTTGATGCCTGCTTTCATTGAAAAAAAAGGACCTCGGTGGTTCAGGGGTAAGAACGTGTGCCTCTGAACCGAAGGGTACTGGGTTCGACCCCAAGGTACTCCTTTCACTTTTTCAGTACAAACTGTAAAATTAACATCAACCGAGGTTCTGGCATTGTAATTGAGCAAGTTGAATGTCTGCACGTTCCGCCCTTCGGAAGGGGCGTAAAGCCGTCGGTCCCGTGTCAATGCGATGTTGGGCACGTTAAAGATCCCTACTCTCCTTACAGAAAGGCAGGGGTTCGGCAAATTTTCCAGGCTAGTTAGGTAAAACTGCTCCCTGGCGTCGGTTATTGGCCATAGTCGCGGAAATAGGCCGATGTTAAAGAAACAAAGGCAAACAAACATTGAAAAAAAAAACATATTTTCTACTGAAAGCATTTTTGTGAAAGTTTACTTTCATAACGCACTTGCTGCGTCCAGACTTTTTACTACAAAAACAGATGCAGGTGTATAAAAATAGAATACAGCATTACCCGACTAAAGTATCTAGTGGAATATACGCACACTAGCAAATAAAAAGTATGTACTAAAACTTTCTAACAGCTTGACTAACACAAACACATTTTCATCTCTAAAGAGAAAAAGTTAAAAGAATTTCACTTAAGTTGAATATCTTGTTTGGCTAATTACATTGGAAACTAACCCTATGAATAGAAGAGACAACACTTGTATATTGTCTTCCATTTGCCAGAGGAGCCGGATTCTCTTTTACGATTTGTAGTAGCAAATAGCTGTGAAATATAAAATCAAATAAACGGTCGTTTGTCAGCCATTAACACCTGCGATATTAGTGCTAATATGACTGTTAATAGATGGTATACATCAGCACCGTGACCAAATAAAATGTTATGGCAAATTTAGTACAGGCAATAGAGAATTTGTTTCTGCATTAAACTACATGAGTTATTTTTTTATAGATAAGTTCAGAATTACGTACTGAAAGTAAGAACACAAAATCCTTACAAATTAGGAGGGCGGAAGTGCCGCCATTTTGAGAAAAACCGTTTCGGCCTATATCTCCGTAACCGTGCACTTTAGGCCAAATGACCTTTATTGTAGATAATTGCATTTTTCATCTTTTTTGTTAAATATTTTTTTTTGTATCACTTACCGTTTACAACTTATACGACTATTAGCATTCATTTATTGACTTTTTACTTATATCTTTGTTAATAATTGTTTAAGAAATAAAATGCTTATAACTTAACTTTACAATCGACAAATTTTCTAGAACTTCTACTTAAAACTTTTTTTTCTCAAATTAATATTAGTGAATTTTCTTTAAAAAAAAATTCACTAATGAGAAGACCCCGACTTTTGAATTTTGAAAAAAAATTCAGATGTGCGCTAATTATGCCCCCTAGAACACATATCGGGGGTCAGTTTCAATTTTTATATGTTTATATATATGTACATATATATATATATATATATATATATATATATATATATATATATATATATATATATATATATATATATATATATATATATATATATATATATATATATATATGCACCACACCGATCACTAAAAAAATAATGTCCCGATTTTGAGTCAATTTCGTGAATACCTTCGTCTTCCAAGTGGCTTGGATAAGTTTGTTAGCCAGGAAAATCGGTCAAGGTTTTCCCGGAAAATTTTGTGTTTTCTTTAGAAAACAAATCATATCTCCGGAAATAACAAAGCAAGGGCAACCAAATTTGGTACGCGGTTTTATGTCATTATAGGTAAATTACCTACCAATTTAACTGTGTAGGGTCAAAGACAAAAGTTATGGGCATTAAAAAAATTGGGGTTTTCCCCAAAACGTCAAAGTCGCGATTTAAAACGTCAAAATTGGCAACATTTACGCAAATAACCTCAAACTAATATAAGCTGTGGAAAGAAAATGTCTCAAGAAGAATGTTTTACAAAGCCTGCAGTCTTAGCTTCAACCGTCATTGTCTTTCATTTTACTAAAATATTTCCAGAAAAATGTGTCGATTGAAAAGTGCAACATTTAACGCGTTATAACTTTGAAAATATTGATTTGAGAAAAATAAGTTTCCACTAAAAATTGTAATTGAAAAGTTATGTTATACCCATTTTTTTCTTAAACAATTATTAACCAAGATATAGGTAAAAGTCAATAAATGAATGCTAATAGTCGTATAAGTTGTAAACGGTGAGTGATACAAAAAAATTATTTAACAAAAAAATGAAAAATGCAATTATCTACAATAAAGGTCATTACCATTTTTGGCCTAAAGTGCACGGTTACGGAGATATAGGCCGAAACGGTTTTTCTCAAAATGGCGGCACTTTAGCCCTCCCAATTTGTAAGGATTTTGTGTTTTTACATTCAGTACGTAATTCTGAACCTATCTATCAAAAAAAAATAACTCCTGTAGTTTAATGCATTATGGAAAAGAGTAACGGGCTCCTCTATTGCCTGTACTAATTAGACTGAACAGAAATTGCCTAATTGAAATTCTAAGCCTGGAGGCAGTAAATGCGTTGTGGTAACAAACAAGATAGCACTTGGAATACATTTAATTTTCTGTAAATGTCATGTGAAAAATGTACATACCTTACGTATGACCGAATAAAAAGTCTGGACGCAGCGTGTGCGTTTTGAAAGTGAATTTTCATAAAAATGTTATGAATGCAAATATGTATTTTTTAGATAAAAGGCATGTGATTTGGTATAACCTATATAGTAGAAATAATGTACCATGGTTCATCAAAATAACTTTATTGTTTGAAAACGTACAATAATTTTCCAACAATAAACTTAAAATGCTCCCGAAAAAACTGGTCCGATTTTCCTTAGAAACCTCTTCAAGCTATTTACACACCTGCTAAAATATAATTATCCACAAAAAACTTTTTGATAAAAATTTTAAGAATGTTGGCATGGAACTTTAAAAAAAATTTCTTCAACGAAAATTGCCATTTCCTTTACAAAAATGGGTTAACGTAATATTACACGAAAATTAAATTTACTAAACGATTCTTTTTCACGAATATGAATATATATATATATATATATATATATATATATATATATATATATATATATATATATATATATATATATATATATATATATATATATATATATATATATTCCTATGTTATTATAGCTAAACCTAAATTAAAAACAAACTGAAATATTATATGAGTAAGATGAACTAACATGCACCACACAAAAACAAAACCGACATACAGTAAATGATCATAAAGTAAGTACACTTGGAGAACCCAAATCACAACAACATATTTTAAAAGACCTAACGATTGCTAACCAAGTTAGCGCCATCAGAGGATGAAAATATTCTAATTGATTTCTACTACTACACTTCTCAATTGTCGGAAGATGTTATTGAACTTTCCCTTATTACACCAGTTGACAGCTTAGTAATCCCTTGCTGATATTTTCCTTTGTCGGAAATATCTGTATTGTTTCCTTTTCTCTCGGGCGCGCTTTTGTCGGTATTTATATATTTTACAAAGTTCTCTATCAAATGACTGATGATGTTAGGTGGTGCGAGATTCATACACTTTTATTATTACATTCAGCGAGTATATATATATATATATATATATATATATATATATATATATATATATATATATATATATATATTGTTAAAGTTTTGTTTTATAAACGAATATTTGTTTTTCCAAAAGCCCCACGTTTGTGCGTCAGTTGTTAAGTTTTGGGTTTTTGACGTTTTACAGCCCACGATTGGGTATTTATATTGATATATATATATATATATATATATATATATATATATATATATATATATATATATATATATATATATATATATATATATACAGGGTCTCCCTATTTTTAATATTCACTATTGGGATTTCGTAAGCGGTAATCGATAGAGGGTTGTTAAATTACAAAAAAGTTGCGCAATTGAACGACCATTGTGAATATATAAATAAACCAAAAGAAAATTGATCGTTTCAGAAACATTTTGAAAAAATTTAAAAAGTCTGATTTTCCGAACTGTTAATAATTTTGTTTTATTATAGCAATCATTTCGAAATTTAGTAACATTACATTTTATAATGTATAGAATTTTTTAGCTTTTAATTTTTTTACCTAGGCCTACTATCTTTAGAAATATGAAAGTTCAGTTTCGTTTTTCCGATGTATCGGATTTTTGCTTAAAAAAAATTCTTCTCTTTACAACGTATAACATACTAATACCGTTGTCTTCTAAAATGTTTAAAAAAAATCAGAATAAATCAACTTGCCTTGGTTACAAAAAAATTAAATTTATTTGGATTAGGATACACTTTAATGTTCGGCTTAAACTTTAATAAAACAATGAAAATTAAATGAAAGAAAATAATCATAGGCGATAAAAAATATTATGAATATTACATAACATGTTCAAAGTGTCCCCCGTTTTGTTGGATGAATGACTTAGTTCTTTTGCTTTTGTCATCTACAGCTGCTCTTAAAGCGTTTAGTTTAAGTGAACAGAACGCAGTTAATACTCTTTTTTTCAACCCTTAAACATTTTAAGATGCAAGGTATATATATATATATATATATATATATATATATATATATATATATATATATATATATATATATATATATATATAATCTTTTTAAAATTCCCACAAGTAATCAAAGGGGTTTAAACAGAAACTTCGAGCTGGTCACGGTACAGATAAGCGTGTCCCAAACCAGGAATTCGGAAAACGGATATTTAAATAGTTTTTTACCTTAACAGAATTGAGGCTGGAGCACCATCCTCCCGGAAATATTCGACACTCTGACAGACATGCAGGGGAAAATTGTCCAACGCATCGTCAATTTGAGTTTGGAGCAAATTGAAATACTTTTGTCCATTATGTGCTCCTTGTCATTATTGACAAATATTTTTTCAGATTCTCGTTTAACTGTCATTTTGTGTATACGTTCTTACTATTAATTCTAAAACTTACTCCAAATATAACAACTTTGCTTAACTACAATTGCGTACATTTACAATCTCTACTTATTCTAATTTTTACAAGTTCTAAGCTCCATTTTAGAACCTCCGTGGTTCAGGGGTAAGAACGTGTGCCTCTGAACCGTAGGGTACTGGGTTCGATCCCAGGGTACTCCTTTTATTTTTTCAGTACAAACTGTAACATTAACATCAGCCGAGGTTCTGGGATTGTATTTGAGCAAGTGAAATGTCTGTACGTTTCGCCCTTCGGAGGGGGCGTAAAGCCGTCGGTCCCGTGTCCATGCGATGTTGGGCACGTTAAAGATCCCTACCCTCCTTACAGAAAGGCAAGGGTTCGGCAAAATTTCCAGGATGGTGAGGTGAAACTGCTCCCTGGCGTCGGTGATTGGCCATAGTCGCGGAAATAAGCCGACGTTAAAGAAACGAAACACACACACGCAAGCTCCATTTTATGTTTTATTATCACTGCATTTCTTACATTATCTTAATCTGATTATATATAAATCACTAATTGCATTTAACACAAAATTTTATACCATTTGTGTACAGGATATCCCAACTTTACCTGTTTCAAATATGCACCTGCTTATTACTTGAAACATCTCTATGGTCGTTATTTAATACGCGTTACACATATATGTATGGTGCGTTCTTTTAATTATTTTTCATTTTAAATCTTCCGTTCTATTAGTAAAATACCTAGGGTCAATCAGCTCATGGTACGTTTGGTCCCTCTGTCTTTCAATGACAATAATTAAATTTTATTTGCTAATCGCGTTATTTACTCCTGTTGTACTTTCTCAACCGAATAGTTATAGTTATAATGGTGCATGTTAGTATGTTTTGTTTAGTGAATCTGGTTTTCAGAACAATATATATATATATATATATATATATATATATATATATATATATATATATATATATATATATATATATATATATATATAAATTAACTAGAAATATATAATTTATTATTGTGAGGCCTCTATGTTTAAAACGTACACTATGGACGCCAACGCAGTTGGTGTGATCTCACAATTTAATAACGGTACAAAATTTCTTTGATTATGATTTTTTGATTGTCAGTTTTAAATTGGTGTCATTACTTAATTATTTACGTATACTCAGTGTGACTTCACGCTTTAACAAATCTTCTTCACTATTCTTGTTATAATAATAGCATCAAATTAGACATGCTCGTATCGGCTATGATCAGGCCAACCTCGAAAATTAGAATCGTATCTATATATTTTTTGTTGGTATACCTCGTACAGTAAATAATATATATATATATATATATATATATATATATATATATATATATATATATATATATATATATATATATATGGATTATGTCGCAGGTTAGAAGGGGATGAATCGAGGATGTTGGAATTGTGCCTCACTTTAGCTAAGATAGTTCTAGAGGATCGAAATTTCTATAAAAACATTATTTTCTCAGGTGAATCGACATTTACAACTAACGGTGTACATCCATCACAGAATTGTCGATAGGGATCTGAGAATAATCCAAATTATGTAATAAACTCTTTATCCCCTGTGGGCCCGGGGACTAACTAAAAGAATAGCCCCAAGGTAACTCCTGCCTGTCGTACGAGGCGACTAATCGGAGTCAAGTAGGTGGTAGTGGACTTTTCCTTCACGTAATAGGAAAGGAATTTTTTCACGACCGAGGAGGTATCACCCCTTAGATCAAGGGACCGGTAAAAGTCACAAAGGAAGTTTCCGATTCTGGTGTATGAGTCGATTTCCATTATAAGCAAAAATGTTGATGGCCTCCATGTACAAAAGATTCCGGAGATAAAATGCACTTCAATTCGGATCTCCGGGAGAGGGGTTTACAGGGGGCGCCGGCATCAAGATTTAACATATCCTTCTCTAAAATATGTGACCTAAATTTTAACCTGAATCCGTCCACCATTTCCTCCAGGCTAATAGGCCCCAACTCCTCTTCCTCACCGAAACCCAAATCAGTGCCAAAACAGCCACTAATCACCTTGATTTCCTGGGGTATGAGCTCCTTACTTCCTTTAGATTGCATGGAGGCGTAAGCGCATACGTCCGTAGCAATCTACCCTACACCAGATTCCCAATTTAGAAGCTGAAAGAAAAGGCATACTTTGGATGAAACTCTCTCTCTCAGGGATGCAACTAAATTCATCTGTTGCATTTACCGGTCACCTTCTGACAACAACTTTGTCCAGCTCTTCGACTACCTTTCTGAAAGAACCGACCATCTGATTTCTGAATATCCTTCCTCCGAGGTCACTATTCTTGGTGACTTCAATGTCCATAATAAAGAATGGTTAGGATCTTCAAAAACCGATCCACAAGGGAGAGCAGTGGATGCCTTTGCAGTCAGAAATTCTTTAGCCAATATGGTTTAGCAACCTACTTGCTTTCGTCGCATCCCTACACACAGCTCAAATCGCTTGGATCTCCTTCTTACTACAAACCCTGAATGCTATAAGACACAGTCACCACCCCCCTTGGATGCTCAGACCCCGGCATGGTTACTGCTACTTGGGGAATGCAACCCGAGGTCACACAGCCATCACACCCACGTATCGTTTAGCACTACAACTCGCGAACTGCGACGAAATGCGGGATTAGTTTCCCTCATTTCTATAGGCGTCTGTCTGCTTCTCTCATCCTAGGCCCTCTGAATCTCACAAAACGTAATGGAAATATCCAAGCTGGCATAGAATTATTTATGCCACGTACAAAGGAAACCTCTTCAGCCCTGGTTCTCTAAATCCTGTGACAAGGCCAGACTTGAAAATGTCAAAGTCCACAAAACGCTTCTACACAATCTCAGTCAAGAAAACCGTCAAGCATTTAACGAAGCAAGAAACCGCTATGTCCGCATTCTTTCTGAGGCAAAAAACTTGTTTAATAACCACATAAAAAAAGTAATTTCTAGCTTAAACGGCAGCAACCCTTTCTGGACTCTTGCTAAATCTATTTAGAATAATTTCTGAGAGCACGTTCCCACCTCTTGTTTCAGGGGATGAAATTGTTTCTACTGCCCAGGCTGAGTTTCTTGCCTCGTTGTTCGTCGCGAATTATACTCTCAACTCACGTCCAAATGTTCAACCACCAACAGTGCCCAATATCGCGCATAAAATGACGGATATCATTTTCAAAACTAAAAAGGTACGAAAGAAGCTCTCTTCTCTTAATACCAGGAAAGCCTCTGGCCTTGACAACATCTCAGCAATTGTTCTCAAAAAATGCACACCAGAACTTGCTTCTGTTCTGACTCGTCTGTTTCAGACATCTTACAATAGAGGCATATTCCCTAGTAACTGGAAAGTGCTCGAGTACAACCCGTCCCCAAGAAAGGATCCAAAGCTCTCCCTAGCGACTATAGGCCTATTTATCCCCTTTCAGTCATCTCTAAAGTGATGGAAACGTATATAAACACCGAAAAACACAGTCTAATCCACGACAGGCAGTATGGATTCCGTCAGCGCAGATTAACTGCCGACCTCATTTCCTTTGTCACCCATTCTTAGAACAAGTCTATAGAACTACACGGTGAATCCCAGATTGTCGCTCTAGACGTATCCAAAGCATTCGACCAGGTTTGGCATGCAGCGCTGCTTAATAAACTTCCGACCTATGGCCTACTACCAAAACTCTGTACCTGGACAGCAAATTTTCTCTCCAACCGGAGCATCTCTGTTGACGTCGATGGCAATTCCTGTAAATTGTATCCAATTAATGCAGGAGTTCCTCAAGGTTCAGCTTTAACCCCTACTTTGTTTCTTCTCCACATTAATGACCTCCTGTCTAGCACATCCAACCCAGTTCACAGTTACGCGGACGACAGCACCCTTCCCTCAAATATACAATATTCTAAGCCTGTCTCTTTAGCCCAATTAGATGAGGATCGCAGACTCATGGAGGGTTCTGTCTCCGTGGATCTTCAAAAAATATTAGACTGGGGAAGTAGAAATCTTGCGCAATTCAACCCCATCCAATCTCAGTCTTGCTTTCTATCTCATAAGAGATACACCAGACGTTAACCCATCACAATGAACAACCGAGTTATTTAAAGTAATGGGTCCTTTTCACTTGTTGGCATTTCTGTGGATCTAAATCTGAATTGGCAGCAACATTTGACATCATTTGCAGAAGCTGCTGCTAAGAAATTAGGTTTCCTCTTCCAGGCTCGCAAATAC
Organism: Tillus elongatus; assembly: GCA_964006375.1. Classification (NCBI taxonomy): domain Eukaryota; kingdom Metazoa; phylum Arthropoda; class Insecta; order Coleoptera; family Cleridae; genus Tillus; species Tillus elongatus. Next base: position 37,227,343 of record OZ023266.1, on the reverse strand, counting down.
TTTTCACCAGCTAATCTGTATACCTTATATACTTTACAAATAAGGCCAAACCTCGAATACTACTCCCAGATCTGGGGTGCTGCTGCAGCTTCTACACTCGCTATCCTGGACGCCAGTCAGAATAGAGCTATACGTCTCATCGGTGACCCTTCCCTCATCCAAAGGCTGCCATCCCTTGCCCGCGGACGTTCCGTTTGTGATCCCCCTCTCTCTCTTTTATAGATATCTGCAAGGGCACTGCTCAGAGGAGCTTTCTTCTATAGTTCCCCGACCTGCTGTCCCCAACAGATCTACCAGGGGAACACAGCGAATGCACCCTTTTACTGTCCAGGTCATCAGACATAGAACATCTTGTTATGCCCGCCCTTTTGTCCCGAGAACTTCCAAGTTGTTGAATTCCTTGCCGGCACATGTTTTTTCTTCTCCCCCGAACCTCCAAACCTTTAAGTCCAGAAATAACAAGTTATCTCTTTCCTCCTTGTCGACACCCACGGTACGATAGTATTTAGGTTGTAAGCCCTCGTGGCTTGCTAATGCAACCTTTTCAGAACACCAACGACAACAGGGCATTTGATGTATGAACCTCCGAACCTCTAAACCTTCAAGTCCAGTCTCTTTCCTCCTTGTCGACACCCGCGGTACGATAGTATTTAGGCTGTGAGCCCTCGTGGTGTGTTGAAATAAACAAATAAATAAATAAATAAATATATATATATATATATATATATATATATATATATATATATATATATATATATATATATATATATATATATATATAATTACTGTACATATTTATAAAAAAACCTGAAACAGGTCAATTTTAGATTGAAAATGACATCCTGCAACGTGAAAACTTCACCATTACATTCAACCCCATTCGAGTGACAGTTGGCAGGTTGGCACTTGTGATGCCTCTTTTAAAAGGTTTTTTTATTATCTCTTCAAAAATGTTATATACACACATATATATATATATATATATATATATATATATATATATATATATATATATATATATATATATATATATATATATATATATATATATAGTTGTTTGTGTGTGTGTCTGTGTGTCCAACCGATAACTCAAAAACTGATAACTGTTTTTGATGAAACTCGGCAAGTACCTTTCTTATATTAATATCTTGGATGAGTTCGTTAGTCAGGAAAATTGGACAAGGTTTTCTGTGAAAATTTTAAGTTTTCTTTCAAAAAAAAAAAATATCTCCGAATATTACAAATCTATTTTAATACAATTTGGTGAATATGCCGCCTTTGAAAATACCTTACTACGTACGTAAATTGAACCTTCTAGGTTTATGAAAAATTGAGGTATTCACATTTGAAGCATTTCGTGAAAATTCGCTACCATAACGCACTTGCTGCGTAACGAACTTTTTTTCATTAATTTTTCATTTATTCGCTAAATAATGTTGTATGTGCATATGCAAATCTCTTCGATCTTGCGTACATATCAAAGGCACGCGTTATTATGTAGGTCAGGAGATGCTTCTACTGGAAATGAATACAAGTTCAGCTCAGACACCTGCAAGTGACTACAATAACCAGATGATTGTTGTATACTTGCTTACAATTGACCTCTTCATTGTAACCTTGACAATGTGAAGACCTGTATATTAAATTACAACATGAAACTATTTGTGATATTTGCGCTTTTCCTTCGTTTACTTGTTTTCATCCGCTTTTCGTTGAGAAGAAAGTATTAAACGTGACTTCCTTTTTTACGTGTAAGCACACTCGGAGCATTACTGTGTATGGAATAGGAGTTTCTAACAACAGTTAATGTATTGCTTGCTTGAAGTGAATATATGTGCAAGAGAATAATTTCACCAGCACATCAGATAGGATATAATATATCGCTTTATAACATTATCTGAATTTATATGTGCCTATTATAAACGGTCTTCTTTAAAAATACTACAGCGCTTTTACTTAATTTTCATAGACATGTTTTTCAAATGAGCGCACACCAAGCTCCCTAGAATCCATATCCGGCGTCATTTTCAATTTATACATAGATATGGATATTACACCGATAACAAAAACATATATAAATTTAATTTTAATGAAATTTGAACCTTTTGGTCAAGAAAAACTCTGGGCGCAGCAAGTGCGTTATGTAAGTGAATTTTTATAAAAATGTTTTTAATTACAAATATATCGCTGTAATGCGAGCAGGCATCAATTTGGTTACCGGTATAATCTATATAGTAGGAACAAAGTACCATATTTTATCAAAATAATCATTTGAAAATGTACAAAAATGTTCCAAAAATAAACTTTAAATGTTTCCGAGAAAACTGGTCTCCTAGTTATTGAATATTGAAACATTTAATGAAAATTCGCAACCAAAACGCCCTTGCTGCGCTCATACAAAAATAAAGTTAAATGTTGGTTTCCCAACCAACAAAACTTACGTTAATAGCAAATTGAGTTATTGAAATTTGAAGTATTTAATGAAAATTTGCTACCAAAACGCACGTACTGCGTCCAGATTCTTTTCTTACAAACATGCATCATATTTCGATAAAAAATGATAAAATGCACTAACGAATTTGTTCTACGAAAATTAGCTAAAAATTATCGACCGTTAAACCATAAACTTCATTAAACCTGCGACGAAAGCATCAACTTAACTAAACCGACATCATCAGAGAAAGGGTCTATTTAAAATGAATTTTTTGTAAATATTTTAGTAAAATGAAGAGTAATGACGGTTGAATCTGAAACTTAAGGGTTCGCAGAACACTCTTCTTGCAGTATTGTCTTTTCACAATCCATATTTGTTTCACGTCTTTTGCTTAAACATTAAATTGCGAGTTTGACGTTTTAATTTGTGAGTTTGACGTTTTGAGGAAAACTCCAAAAGTTGTTTGTTTAGCTGCTCGTAACTTTTTCGTTCTTAAACTTAGAAACTGAAATTTTAGTACATCGTTCACACATTATAATACAAATACGCGCCCCAAATTTGGTTGCCCGAACTTTGTTATTTCCGGAGATATGAATTTTTTTAGAAAGGAAACACAAAATTTTTGGAGAAAACCAGGTCCGATTTTCCTCGCTAACGAACCTGTCCAAGCCACTTACAAAAGGAAGGTACTCACCAAATTTGATCAAGATCGGGCTATCATTTTTTGAGTTATCAGTACGATATATATATATATATATATATATATATATATATATATATATATATATATATATATATCCCCATTAGTTAAATTTTTTAACAAAATTCACTAAAAAAGAAAATTTGAATCACTAACAACTTATGGGCCAGCCTGCAATTGTAGAAATATTTTTAAGATGTAGCTCAAGACACCCTATAATTATCGTATATAATTTTTTTTCGTATCTTGCATAATAACGAATATATTGAACTTTAAAGATTTTTTAAGAAAATTTGATAAAAATGATATACCATTAACCGATAAATTCTGGGATAAACTCTTCTGGGAAAATTTTAGTAAAATGAAGGACAGTGATGATTGAAACTAAGACTTCAGGCATTGTAAAACATTATTCTTGAGACATTTTCCTTCCATAGCTCATATTAGTTTCAGGTTCATTGCCTAAATATTACCAATTTTGACGTTTTAAGTCACGACTGACGTTTTGAGGAAAACCCAAATTTATTTTGCTTTAAATGTCTGCAACTTTTTTGTCCTTTAACCTACAGAGCTAACTTTTTGGTAGGTAACTTACCCATAATGATATAAACCCAGGCACCCAATTTGGTTGCTTTTACTTTGTTAATTCCGGAGATGTAAATTTTTTTCGAAAGAAAACTCAAAATTTTCCTGGCTAACGAACTCATCCAAGCCACTTGCGAAAGGAAGGTACTCACCAAGTTTTATCAAAATCGGTCCATTATTTTTTCAGTTATAGCGCTGACACACACACACAAATATATATATATATATATATATATATATATATATATATATATATATATATATATATATATATAAAGTCTGAAACCAACCTCGAAATGGGTTCCAGGGGTCCTAAATAGCGCTCATTTGAAGAAATTTTTTCAAAATTCAAAAGTCGGGATCTCCTCATTAGTGATTTTTTTTCAAGAAAATTCACTAAAATCGGAACAATGGGAAGATTTTTGATTTTCTTGCGAAAAATATTTATGTATCTGTGAAAATAGCAACGCTATGGTAACCAAATACACAGGTTAACATTATAAAGAGTATAGGATGCACCAATACTTAGATCTCTAAGTGAAAAAAGCCTGGACGCAGCAAGTGCGTTATGGTAGTGAATTTTCATAGAAATGATCTGGCACAAAATATTTTATTATACCTTTTTTTTCTTGTAACATAGAAATCTAAATTTGTATAGTGTATAGTTTACTTTTTATATCGTAAACCTACCTACCAAATTTGGTTATAGTTTTTTTATTTTTTAAGATAAAATTTTTTTTCAAATCGAAATTCAAAAATTTTCCGGTAAACCTTGTTCGATTTTTTCGATTAACGAACTTATCAAATCGGCCCATTATTCTTTGAGATAAAAATTTTTTTCGAATCAAAACTCAAAATTTTTTCAGAAAACCTCGTCCGATTTTCCTGGCTAACAAACTTGTCAAAGCCATTTACAAAGGGAAGGTACATGCCAAATTTTAGCAAAATCGGCAAATTATTTTTTGAGTTATCGGTGTGATATATATATATATATATATATATATATATATATATATATATATATATATATATATATATATATATATATATATATATATACATATAAAAATTGAAACTGACCCCGGATATGGGTTCTAGGGGTCCTAGTTCGCGCTCGTTTGCAAAAATTTTTTCAAAATTCAAAAGTCGGGATCTCCCCATTATTGAATTTTTTCTACGAAAATTCACTAAAAAGAAGTTATAGTCATTTAAGGAAACTTCTGATCAGAAATTGGCACCAAATCAAAATGTGTGGATAACAGAATTTACCGAGTATTACAAATCAGAATTAAATATTCTTGGAGCGAAAGGTCAAGAAGTACCAGAAAAATTACTCTGAAAGTTTTCTAGTTTTTTTTTCTTAAAACGTCTACGTCGCGATTTCAATAGACAAAAAAACAGGTATTGTGAACTAATATGCTGAAACGAGTTATGTAGAAATGTCGTAAGAAGTATACGATACCTTAAGTTTCTGCTGCAACCGTCATTGTAAAATATAACCTAAAAAACTTTGTAAAGGTTTTTTGTTATAATTATATTCAAGTTCAGTTTATTTATCTATTTATTTATTTATTTGTTAAAACTGCTCCATAGATCTCTACAAGATGTCGGAAATAGTCAACACACAAAAAAAACAGCTTATCAACGCTGAAATTTAAAATTAAAATATTCGTCCACAGAATAAAAAGAATGCTCTCTAAAAAACGATTTTAAAGCAAGCTTAAATTGCCTAAGGCTGCTCAAATTTTTGACGCTGTCAGGTAAATGATTATATAAGCGTATTGCAGTGCTGCGAGGTGCCCGATTGATGTGTTCGATCCTATAAGGGGGAACATACAAATATTTAGCCTGTCTTGTTTCATACGCTGTAATATTACCGCAGGTACTAAAAATTGCAATATTTTTTCTGACATAACAAAGCGCCTCAAGCATATATAGGCACGTCACTGTTAAAATGTCATACCGTATAAATAATGGTCTATAAGAAGATGCGGAAGACGGCAGGCCAAACATGGTGCGGACAATTTTCTTCTGCATCAACAGAACCCTCTCCAGATGCACACAGCCGCCCCAACAAAGCAAACCATATGCCAGGAGACAGTTGACACTACCATAGTAGCATGTCAACAACGCCTGAGTACTCGAGGAATCCCGCAGCTGCAGCAACGCGTAATTCCTAGATGCAAGAGAGGCCACCACATGGTCAACATGGACATCCCATGATAAGTTAGGATCCAGATAGAGTCCCAAAAACTTTACAGACGTGCCCTGTTTTATTGAATCGTTATCAGAACTCACATATAGGCTCAGATTCGGATGCACACCGACCGGAGAAAACAGAAGCATTTCAGTCTTCCGCGTGTTAAGAACCAGGCCATTTCGCGAACATCAGGCTGACATCTGAGACACATACATACGTTAGCTGCAGCACTAAGCTCTTCAAAACTTTCCCCTGAGATTGCAGCAGTAGTGTCATCTGCGTACAAAGTTAAGTGGTATTGCTGGAGATAATAAACAATATCGCTAAAAAAAATTGTAAACAAAACAGGGCCCAATATGCTGCCCTGCAGCACGCCGCTCGACACGGCTGAAAATCTAGACATATAGTTCTTACCTGCCTGTCGTATCCTGACTTCTCCCAGACAGGTAGCTTTTTAGCCATAAATATGCATTTCCTCTTATCCCATAATGCTCCAATTTTTTCAATAAAAGGGTATGGTTGACCGCATCAAACGCTTTCGAAAAGTCGAAGAACAACCCGGCGGATTTGGACCCACTATCTATGTAATTCAAGACTGTCAGGTAAGTGCAAGTTTTGAAAACTTGCTTCATATTCTTGATAAAGGAATAAATAATATCGACGGCTCGAAAATATAATACATAGTTTTTATTTTGCACCTGATGGCTTTCCCACGATTTTTTAAAGAAATAGTTATATTACCGTCACGAAGGCAACTAAAATAAGGATCCCAGGGACTCTAATTACCGCCTATCTGAAAATATTTTATGTTGGAGACCTGACCTGATCCGTCCTCCCATTAGCGATTTAAACTTGAAACGTCTCCAACCAAAGCGGAACATACCGATAGTTGATTTTTGGCGTGTTTCCGCGATGCTGGTTGAAGTTATAATAATATTTTAATTTGACTTTGTTAACATACAAAACTGAAGCTTCTGAAGTTTAGTGGTTAGAACGTGTGCCTCTGAACCCAAGGGTACAGGGTTCGACTCCCAGCAGGGGAACTTTCCACTTTTTCGGTAGACATTGTAAAAATAAGGAATTTGAATCTCTGCACATTCCCACCTTCGGAGGGGGCGCAAAGCCATCCGGCCCGTATACCATGTGATGGGCACGTTAAGGATCCATACCCTTCTGACAAAATAGCAGGGGTTCAACAAACATTTCTAGGATAGTGTGAAAACTGCTTCCTGGCGTTGGTGATTAGCCATAGTCGCGGAAATAGACCGAATAGAAAGAAAAGAAAAAGATCAAAAAAGAAAATTAATACAAAAATACTTTCTTAGTATATTTCAACCATTTGCTCCTACATATGTTTTTTTAATTTAATGCTTTTTTTGACACCGTTGAAACCACCAAAATGTGCTACCAATGCCAATAAAATAATTTTAGTGAATTTCCTTTAAAAAATTCACTAATGAGGAGATCCCGACTTTTGAATTTTGAAAAAATTTCTTCAAATGAGCGCTAATTAGGCACCCTAGAACACATATTCTGGGACAGTTTTGATTTTTATATGTTTATATAAATAAATAAATAAATAAATAAATATATATATATATATATATATATATATATATATATATATATATATATATATATATATATATATATATATAGACAAAATTGAAACCACCCAAATGTGCTACCAATGCCAATAAAATAATTTTAGTGAATTTTCTTTAAAAAATTCACTAAAGAGGAGATCCCGACTTTTGAATTTTGAAAAAATTTCTTCAAATGAGCGCTAATTAGGCACCCTAGAACACATATCCCGGGACAGTTTTGATTTTTATATGTTTATATATATATATATATATATATATATATATATATATATATATATATATATATATATATATATATATCACACCGATAACTCAAAAAATAATGGACCGATTTTGACTAAATTTGGTGAATACCCTCCTTTTGCAAGTGGATTGGATAAGTTCGTTAGCTAGGAAAATTTTGTGTTTACTTTCGAAACAAAATTATATCTCCGGAAATTACAAAGTAAGAGCAACCAAATTTGTTACAGGGGCTTACATCATTATAAGTAAATTACCTTTAGCTCTGTAGGTCAAAAGGAAAACAAGGAATTTAAAGAAAAATAAATTGGGGTTTTCCTCAAAATGTTAAAGTCGCGATATAAAACGTCAAAATTGGCAATATTTAGGCAAATAACTTGAAACTAATACGGGCTATGGAAAGAAAATATCTCAAGAAGAATGTTTTATAAACCCTGCAGTCTTAGTCTCAACCGTCATTGTCCTTCATTTTATTAAAATGTTTCCAGAAAATTTATTTCAAATAGACCCTTTCTCTGATGCTTGGCAGTAGTTTTAGCTATAGTTTATCGTTTAATGGTATATAATTTTTATCGAATTTTCGTAAAAAATTAATAAAGCTCAATATAGCCGTTATTATACAAGATAACAAAAAATTGTATACATTAATTTATGGTGTCTTGAGCTGCATCTTAAAAAATATTTCTCCAATTACAGAATGGCCCATAAATCGTTGGTGATACAAATTTTCTTTTTTTTTTTAGTCGAACACCCCTTATGTTATTGCATTTTCAATCGAAATATAATGCATGTTTGTAATAAAAGAAATTATGGACGCAGCAAGTGCGTTATGGTAGCGAATTTTGATTCAATGCTTAATTTGCTATTGACCTATAGGGTTGACCATGAAACGAGTTTTTTCTGGAAAACTTTAAGTTTACTTTTGGATATTTTTGTAGGTTTTCACACAATAAAGTCATTATGATGAAACATGGTCCATTATTTATACTATATAGGTTATACTGGTAACCAAATTTAATGCCTGTTTTCTTTAAAAAAACACACATATTTGCTATTAAAAAGATTTTTATGAAAATTCATTACCATAACGCACATGCTGCGTCCAGACTTTTTATTTAACCTATAAATTTAAATTTTAGTGGAGTCCATAGCCTCTCTTAAAGCGGTTTCACATTTTTAAGGTAAATTCATTGTTTTTAAAGAAAAAAAAACCACCTGAATTGAAACAAACCTTAGATTACGCATCTAGCGGCTTTAGATAGCACTCCTAAAAATGATACTCAATGTATTATCTGGATAATAGCGATTTTATCCACGAATTATAAAAAATATTTAGCCTTGCTGGCGGTTAATGTTTCTTTACGAGGTTTTCAACCAATAAGATAAACAAATTCCGGGATTTAAAACCATGCTGCGTTTTTTTTCTAGTAATAAAAAAACAATAGTGAATAGAAATGAACCGATCACATAATTTAGTAATCATCATGCTCCAATAAACTACTTTACATAAAAAAAGTCAGTACGACTCGTCTAGGTAATGAATACAAACGGCTATAAAATGAGAAGAAACTTCAGTTGTAGCACACAAATTTGATTACGCTCAATACAAGTAGTTCACACTATTGAGGTGTGCGAATTCCTGCACAAGAGCATAAAGCTATGCCCACTTAAAATATTATATGTATGCTCATCATAAAGTAGGATGCTGCCTGTGGTAAATCGATTTACTAGGTCATTATTCAATACCGTGGGACGATTAAGAAAAATTACAACACAATCATAAAAACAATCAAAACAATACATCCGGTTACAAATATCACTGTCACTCTCTTTTAGTTAATATGCAATTCTTCTTTGTATTGCTATTAAGTTTGTGACAAGTTTGGTTTGCTGGTTCAGGTCATGTTGCAACTTTGATTGTAAGTAAAGCATGAGGATATAGGCTCAATCAGTTTTTTATAATAATCTAAGGCCATTAAATTACAAAATTCCCACAATCGAAATAACTATCACAATCTTAAAGCGATGTAACATTGTCGCTGTAACCATTGGAAAAATACTGCGTAAGGCAGTCATGACCTTAGCCGTCACTAGGCAGCTATATGAAACGTGGGGACTAAAACCTAGTATGGCCCACTGGCTGTACAAAAGGGTGGTCAGACCATCGCTAACATACGCGGCACTGGTGTGGTGGCCTAAGGTGACACAATCCAGTGCAAAACAAAAACTAGGCAAGATCCAAAGGATGGCTGGCCTAGGCATCACAGGGGCCATGTTTTCAACCCCAACAGCCGCCATGGAGGTGTTGGTGGATCTGCCCCCCTACACTTAGTTATTATCGGGGAGGCCTATACAGACTAGCCTGCAATGGTAGACTGAAGATCAACCCAGGCTTCAGGGGCCACTGCAAAATTCAGGAGATCGTGAAGGATCCCATGCTTGAAACGAGGTCAGACTTCGCGAGCCCGCGACTGTGTAGTGAAAACAACTTTACAGTGGAAATCCCCGATCGCGAGGCATGGCGGGAGAATACACCGGGAATACCACGGGACGCGCTCGTCTGGTTCACGGACGGATCCGGCGGGGAGCGTGGGACGGGGGCAGGTGTTTACTCGGAAGGACCGAGGGTAAGTCATAGTATTTCCCTCGGAGCCCATGCAACGGTGTTTCAGGCCGAGATGTACGCAATCCTGCACTGTGTCGGGGAGAACAAGGGGAGGGGCTACACCAACAAGCGGATCCTCATAGCCACAGACAGCCAGCCAGCCCTTAAGGCAATAAGTATCCCACGGGTAAATTCCTGGCTGGTGAGTGAGTGTCGAGACGAGACGAACGACCTGGCTGGGCAGAATGAGGTTACCCTCATCTGGGTGCCGGGTCACTCAGGGGTCAAATGCAATGAAGAAGCTGACAATCTCGCGAAGAGAGGGTCAGCAGAACCATTTATGGGACCAGAACCGGCTCTGGGTGTGACAAAGAGTACTGGCAGGGGAGCCATTAAGTCCTGGGTCAGAAACCAACACAAGGTGTACTGGGCGGACTGTTCAGGGCTCAGACATGGGAAGTCAATAATTGACGAACCCAGTTCAAAGAGAGCTGTAGAGCTGCTAAATCGTAGCAGAGGACAGCTCAGAAACACAACAGGTCTCTTGACGGGACACATGGCCAAGAAACACCTGCATAAAATAGGGCGGTTCGAAGGGGACCTTGCATGCAGACTCTGGGGTGAGGGGGAAGAATCAGCACAGAACATATTGTGCGAGTGTAAAGCTCTGGACCGCAAAAGACAACTGATCTACGGTCAGTCTAGACCGGAGACAAGAGCAATATAAAACTTCACCCTACCAATCGCTATGCAGACTAGTTCAAAGCACAGTGATTTTGGAATGGGTGGAGTAAGACTAAGGGTATGCACAATCAACCAAAGGTTGCAGTGCTATCGGGGCGGAAAGGCCGCAGGCGAGCCCTGAGGAAAAAACATGGCTCTGTCTTCCAGGTTGAATGTTTGAAAAAAGTGGTCATGTGTTGGCTCCAGTTGCTTTTCGCACACAAATCTAGCAAAATCAGCCATCGAAGTACTGACCGTGGCCGACGTTGTCCAACGTCGGTTATAATATGAGAATTGGTCTAACGTGGCATGGCCGTTCCAGGTGACTATATTGTCTGAAGAAAATATACTTTATAACATTAACTTTTAGGGTCGATTTGTGGCTATGTTGGAAACTTCGGTAATTAACGTGGATCGGCCGTTCTAGGTGACCATATTGTCGGAAGAAAATACACTTTATAAGATTAATTTATACCTTCTGTGGAAGCTGCCGTATATAATTAACGTGAAAACGCCGTTCCAGGTGACCATTTTGTCTGTAAAGAATACACTTTATTACATTAACACTTGGCGCCGATTTGTAGCGTCCTTAAAAGCTGCTGTAATTAACCTGAAACCGCCGTTTCAGGTAGCTATATTGTCTGAAGAAAGTGTGTGTGTGTGTTTCTGCTTCTTTAACGTCGGTCTATTTCCGAGACTATGGCCAATCACCGACGCCAGGGAGCAGTTTCACCTTACTACCCTAGAAATTTTGCCTACCCCTGCCTTTCTGTAAGGAGGGTAGGGATCATTAACGTGCCCAACATCGCATGGACACGGGACCAACAGCTTTACGCCCTCTCCGAAGGGCGGAACGTGTAGACATTCAACTTGCTCAAATACAATGCCAGAACCTCGGCTGATGTTAATGTTACAGTTTGTACTGAAAAATGAAGGGAGTACCCTGGGATCGAACCCAGTGCCCTTGGGTTCAGAGGCACACGTTCTTGCCCCTGAACCACCGAGGTTTAATCTAAAGAAAGTAAACTTTATAACACAAAGTTTTTGGTTCGATTTGCAGCTTTATTGGAAAGTGTTGTAATTAACGTGGAATGGCCGTTCTAGGTGACCATGTTGTTTGAAGGCAATACACTTTATAACATTAATTTTTGGGGTCCATTTGTAGCTTCGTTGGAAACTGCTGTAAGTAACGTGGAACCTATGTGCCAGGTGCCTATATTGTCTGAAAAAAATACACTTTCTAACATTAACTATTGGGGCTGATTTGTAGCTTAATTGGAAACTGCTGTAATTATCGTGAAACGGTCGACCTAGGTGACCATACCGTCTGAAAAAATATACTTTATAACATTGGCTTTTGGTGCTGCTTTTTAGCTTCGTTAGTAACTGCTGTAATTAACGTGCAACTGCCGTTGCAGGTGATCATATTGTCTGAAGAAAATAACGTCCATAGCATTAACTTTTGGGTTCGATTTCTAGCTTCGTTGAAAACGGCTGTAATTAACGTGGAATCGCCATGCTACGTGACCATATTGTCTGAAAAAAATACACTTTATAACATTAAATTTTGGAGTCGATTTTGAGCTTCGTTAGAAACTGCTATAATTAACGTGGAACCGCCGTGCTAGGTGATCATATTGTCTGAAAAAAATATACTTTATAACATTAAATTTTGGAATCGATTTTGACCTTCGTTAGAAACTGCTATAATTAACGTGGAACCGACGTGCTAGGTGATCATATTGTCTGAAAAATACACTTTATAACATTAACTTTTAGATGCGATTTTTAGTTACGTTAGAAACTGCTATAACTCACTTGGAACCGCCACTGCAAGTTACCATAATGTCTGAAGAAAATACAATTAACTTTTGGGGACGATTTTTAGCTTTGATCGAAGCTACTGTGAATAAAGTGGAACCTCCGTTCTAGGTGTCCATGTTGTCTGAGTAAAATACACTTTTTAACAATAACTTTTGAGCCGATTTTTACATTTATTGGAAACTACTTTTCTGCAGTAGAAACTAAGAAAACTGTGCGAAAACGAGAATATCCAAGAATTGAAAGTGAATTTCAGATTTGGTTTTTAAAATAACGTGATAAACATTTAATCGTAACATCTCACATTTTAAAAGAACATGCGGCACAAATTTACGACAAGCATTACGAGATAACAAATCCAGCAAAAGCATAGGGTCGGTAAATTAATTTAAGAATACATGGTGTTCGTGATCTCAAACTCAGAAGAGAGAAGTTATCTAGCAATCCAAATGTTGTCAGGTAGTTTCTTCAAGATTAGGAAGATAAGTTTGCGATCTAACCAGATTTACAACGCAAACCAATCCGTATTGTTCTAAAAATTATCTCCAGATTTTACGTTGGTGCATGCCAGAGAAAAAACGGCACCTATAGGTGGAACATTTAAAGAAATGGTAGTCTTTCTCTCATGTGCAAATGGTTATGGCTCGCACAAACTAAAAACAAAGGTCATTGGGAAATCAAAAAAATCCGAAAGTACTTAAAAACTGTGCCATTTCAGTTGAGTATCACCTCACTAAAATGCGTTAATAACTTTTGCCTTGTTCTTCCATTTCTGCGAGTCTTTGGAAAACATTTGAGAAAACCCTAATACAAACGGTAGAGCTCTTTTATTAATTCTCAATACCCAAGTCGCGCAACAGAGACAAAGTTGATCAGCATTGATGATAACATCGTATTTATGTTTCTTCCGCCTAATTGAATCAAAATTATCCAAACGATGGATCAAAACACCATCCGATTAACAAAATTTTATTACCGGAAACGCCTCTAGGTCCATGTTTTGTTTTTGGAAGAAAGCGAAATTTTCAACACTCTAAAAAACAGGAAGTTAAATGATCTACTGACCAGGCTACTTCTTGGGACAAACTGACTCCCGATGCAATTTCAAAATGTTGGCACAGAATATTCCTTTATCCAGACAATGATGAGTCAGAGAATGATTGGGATTTTTAAGATTTGGTTTCATTGTTTTGCCTTACAGAAAGACGTGAATATGCCTGCGTAGGCGAAACGGAAATTTTGAAAATTAACAAAGTGCTTCAGAATGTCAGCACAAAGAACAGCCAGTTGACAGATTCAGAAATCTGTGAATGGACGGTTGGCGATGAAGAGGATTTACAGTTACATAGCGACAAGAGTGACTTAAAAGACGAAGTTGACAGGTCTGAGCGAAACGTGAAACATAATGAGACAAGTAGCTGTTTAGGTACATGCATCCAGTGGGCTGAGGACGCTGAATTAAATGCTTTCTTTTTTTAACGAATGCAGCGATAACGCCCAATGAAAGTCAAGTGGTAATGTTAAAGAAGCTAAACTTAAAATCTCACATCAATTTAAGAACCAAAGATAAAAACCTAAGTTAATTTACGTAGCAATCTATATTTTCTACCTTGATAAACACGAAAGAGTAAAACTGGAGAAGTTTAATGGTCTATAAAAATAGGAATTCATTTAAATGCTAATAAATGTATTTTTTGTTCCTTTATCACTTAAAACAGTGTTCACCTTAAAAGTAACTAATTTTTTTCCTGGGTTAGATCGTATCTAGTGGAAAGGAAGCAGGATGTTCACATTAAACAGTTCAACAAACAATATGTAAGTGATGCCATTTCAGATACGCTTGGTGTGAAGATGGGGGTTCCACAGGGATCAGTACTGGGTCCGGTCCTCTTCATCTTGCATTCTAATATTATAACGGAATTTTAAAATACTGAAAGTGCTGTATCGGGGACTTTTTCATATTAACGTTCTTAGCGACGAGTCTAGGTAATTTGAATGTCAATGTTTATAAGAAAATAGATTGCGTTGCAGATTATTAATTATTACTTTAATGAAAGTAAAACTAATATTATTTTGTTTCACACATATCGGTGAAGATGTGATAGCCTCAAAATTTTATTCCTTGGTAATGTGGTAACTGATTGTAGTGGTAATACAATAAAATTTTAAGGCGTAGATCTTAATAGTGCGGTAAATTTTAAGTCACACCTCAAATTTATCTGTAGTAATTTGGATACCATATGCTACTCGCTAATAAACCTAAGACTCGATGGTGCTAATATGATTAATGCTATGCCCAGGTTGAGATTTGGTTGAGTTATGGGTTTTGTTTGTGGGAAAATTCTACAGAATCCGGGAGTGTCTTTTCTCACAAAAAAAGTCTTAGGATTCTGGCATAGATGAGAAGTATATGTGCTTTTCTTTTTCTGTGCAATGAGCTGGCTGTGACTATTAAGGAGTTTTTGCCTGTTTCAGAGTTTAAAAATAAATCCAAGCAATTTTGGACAACGGATTGCTTTTATACAGTAGGCGAATATTTAAACTTTTAAACTGTTTGTTGCTTTGATATTTTAAAAGCTATATATGTTGTTATGTTATTTAATAAGATGTGGTGATATATTTTGTGACGAATCATATACACTGTAATGATGTCCTATGTCCTATAAAATAAATAATTTGAGGTTTTTAATATTAACGTCGATATAATGCACTTGAAACGTAAGATTGAGTTAGACAATAAGTCAATGAGTAAAGTTTGAGACATAATCAGAAACTAGCTTATGCATGAAAGACAGCATGCTAATATTGTACTGAATAAAGTTATTAGGTCATTATTCAATACCTTGAGATAGTTTTAACAATTTTATTATCATCCGAACAATGCACTTTGTATTTAAATTCCTTACAAATTTCACTGTCACTCTTATTCTTTATTTTATGGCTGCGTTATTGTGTTATCGTGTATTTAATTCCACGTCTGATCCACTATTCTACTTAATGTGTATGAAGTCCGGTTTTTAAAGTTAACTTAAATTATTGTCTTTTATTAAAACGAATAAATTTTTTATAACATATTAAATGGTTCAATATGGTCTGCATCGGTACCTCGCCATTTGATAACCGAAAACAAATATCAGCCACTTCTTTCACAGCAGGGTGACGATGAGTTCACATGTATTTAGAAGACAGGTGCAGAGAAATAAAAGAAGTGTGTAGTACAAAACAATAGGGAGAGACAGAGAGAAACAAAAGGAGCTTCCATCTTGTAATGAAGAGGATACCAAGAACACGCATATTATATTTTTCAGAAAGTTGAAGTTTTTCTGAAACTTTCTGCGATAATAGCTATAATATAAACTACAACAACTATTAGAAATCCTTACTTATGGTGACAGTTTCTATTGCGGATGGTGGTAAATTTAGCAAGCAACTGGGAACAAAAATCGCAATGATATGTAACATTTGATAGACAAAATACTCTTCTGACTAATAGCATTATAAGTTGGATCTAAGGAAAAGGTTCATCAAGTGAAACGTATGGAGTATTGTAATGTATGGGGCAGAATGTGATCAAGCACGATATCAACATAAATTTGTGAAATGCGGATACAAATAAATTCTCGAATGATAACAAATAGAGACGTTTCTGTAGCGCTTGATGGTTTTCTTTTGACGCGCGTCGCCGTCTTGGACAGCTGATAACAAAACTTGAAAGCTGTATAACATTACAGCGATTTTTTTTAAATTCGCTAATGAGAAGATCTGTGTTTATATATATATATATATATATATATATATATATATATATATATCTATCTGACTGATAACTAAAAAAATAATGGACCGATCTTGATCAAATTTGGTGAGTACCTTCCTTTTGCAAGTGGCTTGGACAAGTTCATTAGCCAGGTAAATCAGATCAGGTTTTTCCGGAAAATATTTTAGATATTTGGCTAAAATGCATTTTTCTCAAATAGGCATACTATTTTACAAATTTTACTTATTACGAACTTAGTTGATTAATTGACTAATTTATTACTCGAATTACTATTTGGGTTAGAGCCTCGGTGGTTCAGGGGCAGGAACGTGTGCCTCTGAACCGAAGGGTACTGGGTTAGATCCCAGGCTTCTCCTTTGACTTTTTCAGTACAAACTGTAACATTAACACCAACCGAGGTTCTGGCATTGTATTTGAGCAAGTTGAATGTCTGCACGTTCCGCCTTTCGGAGGGGGCGTAAAGCCGTCGGTCCCGTGCCCATGCGATGTTGGGCACGTTAAAGATCCCTAGCCTCCTTACAGAAAGGCAGGGGTTCGGCAAAATTTCTAGGATATTGAGGTGAAACTTCTCCCTGGCATCGGTGATTGGCCATAGTCGCGGAAATAGGCCGACGTTAAAGAAACAAAACACACACACTATTTGGATTCTTTTTTCTCTAAACAAAGTAAAATCACTTCCAGACTGTTGACTTTTTCTTCTGCTAGATATATATATATATATATATATATATATATATATATATATATATATATATATATATATATATATATATATATATATATATATATTTCGTGCTGAACAGTTAATTGTCATTAGAATACGAACATGTTTATATATTTATGTCTTTTAGCTTGTATGTTTCAATCGATGCTTGGATATAATATATTGCATGCGCTGCTGTTACACTTACCTATATATTATTTTAAGCATATCGTATTTGTAGACGTCCTTGTGAATTCGTTTTCATGCTATGTTACTTATAGCATCGTGTGCGATACGTACTAATATGACTTTTCTTTGATTTATAGCCAGTGCAGGGCTGGATTTATTTATAACTCTTTTAGTGTTCAAATTTTAGTCTCTGAAAAACATTATAATTCTTGGTTTAAATGTTTTTAGGTATTACCCATTTAAGACTGTAAGAAGAATACCTATATATTTTATACATAGGGAAAATAATAGTGAGTACATACAAGAAAAATAAAAGACTAACTTGGCAAGAATTTTAGATACGGTTTTTTAGACACTGTCGACCTCCTTTTCTTTGTCACTTATTCTTGGAACAAGTCTATGAAACTACACGGTGAATCCCAGATTGTCGTTCTAGCCACATCCAAAGCTTTCGACCAGGTCTGGCACGCTGCGCTGCTTAATAAACTTCCGGCCTATGGCCTACCACCAAAACTCTGTATCTGGTAAGCAAATTTCCTCTCCAACCGGAGCATTTCTGTTGTCGTGTCTGGTCATTCCTCTAAGCTATATCCAATTAATGCAGGAGTTCCTCAAGGTTCAGCTTTATCCCCTACTTTGTTTCTTCTCCACATCAATAACCTCATGTTTACCACTTTCAACCCAGTTCACAGCTACGCGGACGACAGCAGCCTGCACTCAAATATACAATATTCTAAGCCTGTCTCCTTGGCCCAATTAGATGAGGATCGCAGACTCATGGAGGGTTCTATCTCCGTGGATCTCCAAAAAATATTAGCCTGGGGAAGTAGAAATCTTGTACAATTCAACCGCACCAAATCCCAGGATCGAAATCTCAAATGGAACCAACATCAATTGCAAAAGCGGCTGCTAAGAAATTAGGTTTCCTCTTCCGGGCTCGCAAATACTTTTCACCAGCTAATCTCTATACCTTATATACTTCACAAATAAGGCCAAACCTCGAATACTGCTCCCACATTTGGGGTGATGCTGAAGCTTCTACACTCCCTATCCTGGACTCAATTCAGAAGAGATTTAAAAGTCTCATTGGTGACCCTACCCTCACCCAAAAGCTGCCATTCTTTGCCCACCGACGTGCCGTTGGTGACCTCTCTCTCTCTCTCTCTCTCTCTCTCTCTCTCTCTCTCTCTATTATAGATATCTGCACAGGCAGTGCTCAGAGGAGCTTCCTTCCATAGTTCCTCTACCTGCTGCCCCCAACAGATCTGCCAGGGGAACAGAGCGCATGCACCACCCTTTTACTGTCCAGGTCACCAGACATAGAAGGTCTTGTTATGCCCGCTCTTTTTTCCCGAGGACTTCCAAGTTGTGGATTTCCTTGCCGGAGCATGTTTTTCCTTCTCCTCCGAACCTCCAAACTTTCAAAACCAGAATTAACAAGTTGCCTCTTTTCTCCTTGTCGACACCCACGGTACGATAGTATTTAGGCTGTAAGCCCTCGTGGTGTGTTGTTAAAATAAAAAAATAAAATAAAAAAACTCACACGAAAAAAAGGAAACTAACTTGGCAAAAGTTTTAGATACGTTTGGCTGAGAATGTCAAATTTACATTTACAGACGTGAGTGTCAATATTAATATTTCAAGTAAGTATTATACATAGTATCTTTTAACCCAATTGTAGCTGGCAAGCGCAAGCGCAGAGCATTTTGTGGACATTATATTGTATAATTAATTCCAATAACCTATATAAATATTACAAATAGTGTCAGCAGGTAAGTGTATATATAATACTATCTGTATTAATTTATTTAAATGCTTTAGTAAGGGGATCCTGTGACGGCTCTCTATACTTGAGCAACTTAACTTTAATGTTCCGAGAATGTCTTCGCGAAATCCGTTCACCTTTTGGTTACCTACGCCGCGAACTAATTTTGTGAAATTATCACCGCTTTATAGATTGTGTTCGGTTGCCAACAGACACGCGAGATAAATAGAGTCCAAACAATGGCCCTTCATAATACAAAGTTGCCTTCCCACAGTAAGGACCGTCGAGTCAGCAGTAGACGGAAAGGAGCCCACAAGTATGCAGGCTCAGACTAGCAAGTTGGACGGAATATCACTCGTGAGAATCTACATCAGCAGATCCATTGTTACCTCCAGAGACAATAGTGCCACGCCTGGAGTGTAGTGTATAAATAGGCTGCTAACAAGGATACGCCGTTCATTCTTGTTCCGAGTAGTTAGACTCTGCACATCGCGTGCTAGACTTTAGATCACATGTATGTTGAGCGTTACCTTTGTCATTATTTTATATTATCCATTTTTGTATTAAGTATTGATTGTTTAAAGTAGTAAATAAAATGTTTTAAAAATTCAAATGTCTTAACCGTAAAGTAAAGTCGCGTCTTCCATTGATATCTTTGTGTTGGATACAAGGTTGCTCAGAAGGTTAGCAGTCTACACTTATACATGACTGATTTGTATTCCTGATTATTTTTTACTCTTTATTTTTTGTTGAACTTTTTTATCTTTTTCTGTTTTAGTTAAATTCTGTTATCTAGTTGTAAATTATGGTTTAAAATGCTTATTTTTAGTTTTAATTTTAATTTTGCCTTATCGTAAGGTTTACAGAGTTTTTTTTTTGTCGGTCATTTCTGTGTTTCCTACCCAATAATTGGGATTGTCCTGTTGGGTAGAGTAATGATAAACAAATAAATATAAAACAACAAATAACCTATATAAAAAATAACGGCAACACTTATCACAAAAATACGTATAAAGCACGGATGTAGAAACTTCTTCTCTGGCTTTAAACCTGCTTGTTTTCTTCTCTGTAGACGAGGGGAAAAGAACCAAGGGGAAAAGAAAAGGAGAAAAACTAAGATTGTAATCTCGAACTCATTTTAAAAGCTTATAAAAGTCTGTGACCAATGTACGCCAGATTCCGAGGTCATCCACACTGTGATCCCACACACTCACTCTTCTCTGTAACCCACAACGTAAAATGAGTATACTGGTTACAGAGAAGATAAGGAGCAATTGAGTAGCCAGGGAAAAGGTTTCTACATCTCTATTTATATTGCAATGGTTTTAATAAAGAAGGGCAAGAAAAATTAATGAATATACATAAGGGTGTAAACATAAAAGCAAAATCAAGTAAATATAAAAATTCATACTTTTATCTAATTTTTCTGATCCTTAAACGCAAGTTCATTGAGAAAAACTCTGGACGCAGCAAGTGCGTTATAGAAGTGAATTTTCATAAAAATGTTTTTAATTACAAATTTATCGCTATAATGCGAGCAGGCATCAATTTGGTTACCGGTATAACCTATATAGTAGGAACAGTGTATCATATTTTATCAAAATAATTATTTGAAAATGTACAAAACTTTTCGGAAAATAAACTTTAAATGTTTCTGAGAAAACTGATCTCCTAGCCAATGAACCTTAGGTTAATAGCAAACTGAGTTATTGAAATTTGTAACATTTAATGAAAATGCGCAACTAAAACGCCCTTGCTGCGTTCATACAAAAATTTTCCGAAAATACAGTTAAATGTTGGTTTCCTAACCAACAAAACTTACGTTAATAGCAAATGAGTTATTGAAATTTGGAGGATTTAATGAAAATTTGCTTCCAAAACGCACTTACTGTGTCCAGATTTTTTCTTACAAACATTCATCATATTTCGATAAAATATGCTAAAATGCAGTAACGAATTTGTTCTACGAAAATTAGCTAAAAATTATAGACCGTTAAACCATAAACTTCACTAAACCTACAGCGAAAGCATCAAGTTAACTAAACCTACAGCCAAAACATTTGAGAAAGGGTCTATTTGAAATGAATTTTCTGGAAATATTTTAGTATAATGAAGGACAATGACGATTGAAACCAAGACTTCAGGCTTTGTAAAACATTATTCTTGAGACATTTTTCTTCCATAGCTCGTATTAGTGTCAGGTTCATTGCCTAAATATTACCAATTTTGACGTTTAAAATCGCGATTTTGACGTTTTGAGGAAAAGCCAAATGTATTTTTCTTTGAATGCCTGTAACTTTTTTTGTCCTTTAACCTACGGAGCTAAATTTTGGTAGGTGACTTGCCTATAATGATATAAACCCGCGTATAAAATTTGGTTGCCCTTACTTTGTTAATTTTGGAGATATAACTTTTTTTCGAAAGAAAACATAAAATTTTTCGAGAAAACCTCGGCGGATTTTCCTGGCTAACGAACTTATTCAAGCCATTTACGAAAGGAAGGTACTCACCAATGTTGACGTTTAAAATCGCGATTTTGACGTTTTGAGGAAAACCCAAATTTATTGTTCTTTAAATGCCTGTAACTTTTTTTCCTTTAACCTACAGAGCTAAATTTTCGTAGCTATTTTAGTAAGAATAATATAAACCCGAGTGTGAAATTTGGTTGCCTTTACTTTGTTAATTCCGGAGAAATAAATTGTTTTCAATTTTTTTTGAAAGAAAACACAAAAATTTCCTGGAAAACCTCGGCGGATTTTCCTGGATAACGAACTTATCCAAGCCACTTGTCAAAGGAAGGTACTTACCAAGTTTTATCAAAATCGGTCTATTATTTTTTTAGTTATAGGTGTGACACATAATTATATATATATATATATATATATATATATATATATATATATATATATATATATATATATATATATATATATATATATATATATATATATATATATATATTAGTGATTTTTTTACCAAAATTCACTAAAACTACAAATAAAACATTTCATTCGCTATATAACAGCAACAAAATAAAAGTGAATACCGTAAACACTTATTTATAAATTAAAATATTCGTCTGGTGAATCAACTGTTACACTAAGTAACTTGCTTTGTTTGTTTTTTAAATGTTATGAGGTTTAAATTTAAATGAGATCTAGGCATGTTATAAAGCTTAGTTTTTATAAAATCGTGTTCTCGCTGTGTCTGCTTTAATAAATGCAGGAGTTTTTGTAACTGACTTTTAGTTCTGGTGTAATCTTGGTGGAGTGCAAGTGCATCATTTTAAAAGTCAACAACATGGTGATGTATATACACTTTGTCTATAAAGTAACGCATAAACTCAATAAAATTAAAAGTGACGATTATTTAAAAAAATCCAAAAATCCAACAAGAATTTGTTGGCCGTTTGGGATAGTGTCACGTGCAAGACGGCGGGCCTTTTGAGCGTTCGATTAGATAAGACTGATAATTTTTTATAGGCTTCACTTGTGTTAGGTCTTACTGATAATAAAAATGTTATCACTTACTTTTTTCCTCCAAAAACAAAGTTGGTGTTTCTGAATTGGATTAGCTTTAAAAAGATGTGTCACACTACTCACCATCCAGTTTCAAAATTTCGGAAGGGTAGCTTGAAGAAGTATGACAATAATGGCGATACCTTTATATAAAACAGTTAGTTTTTGACAATAGAAACCGAGCGGTTTTTGAATCTTCCTTAATAATGGTCACTTTAAATTTTATTGACCAAACAATATAAATAAAAATGAAACAGTAATATTTGATGTTATTTAAAGGAATAACTACGCGAACGCAGCCAATCGAGATTGTAAACACAGTTAGTTATAGCTTGGAAAGCACAAACACTACGAGCATCCGCGGATTTCCCCAGAATAGAGTACAATAGTTTATATATATATATATATATATATATATATATATATATATAAATATATATATATATATATATATATATATATATATATATATCACATATATACGTGCACACCGGAAAGATATATATGAATGATTATATAGCGTTTTTAATCTTTGATTCCACAATAAATTATAGACATTAGTAGAGAGAAAATAAGTATATAAACATAAGCATATGACGATTGACCGTGTTGCGAATGCTTCCTTCAATTGGCGTGAAAAGGGACGTATTATATTGAAGGCGAAAAGGTGCTGATTTCTAATCAGCATGGAATTGAAACTTAGCTGCACCTCTATACAGTAGTAGCCGATAAAGTTGTCATACGTTTTTAGGATTTACACAGAGAATATTATTGTGAAACAAAACTTTTGTTAATAAAGTTTATCAACTGAAACTCCTTCAACATTCACAAATTTATTTCACTACTGTACACTTTGATCTTTGGGGACCATTTTTATTTAAAGTCAGATTTTATGGGTATTTTCAGCTTTGGTATAAACAATTTCACTTGGACAACCAATTCTGCAGTAATTATGACTCTATGGCCAATCAGAAAGCCATTTTAGTTTATCTCAGTGCCCAAAATATTTCCAGTGCTGTATTGCAGTTAAATTGGTAATATATATGTAATCCGTACTTCACAAGAAGGCTTCCAATTTACTAAAGCACAGAGACGTATTGCAGGCTAAGATTAGGTAATAAATTAGCTTAAAATAAGTATATTAAGCACATATACTTATTTTAAGCTAATTCCACATTTGGTAATTTTTAGGTCGAAGTGTTCCCTAAATTAGACTGAAAACTGTCTACTAAGTCCAGAGACTTAGTAGACAGTTTTCACTTCGACCTAAAAATTACCAAACTCTAAGTTATATTCACTCTATTTTATAGGTAAAATTGAACCACCTTTTTTCCAATTTAGTTATTTCTAAGTTACTGACTTTGGAGTAATTTGAATAGCTAAAATTAGGTAAATTGGGAGCTGCATTCTTAAATTTGTAGTGGTTATCACAGTCAAGCCAACATTTTGGGTAATTATGACTAAATTATAACCGGGTTAGGTTTGGACTAGAGTGCTGGTAACATGCATTCATTTCTTTCTTGTATTATATATATATATATATATATATATATATATATATATATATATATATATATATATATATATATATATTTATATACTTTATTAGGCTCAGACTTCAATAGACAAAACTATGTATTTCTAGTGGGCGTTATCAGCCACGCACAAGTAGACGAAATTATTTTTTTGGATGGGCGTGTCCTGTCTGATTGGTTATGGGCGGGCTGGTGCAAAGTAGGCGTAGACTAAGACAAATTGTTATAAATGAAAAGAATTGACAAGAACGCCAACACATATTATATGCATATATACAGTGCGTTTTAAAAGTACAAGTTATATGATTCTTCTGTTATTGGTCCCTTTTAAGATAAATTCTGAAAGAAGTCATCTAAGATTTTCTGAATGTCACCATTCTATTGCTACCTTACCAACTTTTTTTGAAAGGGATAACTACCGATAAAAATTTGTATAGGAAAGCGGGGTCTTGTCATCCGTCTTTTCAAAGGAAAAATAACTCGTTATGTATCACTATAAAAATAATTTCGTTTAATGGGATTCAAAAAAGAAATGTCTCTAAAAGAGCTAGGAACAATTAAACGACAATTAAGCTTGCTAAGTAGATTTTAATAACTTAGTCATTTCTTCTGACAACGTCTATCGACAAATTCGCGTAGCATATAATTATTGATCTCTGGGGGCGTGGCTGCTATTTTTTAATAATTTCTGTCCCCCAGATGGTTTGAATTAGCTGACCTGTTCTTGTAAACTTTGGAATTTAGATGTTCCCAGCAAAATATTAAAACAAAACGTTGAAAAATGGTTTAGCATATCTGAAACAATTAGAACCATTACGTATACATTACGGATAATTCTAACTGCTGTTGGGAATTTTTTACAGTTTTGTCGGTTATCGGTTAATATCCTCTTTCGAAAACAACCCGTGTCCATCATTTTTGATAACTGCGGCATTACAAGCGACCAACCGGTCAAGTTATTGTATTCCAGCCGACGTTTGATCGAATAAGTAGAATGAATTACAGACTGAATAAAGGTTGGATTGAGCAAATGGTCAACCGGTTAATGTCATTTTGTTTAAACGTTTAAATGTTGATAGGTCTAAAAAAGTGAACTAAGCAGATTCTTAATCTTGTTATTCAAACAACTACAAATATTTTTGCGTTTTCGCCGGGTTCTGGATAAGTGAGACTTAAAATTTTAACAAAACAACTTTATTTACTCTCTAAATATGGATACAATAAAAGCTCTAGAATGTCTCTCTCACAAAACACTTCGTTTATTTGGCTTTACAATTACTAATTTGGACACAAGTCACTGCACTGGAACTACAGTCGCTACTCTCTAACACTTCACACTGGTTACTGCTTCTTCGAGTCACTTCAACATTATCTAACTGAACTCAACTGCCTGAGCTGGCTTGCTTTTGCGTTTATATACCCGTCGTACCTTCCACCTCGTTTCGGGAGTGTTCCATTCCATAATGTTCCAGGACCTTCTTCTGCTAGAAGGTTCTATGAATACAGATCGGCCCAGTGTGTATACAGGGGGATGTATATACAGGATGATCCAAATGTGGCCATCACTCCTATGTTACACAAGGCGTGTTCCTCGTACTACAAGAGCTCTCTGCGTATACAGGGTGTAAGGGGTCGCTGCGTATACAGAGTGTTCGGAATGCGCAGATCCGTTGCGACAGGGTATGAGTTGGTAACTTCGTTATTTTTGGTCCTAGAGGGTTGGGACTTCGCCTGTCAGGGTCACCCCAGGGGTGGCGGTGTTGCCGGATTGTGCAATAATTTCCAGATGTTGGGGAAGTTTTGGAGATGTTGCAACACCGCATCTACATCTATTGAAGTGGTTTGTAACAATATAATAGCTAACAGACTTTACCTGGTCCAATACTGTTCAATATTTCATACAGCTGACGGCCCCATAACTGTCGAAGCGGCTCTTTAAATGAAAAATGTTAGAAAAGCTTAAGTCTCTTTCCGGATCCTCACCGGGACTCACAACCATTTCTAACGTGATTTCTATTTTACTTTAGGTGTTCCTAGAAACGCGACAAAAACAGAATGCCTCTCCTTTGATAGCTTAAATCATCAATCAATCATTTTTTATTTGAGACTGTAAAAATTCCTGCACACTTAGGTGTTTTTTTATTTTTTTAACGTCGGCCTATTTCCGCGATTATAGGCAATCACCGAAGCCAGGCAGTAACTTCACCTCACTATCCCGGAAATAAATTGACCTTATTTATTTCCGGGATAGTGAGATGAAACTGCCCCCTGGCGTCGGTATACTAAATGCAAAGCTTTGTCTTGGGAGGCTGAAAAAGCTATTATTTTATTTCTCTCGTGAACTGTACATACTTTTGTAATCTAAATTTACCTTCCATAGTTTAAAAATGAAAAACTGTTTAGTCTGATAGAAGTTTTTATATATTAAAATCCTAAGAGAGCGAAAGAGGTTTTTGCAAGCAATTGTTGTGCATTTTTTTGGAGACTTCAATAGTAGGTGAGACAATAAAACTAACCACCTTTGATGAATAAATACAGCGCAAAATGCTTAAAAGAGATGCGCATAATTAAAATTAAAAACAGACGGTTGGTTGAGTAAGCGGCCTGGTGTTATATTGCGAACAGAACGCCTTAATATTTGCTTGCAAATTTCTGAAGTATTTGCTAAGTGACAATAATGAGCAGTGATGATATGTACAGTCACTAACATTTTCTCCTATACCATTTAATAAAAAATAATTATCATTAAAAAAAATTGCAATGTGCTCTACAAAAAAACTTTGCTAGTGCATAATCAAAAACCAATACTTTTTTAATACTTGGTGTGTTAAAAATAACAAGATACAAAAAATTGGCTTAATAGTGCTTTAGTACAGGCAATAGAGGAGCCCCTTACTCTTGTCCATAATGCAGTAAACTTATTTTTTTGATAGATAGGTTCGGAATTACGTACTGAATGTAAAAACACAAAATCCTTACAAATTAGGAGGGCGGAAGTGCCGCCATTTTGAGAAAAACCGTTTCGACGTATATCTCCGTAACCGTGCACTTTAGGCCAAAAATGTTAATGACCTTTACTGTAGATAATTGCATTTCTCATCTTTTTTGTTAAATAATTTTTTTTGTATCACTTACCGTTTACAACTTATACGACTATAAGCATTCATTTATTGACTTTTTTACCTATATATTGGTTAATCATTGTTTAAGAAATGAAATTCTTATAATTTAACTTTTCAATCGACAAATTTCCTACAACTCTTACAAAAAACTTTCTTTTCTAAAACCAATATTTTCAAAGTTATAACGCCTTGAATGTTGCACTTTTTAATTGACAAATTTTTCTGGAAATATTTTAGTAAAATGAAGGACAATGACGGTTGAAGATAAGACTTCAGGCTTTGCAGAACATCCTCCTTGAGACATTTTCTTTCCATAGCTTATATTAGTTTCAGGTTCTTTGCGTAAATGTTGCCAATTTTGACGTTTTAACTCGCGACTTTGACGTTTTGAGGAAAACCCCAATTTATTTTTCTTTAAATGCCTATAAATTTTTTGTCTTTGAACCTGCAGACCTAAATTTTGGTAGGTAATTTACATATAATGACATAAAACCGTATACCAAATTTAGTTGTCCCTTACTTTGTTATTTCCGGAGATATGATTTTTTTTCGAAAGAAAACAAAATTTTCCGGGAAAACCTTGGCCGATTTTCTTGGCTAACGAACTTATCCAATTCACTTACAAGAGGAAGGTATTCACCAAATTTAATAAAAATCGGCCCATTAGTTTTTGAGTTATCGGTATGATATATATATATATATATATATATATATATATATATATATATATATATATATATATATATATATATATATATATATATATATATTGAAAAATGACCCCGGATATGTGTTCTAGGGGGCATAATTAACGCCTATTTCAAATTTTTTTTCAAAATTCAAAAGTCGGGGTCTCATTAGTGAATTTTTTTTAAAGAAAATGCACTAATAATAATTTTAGAAAAAAAAGTTTTAAGTAAATGTTCTAGAAAATTTGTCTATTGAAAAGTTAAGTTATAAGCATTTTATTTTTTAAACAATTATTAACAAAGATATAGGTAAAAAAGTCAATAAATTAATGCTAATAGTCATATAAGTTGTAAATGGTGAGTGATAGAAAAAAATTTATTTAACAAAAAAAAAGAAAAATGCAATTGTCTAGAATAAAAGTCATTACCAATTTTGGTCTAAAGTGC
Source organism: Tillus elongatus (assembly GCA_964006375.1). Taxonomy (NCBI): domain Eukaryota; kingdom Metazoa; phylum Arthropoda; class Insecta; order Coleoptera; family Cleridae; genus Tillus; species Tillus elongatus. Next base: position 37,198,682 of record OZ023266.1, on the reverse strand, counting down.
ACGGTTACGGAGATATAGGTCAAAATAGTTTTTCTCAAAATGGCGGCACTTTCGCCCTCCAAATTTGTAAGGATTTTGTGTTTTTACATTCAGTACGTAATTCTGAACCTATCTATCAAAAAAAAACCTCCTGTAGTTTAATGCAGAAAAAAATTCTCTGTTGCCTGTACTACTTGTTGTGTAAACATATCTTATGTTTCTTACTATTTTGTACCAAGTTTATAGCAGCGCATAGTTAGGAATTAAGAAAATTGAGAGATGAGATTTATGCATCTTATAAAAGTTCACTAATGATAAGTAGTCGTTCTGATAGTTAGGCACGATGCATTAACTAGCTTGCGCAGGTGCTCGACATCTACAATAGAGTTAGTATAAACTCAGACCTAAGACGTCTTTAAATGCAATAATCCAAAGGATTTAAACTTAGAACACGGGGAGGCCGAGAGTGAGGTCCTTCTCGCCCTATTCTTTGATCGGTGTACACAACGCCGATGTGCTGACGACCTGCATAAACCAAACTCTTCTTCCTAATTAAATCGGTATATCTTGAACTAATTCCGGAAGTACTTCTTTTAGAAAATGGCGATATGGAATTTAGCCTTAATGGTAAAAAATGAGGTCCAATTAGAAAATCTTCAACGACTCCAATCCGAACATTCACCGGGAAATTATATTTGTGGTTACCTTCTACAAGAGCATGTGAGTTGTCTTCGGCCCATAACTTATTATTATGGAAGCTTACTATAGCTTGCCTTAAAAATTTGCTTCATCAGCTCCAAATGCAACCTTTTCAGAACACCAACGACAACAGGGCCTTTTATGTATGAAATCGCATGACAAAAGTATTCAAAAAAGTATTAAAAAAGCCATATTTAGGCTTCAAAGGCCTATTGCACAGAAGAAGTGAATATTGCCGACAATAGGCATGGATGCAAAATGATAATGTTTTGTATCCTCCTACTATGTCGAAAAGCATAACTATTGTACAATTGATAGTCCCTTTATTAATCTTATTTTTAAAGGGGTAGACATTGATCCAATCCAATCCATGGCAGGTGCTAGTGGAATTTTCCTTTACGTAACAGTAAAGGATTTTTTTCACGCCCGAGGAGGTACCACCCCATACATCAAAGGGCCAGTGAAGTCCCAACGGACGTTTCCGGTTCTGGTGTATGAGTTGATTTCCCTTATAAGCAAAAATGATGATCGCTCCTCCTTGTCAATATATTCCGGAGGTAAAATACCCCTTTATTCGGATCTCCGCGAGAGGGGTGTACAGGGGACGCCAACATCAAGATCTAACATATCATTTTCGAATATATGTGGCCTAAATTCTAACCTGAACTCCGTCCACCATTTCCTCCAGGCTAACAGGCCCCAACTCCTCTTCCTCACTGAAACCCAAATCAGTGCCAAAACAGCCATAATTCACCTTAATTTCCCAGGGTATGAGCCCCTTACTTCCTTTAGATTGCATGGAGGCGTGTGCGAATACGTCCGTAGCAATTTACCCTGCAGCAGACTCCTCAATTTAGAAGCTGGACGAAAAGACATACTATGGATAAAACTTTCTCTCAGGGCTGCAACTAAATTCATCTGTTGCATTTACCAGTCACCTTCTGACAACAACTTTGTCCAGCTTTTTGACTACCTTTCTGAAAAAAAACCCTCCAAGCTCACTATTCTTGGCCACTTCAATATCCATAATAAGGAATAGCTAGGATCTTCAAAAACCAATCCACAAGGGAGAGCAGCGGAGGCCTTTGCAGTCAGCAATTCTTTAGCCAATATGGTTCAGCAACCTACTTACTTTCCTCGTATCCCAACACACAGCTCAAATCCCTTGGATCTCCTTCTTACCACAAAACCTGAATGCTATAAGATATCAGTCACCGACCCCCTTGGTCGCTCAGACCACGGCATGGTCTCTGCTTCCTGCGCAATGCAACCCGAGGTCACACATTCATCAGACCCACGTATCGTTTGGCACTACAACCCCGCAAACTGGAACGAAATGCGGGATTACTGTTCCTCATTTCCATGGGCGTCTGTCTGCTTCTCTCATCCTGACCCCTCTGATATCGCACAAAACGTCACCGAAATTATCCAAGCTGGCATGGCATTATTTATTTCACGAACGCAGAAAACCTCGGCAGCCACTCAAAAGCCCTGGTTCTCTAAATTGTGTGATAAGGCCAGACTTGAAAAGTTCAAAGCTCACAAAACGCTTCTACACAATCACAGTCAAGAAAATCGTCAAGCATTTAACGACGCAAGAAACCGCTATGTCCGCATTCTTTCTGAGGCAAAAAACTAGTTTAATAACCACATCAAAAACAAAGTCCTCTTAAGCTCCAACAGCGGCAAATCCTTCTGGACTCTTGCTAAATCTATTGGGAATAATTTCTGCAAAAGCACGTTCCCACCTCTTGTCTCAGGGGATGAAATTGTTTCTACCGCCCTGGGCAAGCCTAAACTTTTTGCTTCGTTCCAATTTAAATTTTACTCTCAATCCACTTCCAAATGTTCAACCACCAACAGTCCCCAATGTCGCGCATAAAATGACGGATATCATTTTCAAAACTAAAAAGATACGAAATATGCTCTCTTCTCTTAATACCAGGAAAGCCTCTGGCATTCGCGAGATCCCAGCAATTGTTCTCAAAAATGCGCACCAGAACTTGCTCCTGTCCTGACTCGTCTGTTTCAGATATCTTACAATAAAGGCATATTCCCTAGTAACTGGAAAACTGCTCGAGTACAACCCATCCCCAAGAAAGGATCCAAAGCGCTTCCTAGCAACTACAGGCCTATTTCTCTCCTTTCAGTCGTCTCTAAAGTAACGGAAAAGTATATAAACTCCGAATTACCAAAATTTCTTGAAAAACACAGTCTAATCCATGACAGGCAGTATGGATTCCGTCAGCGCAGATCGACTGCCGACCTCCTTTCATATGTCACCCATCCTTGGAACAAGTCTATGGAACAACACGGTGAATCCCAGATTGTTGCTCTAGACATATCCAAAGCATTCGACCAGGTCTGGCACGCAGCGCTTCTTAATAAACTTTCGGTCTATGGCCTACCACCAAAACTTTGTACCTGGACAGCAAATTTCCTCTCCAACAGGAGAATATCTGTTGTTGTAAATAGCCATTTCTCTAAACTGTATCCAATTAATGCAGGAGTTCCTCAAGGTTCAGCTTTAGCCCCTACTTTGTTTCTTCTCCACATCAATCACCTCCTCTCTAGCACATCCAAGCCAGTTCACAGTTACGCGGACGACAGCACCTTCCACTCATATATACAATATTCTAAGCCTGTCTCTTTAGCCCAATTAGATGAGGATCGCAGACTCATGGAGGGTTCTATCTCCGTGGATCTCCAAAAAATATAAGACTGGGGAAGTGGAAATCTTTTACAATTTAACCCCACCAAAACCAAGTCTTGCTTTCTTTCTGACAAGAGATACACCAGCCCTAGACCCATCACAATAAACAACCAAGTTATTCAAATTAATGAGTCCTTTTCTCTTGTTGGCATTTCTGTGGATCGAAATCTTAATTGGCACCAACATGTCGCATCAATTGCAGAAGCGGCTGCTAAGAAATTAGGTTTCCTCTTCCGGGCTCGCAAATACTTTTCACCAGCTAATCTCTATACCTTATATACTTCACAAATAAGGCCACACCTCGAATACTGCTCCCACATCTGGGGTGCAGCTGCTGCTTCTACACTCGAAATCCTGGAATCCATTCAAAAGAGAGCTATACGTCTCATCGGTGACCCAACCCTGACCCAAAGGCTGCCATCCCTTGCCCACCGACGTGCCGTTGGTGACCTCTCTCTCTTTTATAGATATCTGCACGGGCACTGCTCAGAGGAGCTTTTTTCCGTAGTTCCTCCACCTGCTGCCCCCAACAGATCTAACAGGGGAACAGAGCGAATGCACCCTTTTACTGTCCAGGTCACCAGACATAGAACATCTTATTATGCCCGCTCCTTTGTCCCGAGGATTTTCAAGTTGTGGAATTCCTTGCCGGCACATGTTTTTCCTTCTCCCCCGATCCTCCAATCCTTTAAGTGCAGAATTAACAAGTTGTCTCTTTCCTCCTTGTCAACACCTACGGTACGATAGTATTTAGATTGTAAGCCCTCGTGGTGTGTTGTTGAAAAAAAAATTGCTTCATCAGCTCCAAATGCAACCTTTTCAGAACACCAACGAAAACAGGGCATTTGATGTATGAAATTGCAGGAAGAAAGTATCCAGAAAAGTATTAAAAAAGCCATATTTAGGCTCTAAAGGCCTTTTGCACAGAAGAAGTGAATACGACAGGCTGTTATCCAAATAAAAATCATGAAAGTATCATTTTAAGTTATGCACGTACTTAAACGCAATAAAAAGATCTAGACAGCGAAAAAATATAATTACAGCTCTGTATGATAGGGAAATCCTCACGCAACATATGAATATTTCAGTAAAAATGTGGAGTGTTAATAGTTCACTAGCTATACGCTCTAAAAGATTCAATGTTTACAGCACGAAGCCCCGTAAATAAATTGATGGTATGTGCCCAGTTAACCATAGTCTCTTTGCAAGTACGTTACCTACAACAATGCGTAGTTTGAAACCTGTGATTTTGTGTTTAATATTTTATATCACATATGTAAATACTCAAGGTCCGACGTCTAGCTTAAAAGTATTAAAGAAAATATACGATCAGTGTTCAGAAGAAGATGAAATTTTCAAGTGCATCAAAATACAAGCAGTTAAAGTGGCCGATAGAGCACTACACTCCAAGTCTTTTTCTATCATGGAAGGAATCACCATCGTAGGGGATGACAGGATTGGAAGGAGCTTCAGTAGGGGATTATTCCTGAACGACACAAAACTGAAGGTGCTTAAGGAAGATCAAGTCGATGACTTACTTGCAGCCACAACCACCCGTTTTCTGGACACTCACAGAATTCAATTCAGTATACCAAAGATGATAGAAGAATCTAGGAAGAAAAAGGAAAAAGGCAACTCCGGTGCTTTATTATGGGCATTGGCGATCAAGGGTAGCTTTCTTGCAATGGCTTACAAGGGTATAGCTGTAATGGCAGGTACTGCGTTACTAGTCGGTAAGATGGCGTTAATTCTAAGTGCTATTTTAGGACTTAAGAAACTTGTTAGTCATGGACATGAAAAAACTACGTTTGAGATTGTAAAGCATCCAAAATACTCCGAATCCCATACTCACTCTAGTTCTTATGAAGATGAGCATTATAGAAGGGCCTGGGAACCAACAGAAGCACAGAACAGGCAGGACAAAGTGTTTAGAGCTTACGTGAAATAGTAGAAGCTTAGTTGTGACATCTGAAATTGCTACTTATTTTCGTCTCTGTTAAAATTTATGTGCCGTAAAGTGATTAATTATTTATATTTTAAAATGTTTTGCAATAATTTATTAATATTTTTATGTTTCAATGGTTTGTGTAAGCAATTAGGTGAATTTGTGATGCCTATCTGTTTAGTTGAAGTCAGCGGATAAGAAAATGTGTTATAAATTAGTATTCATTGTTCAACAAATTTTATCACTATTATGCTATAATATGTTAGATCATGCTCTCATTGTTGTACATAAAGTTGTCTCCTATTTGAATTCTGTTGATATGTTAACAGCAAAAGACTTGTTATTTAATATACAATAAATTATTTATTTTGTAATTTTATTTACAGAAAATATATACAGTTTGTATAATATTTTTTAATGCTACAAAAACAACTAGTAACGAGAATTTGTACAACACAGATTATCAGACTACTTCTTTGGCTTTACGGTTGGTTTTCGTTTTAGTGAATTTTCGTAGAAAAAAATCACTAATGGGGAGATCCCGATTTCTGAATTGTGAAAAAAAATTTGCAAATGAGCGCAACCTAGGACCCCCAGAACCCATATCTGGGGTCAGTTTCAATTTTTATATGTATATACATATATATATATATATATATATATATATATATATATATATATATATATATATATATATATATATATATATATATATATATATCACACCGATAACTCAACAAATAATGGGCCGATTTTGATAAAATTTGGCATGTGCCTTTCTTTTGTAAATGGCTTAGATAAGTTCGTTAGTCAGGAAAATCGAACAAGGTTTTCCGAGAAAATTTTGAGCTTTTATTCAAATTTTTTTTATCTCAAAAAGTAAAAAAGCTAGGACAACGAAATTTGGTTGGAGTAAAATCCGATGATCTAGGGGGCCACTCAATACACCTCTACGCCCAGTCAATTTATCTGGAAACTCTCTGTTCAAAAACTCCCTAACACATTGTGAAAAATGCGGAGGAGTTCCATCTTGTTGAAACACTAATTGATTTCCTTGATAGCGATCATCATTTTCAACAATGTCAATTAGTAGAGGGTAAACGATATCTTCTAGTAACTCCATATACGTTTCGCCACTCAAATTGCTATCAAGAAAAATTGGTCCAATTAAACGGTCTCCAAAAATGCCAGTTCAGATATTCAATTTGTGTGGAGTTTGATTGTGGACTTTGTGGAAAATTTCTTGGATTATTATCTGCCTAATAACGACAATTATGACGATTGACTGTAAAGTTTAATAAAAACGTACACTCGTCTGAAAAACAGATATTGAACAGAAAGGTCCCGTTATCAGCTACTCGTGCAGTCATAGCTTCACAAAACTCCAGCCGCCGATCAAAATCATCTTCATTCAGTTGTTGTACAAGATTAATTTTATACGGGTGAAATTTATGATGCTTCAATATTCGCTGAATAGTTCTTCTTTTGATGTTTGAAACAGTGGCCAATTTTCTCGTGCTCATAGTTGGGTCTGCAGCAATTTGTCCTAAAACTTCAATCTCAGTAGTCTCATTTCTAACCGGAAATTCACGTTCAGGATCCCGTTTTTTGTTGGCTACTGAACCACTTTGTCGAAACTTTGCAACTAACTCCAAAATGTATTTTCTGTTAACATGTCTGTTTGGATGTCGTTCATTAAACAAATTTGCGGTACGGTTGGCACAGTCATCATTTTGGAAAAAAAGAGTAATTATTTTATCTCTTTCTTCTACACAATACACCATTGTAAAATTAATTTTTGGTAGTACTATCAAGTATCAAACCGACCGATAAACTGAAATAATAAACCGCATTTCTCTCATTTCGATAAGAAATGTTCTTGTAGTGAATTTTTTGTTTACAAACCAACAAAACATTGACTATCAGCGCATTTCTTATCGAAATGAGTGTAATGCGTTTTTGCATCTTCAACTGTGAATAATTTTTAAACGAGTTGATAAAACTTTCAAAAAAATTAGTGTGCTGAATTGAGAAAAGAAAGAAAGAATTTTCAAATGATATAACACTCGACCCATGTTCCCTATTTAAAATATAAGGGTTTTTATCACCACCCTTAAGGGGTTGATGTGACAAAGTTGAGTTTTATGTCAAAACATGCCCCTCTCAATATTAAAATTGAAGTGTTTCAGCGTTTCTTTAAAAAAAATTCTCTGGACGCAAATCGGTCTGTTTCGTTTTCAATGCGCCACCCTATATGTGATTTACCAGGAGTCTTGATTTAAATAACTCCAAATTATTAATTTATATCAATAAATTTAAATATTTGTGTTTTTAATATCTGTTTTGATTTAATAATTAATTCCTCATTTAACCTTTTTCAATTCTGGTGGTGCTGTAGCTGGAAATTCTTTATATCTAATATCTAGATCTTTTCAAACTAACTAACGTAGTGCCGGTGTTTTGCCTGAAAGATCCCATAAATCTAGGACTCTGGGCAGGACAAGACTAAAGCTGAGTAAGTATTTGATTATCTTTTCATCTTCAAACCAAACAGTGTGTTCTTTCTCTTACAAAAATAATAAATCTGAGATATAAGTACCAGTAGGTTGGGGTTTGGGAGGTGATTATGACATCACTATTGACCGGATTTAGATCCAACTGAAATTTGTGACGAGATAGCAATCGCGGACAAATATCAAATAAATACACTCGGGTTTTAGGTTTAAATTGGCACAAGCTAATTTCACCAGAGGCACCAAAGTTACAGTGGGTGCCCAAATTATTAGTTACACTGTAGTTTTTCTTAATAATTAACATTCAAACACTATTAAAATTTATTTCTTTTGCGAGATATTTTTGTATTATAATCCTGAAAATACTCTTTGGCATCTTTTGCTGTGGTAACACTGATTGATGACATTAGAGTGAAGTTGTATATCTGTCACTTCGGTATTAAATGTGAAAATTGCATTTGGAGGTTATATTGTTCTGAACAGTGCATATTCGTTTCTTGTGCTTTTTGTACGTAGAACTTTTGAAATTACATGTTCAAGGTGTTGTTCTTGGTAAATATAATGCATTCAATTATTAATATTTCGATTTTTTTTGTCAAAAATGGGAAAAACCAAACAGAATTCCCCAGAAAATATTTCAGAAATTTCTGCATTATTGAAGCATTCAAAACATTCCCAAAGAAATATTGCTTCACTTACAGGTGTGAATGTGATGACGGTGAACCGAATAAAAGCAAAACTTCATAAAAATATACCTCTAGGAAGTCAGAGAGCTGGAAAATATGGACGTAAGCGAATCACTACGCCTCGAGATATCCGAAAATACGTAACATTTGCCTGGCTAACAGGAGAAGTGTACGAAGGAGTTGACGAAAATTATAAATGAAGCCTGCATTACCATTTCTACCAGAACAATTAGGGGTCGCCTTGTAGAAATGGGATTCAAATGCTGCAGACCAGCAAAGAAACCAGCACTGACTCCGGCCATGAAGATTAAACGTTTGGCATGGGCTAAGCAACATCGACACATGACGGTTGCAGACTGGGAAAATCTGAATATTCTGTTTTTATCATTAATTTTGGTTCTTTCAGTAATACTTTAATCATTGTGGTCCATTTGTATTTAATATTTTTATTTTGTTCAAGGTTTGCTTCTCAGACGAATCTCACATTGAGATGATGATGGATAAATCTTCAGTTGTTCGGCGAAGACAGGATGAGAAATATCACCCTGACTGTTTCGTCGAGACTGTCAAACATCGTCTGAAAATTATGGTATGGTCAGTTATCAGTGGAAGAGGTACAGGACGCCTTGACATAGTGGAGGGCATGATGAAACAGGAGCAGTACAAAAAATAATTTGAGACGAGACTGATTCCTCAGATCAGTGAATGGTTTGCTAATCCTTCTGAATGTACTTTTGTGCTTGATTCCGCTCCTTGTCACAAAGCTAAATCAGTAACAGCATGCTTAGAGAAGAAATATATCAAGGTTTTGCCTTGGCCGGGTAACTCGCCAGACATGAACCCTATCGAGAATTCGTGTGCCGATTTTCCTGGCTAACAAACCTATGCAAGCCAATTGCAATCGTAAGGTACTAACTCTTACCAATTTTGATCAAAATCGACTGATAATTTTTTGAATTATCGGTGTGACATATATATGTATATAAAATACAAAAATGGAAACTGTCCGCGGGTATGTGTTCTAGGGGCCTAGGTCGCGCGCATTTAAAGATTTTTTTTAAGGTCGCGATCTCCACATTATTGATTTTTTAAAGAAAATTCACTAAAAACAATGACAATTTTTGATAAACAACATTTTTAATGAGAAAAAATATCAGGAAATTTTTGAGGCAACAATTCTGTTAGCGGATTTTAATAAATTTTGCAGTAAATTATTTTACCACATTTTCGTAGAACTTTCGTATCGGATTTTCGTGAACAAAGTATTTTGGTAATACAAAACATTATAGCAAATTTTTCTTAAATTTTTCTTTTTGTAAATTGTTTTCATCATACAACTTTTATTCTTGTAGTCTCTTGGTCTGCCGAAAGAAAACAAAGTGAATATAATTCCATTTTTGAATATAACTTAATTTTCTACAAAACTAGAAGCTAGTACTCGTCTCTCAACAACAAAAAACAACTGATTATAATTTGACAAAAGGTGCTTTGTTATTTTAGAAGGGTCTAAAAACCAGAAAAAAACTGGGCTAGTTGACAAGGTAAGTGCCCAAATTTTATATTTTCCTTTATTAATTTGTTGTTTTAATAGAAAAATAAAAGTTTTTTCTTAATCAATCATACTCAAAGCTGATTCTGATTTTATATTTACCTAAAGCCGCAGGAAAATTAATCAGAGGGGTCAAATCAGGGGATCTAGCAGGCCTGACCAAAGGCCTGTATCGCATAATGGGTCCTATTGAATGCACCTGTCTGTGTTTATATTTTTGTTAAATAATTGAACAATATACTGGGAAATAATTATTTAAATGACAAAGTTGTCGACCAACTCAAGGGAATAACGCGTTTCCACGAAAGCAAATAATAATTAACATTCATGAAAACTGAGTTTATAAACCATTTCTTAACCGAACAAATAAAAATTCGGTAACCGAAAGAGCAAATCTTTTTTTGCACACATGCCTACACATGTTTACAAAATCCAAAGTTACCCCCCTTCTCTCAAAATAAAAGATGGGTATATTCAAAAATATGTTTATATGTGTTCGCCGATCCCCCTATTACTTCACCAAAATTTCCCAAAAAAGCTTTTTAAGCCGTTTTCGAGATATCCACTTGTATCACTTTAAAAAACTCAGCCTGTATATGTACCACAGCCGACAGGCCACCGAATTATATGACGCGTCCCTATCATCTTCAGAATGTAAAAAAAACGTATGTTATTATAAATGCCTAGACAAAACATATTTTGAGTAACGAAGAGAAATAAAACCAACTTTGTTTAATGGTGAACTTTAAAACAAGTCTGTAAGACTCGGTAAATTAGAACAAATTGTATAAAAGAAGCATGCTCTATTTGTTAAACTAATATTAGTTCCCAAGTTTAACGTATACTTATTATAATAACAGTTTCAATTAAATGTAAAAGTATCTTTCACCTAGACTATCTAATTGTAAGTAAATATAGCAGAGTTAACAATAGGCGTAACTAGTTTGATTGATCTTTTTTGCCAAACATGCTCAATTTAATAAAAAATATGTAATCGATTATACACTTTAAAATATAAGCTTTAGCTTCAACTGTAAAAGGAAAACTGTAAAATAGTATTATGTTCAGTAGCATAAAAATAAAATAAAATGATAATGATAAAGAGTATAATGCTCATAATAAAAATAAAAGTTCTGAGCGCAGCAAATGCGTTATGGTAGTGAACTTTTATTAAACGTTTAAAATTTGAATAACTCACCTTTCTATACACTTAGAAAGTTAAATTTCTGTACTAAGTAAGGCCTTTCCCAAAAAAACATATTCACGAAATTTAATTAACATAGCTTTGAATTTTTTTCGAAAGAAAACTCAAAATTACAATAACTCAATTTTCAATAATTTTAAAAAGTATAATTTTGGTACGCAATAAAGCACTACCTAAGGAAACATATTCCCAAAATTAAATTACATTAAATTAAAAAATTTTTTTAAAAGAAAACTCAACATTTTCCCAGAAAACCTTTACCGATTTTCCTGGCTAACAAACTCTTCCAAGCCATTAATAAAAGACAGGCATTTGCCAAGTTTCATCGAAATCGGTTACATATTTTTTGACTTATCGGTCGAATATATATATATATATATATATATATATATATATATATATATATATATATATATATATATATATATATATATACAGTGTGGAACAGCCAAATGGAATAAATTCGATAACGGATAAATGAGGGCGTGTTGGGAAAAACGCTTGGACACGTCGATTTGTATTTTTAACTGCGCATCTGTTTCAAGAAAAAAAAAATATATAGGGTGCGTCATGTGACAGTGGCCAATACCAACTTTCTTATTTTAAATACAAGCCCCTGTATATTATTAATTTTTTGGATTCTTCAGAAAATTCTAGACATAATTCATGTACAATGTTCTATACCTATCTTCAACTGTTTCGGAAATATTAAGTATTTTCAGATTTATTACAAAAATTAACATTAAAAATAGAAAATTATTTTATTTCACAAATTCGCTACATTGCATTCAATACTTATTTCCCATTCAGCTCTTGATAATGAGAAAGTAAACAAAAACCATTCCTGCGTTTCTTTTTACTGATATGAAATGAAACAAAAACAAAAACAGTTTTCTTTCTGTTCGTATAAAACTCGTAGCCTTAGCAACTTGTTGTCTGCCTGCATGACAGTAGTGATTAGTGTCAGTGCTATTGTCGTTTGAATTTCGTTAACTGTACGTAATAATATCAGAAAAATGGTTCATTTAACAGAAATGCACAAAATAACCATTCTACAAATGATTGGTTATGGAGATAACACACGGACACAGATGGAAGTGTCTCGCTTATTTCACGAAAAATTTCCAAATTTGCCGCCTGTATCCCAAGGAACAATTAGCAAAATAGAAAAGCAGTTTCGCGAGCTTGGTCATGTGAGACAGATAAAAAAAGTAGCTGCCAATGCAGTAAGTGATGATACGAAATTGGATATTACGCTTGAGTTTCAAGAAAACCCACATACTTCTGGTCGACAAGCAGCCCAACTATTCAACGTTAGCCACACAGCAATTTTTCGAACATTAAAGGAAAGTAAAATGCATCCCTATAAAATGATACCAACTCAGGAGCTCATGGAGGACGATTTCGATAGGAGAACGTATTTTTGTGAACAAATGATGGCAATGTTAGATAACAATGTGATCCAATTAGAAGATGTTTTGTTTTCTGATGAGAGCACATTTACACTTCACGGTCATGTTAATCGTCAAAATTGCCGCTATTGGTCTAATGAGAATCCTCATTGGATGAGAGAGGAACATACGCAATATCCTGAAAAAGTTAATGTTTGGGCAGGAATTGTTGGAAATCATATCGTAGGTCCCTTTTTCATTGATGGCAACTTGAATGGGGATAAATATTTAGAACTGCTCCAAAATAATGTCGTGCCAACTTTGACAAACTTATATCCAGATCCAGCAAACCCACAAGTTCCTGCCAATAAAATATGGTTTCAGCAAGATGGAGCACCGCCCCATTACCAAATCAATGTCCGGCAGTACCTGAACCAAATTTTTCCAAATCGGTGGATAGGGAGGCGCGGATCGATAGAATGGCCAGCACGATCTCCTGATCTGTCGCTATTAGACTACTTTTTGTGGGGATATGTCAAAAGTATTGTATACAAAACTAAGCCCCTCAACTTAGATGACTTAAAAAGACGAATCACGCTTGCGATTAGATCAGTCACGCCTGAGATGTTGAGTAATGTTAGAAGACATTTCTATACCAGATTAGCATGTTGCCAAGATGTTCGTGGCGAGCATTTTGAACATTTACTACATTGACATTAATTTTTTTTTGTTTTTTTAAATTATTAAGAAATAATCAGTATTTCTTATTAGAATTTGTGAAATAAAATAATTTTCTATTTTTAATGTTAATTTTTGTAATAAATCTGAAAATACTTAATATTTCCGAAACAGTTGAAGATAGGTATAGGACATTGTACATGAATTATGTCTAGAATTTTCTGAAGAATCCAAAAAATTAATAATATACAGGGGCTTGTATTTAAAATAAGAAAGTTGGTATTGGCCACTGTCACATGACGCACCCTATATAATTTTTTTTTCTTGAAAAAGATGCGCAGTTAAAAATACAAATCGACGTGTCCAAGCGTTTTTCCCAACACGTCCTCATTTATCCGTTATCGAATTTATTCCATTTGGCTGTTCCACACTATATATATATATATATATATATATATATATATATATATATATATATATATATATATATATATATATATATATATATATATATAAATTAAAACTGACCCCGGATATGGGTTCTAATCGATCTTTAAGGTCTGTGTAAGCTTAAAAGGATATATATATATATATATATATATATATATATATATATATATATATATATATATATATATAACGCCTCTTAAGTGAGTGATAGTAGGTTTTTCGGTTGTCTTAGCTTGAGAATAAAAATTAAGTGGTTTGTGGCGATAGTAAATTTGTCAGACCTGGGTGAGTCACAGATTGAACATCATTCTATCAAACTGTTGTATTTCTCACGAAGGAAATTGATTAGAAAATAATTAAAACCGAATCTAAGTTAGAATAATAAAGATCGTTTACTTTAGTATCTACGTGGAAGGAGATAAACTGTATGAGATAAGAAAGTATATTTTTCATAAAGGTGCGTATCCACTGAGGACTTTATTATGCCCAATAAAGAGATTACGAATGGCGACTTACTGTTGGCGATATCAAAGATTAGGGACGATATTAGGAATGTAGAGGCAAATCTATTAAGTAAATTGAAGGAAGCTAATAAAAAACAGTCTTTGTTAGAAGAAAAGAATAAACATTTACGTACCAGAGTTGAATTTTTGGAAAGAAAATCTAGGAAAAATAATGTCGTATTATTTGGGTTGGACGGGGTTGAATATGGAGACTATGGCAACTTGAAAGAGTTCATCCTGCAGAAGCTGAGTCATTCACTTTCGGTAAACGTGAAACTCGAAGATATTAATGATATCTATTGCGTGGGTCGTGGACAGAAGGAAGCACGATTGAGTTCTTATCGCAATTGAAGAAGGCTGAAGTGTTGAGAAACAGCGGCAAATTAAAGGGTACACCTTTGTATATAGCACATGATTTAACGATAAAACAGAGGGACCAGAGTAGTATACTCATAAAGCACCTCAAGTTAGCAAGGCAGAACGGAAAAAACGGACGAATAAGACACGGAAGGCTTGGTATTGATGGTGAGGTATACCTACCTGGAGACCTGGAAGACTTCGATGTGACTGAAGAGGGCCAGACCTCGGAAGCGGATTCTAGACCACACTCAGCGCCGTCCACACCTGGTAGAATCTCCGGTCGTCAGCAACCTGGTCGGCGCGAGGGCTCAGGCTTGAATGTGCTGAGTTCTGCTGCGGAGAACCTCGAAAATAGTAAAATTAAGATTGCCACTAGAAGTGTAGCTGCTGCCGCTGCGGAAAGGGTTCTATCTCGCAATATAACCAGAGCCAGAGCGAATAGTCCAGCAAGAACAAGTACAACCTTGAAGAAGTAGTAAGACAAACTGTGTTGCAGGTATTTGTATCTTTAACTTATTTGTAGACTGCGTCGGCACTTTGAATTGATTGTTTACTTGTTTCTTTGTGCGGCCAGATAGTCTGTCATAAGTCAGACATTTGTTACCAGAGATTTAGTACTTCTTATGACTTTTTTTATATATATATATATATATATATATATTTCTTTTTTCTTTTCTTGTAATTTGTAGTTTCTGTTTGTGTTTTGTGTATAGGCTTAGTGTAGTGTTATAGTATTGTAGGAATTGGGAATAAGCATTCAAGAATGAAGAAACTAAAAGTTGGTCACTTAAATGTACGATCACTTAGGGCTCACTTTGCGGAGGTGTGTGAGGTAGTGTTGCAGGAATCATTCGATATTTTTGGACTGACAGAAACGTGGCTAAGAACTGCTGATAGCAGCACGAATTTTAGTGTGGACGGTTACGCATTGGTTCGAAGGGACTATCGTGGCCGGGGGTCGGGAATAGCTATTTACGTGAGAAATGAAATAAAGTATATGATTGTACCTACCTCGGACAGAGTCGAGCAGTTGTGCGTTAAACTTAGCATAAACTCCCAAACATTCTTGGCGTGCATTATGTATCGGAACCACGACATGAATCATAACGACTTCTTGGACGAGCTGGAGGGTACTGTTTGCAGTACCCTCGGTGTGTCTAATAAGTTGATTATACTTGGTGACATAAATATAAGCTTGCTGAATGAAACTGATATAAAGACAATAGCATATAGGCGGAGGTTGGATGAGCTCAGTGTGAGTCAGCTGATAGTGGAACCAACTCGACGTAATGCCTTGCTGGATCACATTGTGGCATCCAATGAAGCCATCATAATGGATGCTGGGGTTATGTCTTGTAGTATATCAGATCATGACATCATCTATGCGATTCTGAATGTCAGGAAGCCTAGGCTAGAGCCTATCTGCATTACGAGCAGAGATTTTAGAGCGTTTGATGTGGATGGGTTTGTGGGGGATTTGCGTGCATCAAATATGGAATGTATGTATTATATCACAGATATAGATGAAAAAGTCGCAATTTTTAATCATACGCTGTGCGATTTATACGACAAACATGCACCTATCAGAACATACAGAGTGACCAAGCCTTACAGCCCTTGGATCTCAGATAACACCCGCCTACTGATGAAATTTAGAGACAGAGCAAAGGCAAGGTTTAGAAAAGATCCGTGTCAAGCGACCTGGGACGATTATAAGGGATTGCGGAATGCGGCAACTGTAACAGTCAAAACGGAGAAGAAAGCCTACATATCCGAAAAATTTAAATCTGGGGATATAAAGACTGTTTACAAAGAACTGGAACATCTAAATATAGGCACCAAGAGAAAGACAACATTACCTGAAGCTCTCAGGGATCCCCATAAAGTCGCTGATCACTTTATGAACAATAGCTTAAGTCAGGATCCTATGGGATGCAGCATCAATGGGTCTGCATTTTTCGGGGCGATTAGTGGTGGGGAAGGATTTCAGTTTTGTTTGGTCGATGATCCGACGGTGCTCCGGCACATAAATGCGATCAAGACCATTGCAACAGGACGTGATGGATTGAGCATTACTATGATTAAGCTTTGTAGCAGGTATATAGTTGGCTTCATAACACACATAATCAACTCGTGTATTCTGGAAGGCTATTTTCCAAAAATCTGGAAATGTGCTATCGGGCTGCCGTTTCCGAAGGTGGCGGATCCTACGGAGCTGAATCAACTGCGGATAATCAGTATATTGCCCATATTATCAAAGTTGCTGGAAAGGGTGCTGGACTCGCAGCTTAGGACTTACTTGAGTGATAAGAACATCTTATCTGACTTTCAGTCTGGATTCCGGGCTAATCATAGCTGTGCCACTGCACTGCTAAGGGTTACAGACGACATTTTGCGGGCCACGGACCAGGGTATGCTGACACTACTGGTGCTGTTGGATTTTTCCAAGGCCTTCGACACCATAAATCATAATATATTGCTGAAAATATTGAGAGCGGTTGGGATGGGCTCGGAAGCTCTGGCGTTGATCAGAAATTACTTGAGGGAACGCTACCTTATTGTGAGAGTTGGCAGCTGCGAGTCGGATATTCGTCTTGTGGAGTGTGGTGTGCCGCAGGGCTCGGTCCTTGGGCCCCTGCTTTTCGCTATTTACGTAAATCATTTCCCTAGGGTCATTCAGTATTCTAAAGTACAGATGTACGCTGACGACATTCAGATATACATTTCCTTCAATGCCGCGGAGCTTTCGGATGCACTGGGAAAGGTGAATTCCGATCTGGATTCATTGTACAGAGTGTCCAAAGACCAATCGCTGTGTCTAAATGCGAAGAAGTCGGCTGCTATTTTGTTTGGGAGTCAGATTCTTGTAGAGCGCTTAAAGGTAAATGTGAGGGTCATGATCAATGGGGAGCCTCTGGAGCTTTTGGATGAGGTGCGAAACTTGGGTGTGATAATGGATAACAAGTTTAGATATAAGCGGCATGTTGGTGCCTGCCTTCAGCGGGCCTACAACAACCTGCGTCTGCTGTACCCGCAAAGGACTTATCTTCCGACTGGTGTTAAGCTAATGCTTGGGAATACCTTAGTCCTCTCGCAGTTTGCCTATTGCTCGGAATTATATTCGCCATGCTTGGATGGTTGCGATTATAATCGGATACAGAGACTGCAAAATTCCTGTCTGAGGTTCGCGTATGGTATTCGAAAATTCGAACATATCTCGCATAAACTAAATGAAGCGAAGTGGCTTAATATGCGTAATCGTTTCGCTCTGAGAGCAGCAACATTGTTCCATTCTATTATTGTGTCTAGAGTTCCAACATACTTGTATAGAAAGGTAACGCACAGAACTGATGTTCATAGCATTAACATACGGTCGAAGGGCTTAATTTCACCACCTAAGTACAGGCTAACACTGTTTAAACGGTCTTTTACCTATCAGATATACGTTATATACAATGGTCTTGATGAGAGTGTTAAGAGCTGTTCTGTGCGTTCCTTCAAAAAGAAACTGTTGCTGATTATGCGTGGTGTTTAGGCAGGTTGCGGGGCTGGCTGTTGACTACCAGTTTTGCATATGGGCGTAAGTGGGAGAGCAGGGGATGATTATACATCCGTCTGAACTTCGCGCAATTCACACAGTTTCTTATCATTTTTCTTTTAATTATGTACATGGAACTGTGTTTTTGTAAACAACGTTGTATTGTTGTATTTTTTTTTGTTCTTTTTAATTGTGCACTTGAGTATTGTATTATCTACTGTGTGAATTAAGGCTATTTTATTATTATTATTATTATTATTAAAGTAATAACTGTAATATTATCCCGTGTAATAAACGAGCGTCTTGCCACAGTAATAACACGGTTGCGCACTTCGCAGAATATTTTAAATAACGAAATAAAAGACCTCTCTGGCGTGCTGTTTACACACAATCCTCCTAACTGGTCTTCTTGGCCTGCCCTGGCATCAGGTTGCCCAACTAAAAGCCAAAAGGGTAAGGAAAATCAACCGTGCCGCTTATGTTAGCATAATGTACTTTTCCTTACCCTTTTTCCTTCATTTGGCTTTCGATTAGACCAATTGATGTCAGGGCAGGTCAGGAAAGCCAGTTATGAGTATTGTGTGTAAAGAGCACGCCAGGGAGGTATTTTATTTCGTCACTTAAAATATTTTGCGAAGTGCGCATGATCAATGCAACCGTGTTATTACTGTGGCAAGACGCTCGTTTATTATACGGGATATTATTAGAGTTATTACTTTAAGCTTACACAGACCTTAAAGATCGATTCTAGAGGTCCTAGTACGCGCACATTTGCAGAATTCTTTCGAAAGTGTTACCATCGATATCTCTCTATTATCAAAAAAATATTGTGTTCTAACTCCTTTTGAGAAAAATGTCCAAAACTCAATTTTCTATGAAAAGAAATACTTAGATTTCGCTATATCTGTAGATAGTGTAAGTATTTTTAAAATAAACTTGTATTACAAATTTCATTAAAGTTACACAAAACATTTCCAGAGGGAAACTTAATTCATATTTAGAAAAGTAAAGTATCTGCCAAATTATAAACGTAGCAGTTATTTTTCCTTATTAGTCGCCAGTATGATTTCATTTTACTCAACCTAATTGAACTAGTTTTTTTCAATATCAGCAATAACAAAATGTTTGATGAAAATTATAATTTCACTCAAAGGCGTTTTAAACAAAGAGGAGATCTTGTTCAAAACGTATGAAATCTGTGCATTATTGTTTCTCCAAATGTCAAAGCAAAACATAAAAAACATACATTCATCGAGCTGGATTCGATCATGTAACCCTCCACGTAGCAGTACAGCATTTGCTAATACGTCAACTAACGTTTTTTCACATGATATTTGACACGGGCTTCATGTCCGGGGTAGTATATGAAAAATATTCGTAACAATTAATTACATAATTAGTAGCATTCCCATTGAAACACATTCAAGCATTGTTTCGGTCTTATATGACGTCTTACGTCTAAGCCGGCTTTAAGCCGGCAATTCTACTCTCATCCCACCTCCAAATGTTCAACCACCAACAGTCCCCAATGTCGCGCATAAAATGACGGATATCATTTTCAAAACTAAAAAGGTACGAAATATGCTATCTTCTCTTAATACTAGGAACGCTTCTGGCCTTGACGAGATATCAGCAATTGTTCTCAAAAAATGCGCACTAAAACTTGCTCCTGTCCTGACTCGTCTGTTTCAGACATCTTACAATAGAGGCATATAGTAGTAACTGGAAAACTGCTCGAGTACAACCCGTCCCCAAGAAAGGATCCAAAGCGCTTTCTAGCAACTACAGGCCTATCTCTCTCCTTTCAGTCGTCTCTAAAGTGATGGAAAAGTATATAAACACCGAATTACTAAAATTTCTTGAAAAACACAGTCTAGTCCACGACAGGCAGTATGGATTCAGTCAGCGCAGATCAACTGCCGACCTCCTTTCCTTTGTCACCCATTCTTGGAACAAGTCTAGAGAACTACACGGTGAATCCCAGATTGTTGCTCTAGACATATCCAAAGCATTAGACCAGGTCTGGCACGCAGCGCTGCTTAATAAACTTCCGGCCTATGGCCTACCACCAAAACTCTGTACCTGGACAGCAAATTTACTCTCCAACCGGAGCATTTCTGTTGTCGTGGATGGCCATTCCTCTAAACTGTATCCAATTAATGCAGGAGTTCCTCAAGGTTTAGCTTTAGCCCCTACTTTGTTTCTTCTCCACATAAATGACCTTCTCTCTAGCACATCCAACCCATTTCACAGTTACGCAGACGACAGCACCCCCCACTCAAATCTACAATATTCTAAGCCTGTCTCTTTATCCCAATTAAATGAGGATCGCAGACTCATGGAAGGTTCTGTCTCCGTGGATCTCCAAAATATATTAGACTGGGGAAGTAGAAATCTTGTACAATTCAATCACAGACTTGCTTTCTTTCTCATAAAAGATACATTATCCCTAGACCCATCACAGTGAACAACCAAGTTATTCAAAGTAATGAGTCCTTTTCACTTGTTGGCATTTCTGTGGATCGAAATATCAATTGGCACAAACATGTCACATCAATTGCAGAAGCGGCTGCTAATAAATTAGGTTTCCTCTTTCAGGCTCGTAAATACTTTTCACCATCGAATATATATATATATATATATATATATATATATATATATATATATATATATATATATATATATATATATATATATATATACCTTATATACTTCACAAATGAGACCAAACCTCGAATATTGCTCTCATATCTGGGGTGCTGCTGCCGCTTCTACACTCGCTATCTTGGACTCCATTCAGAAGAGAGCTATACGCCTCATCAGTGACCCTACCCTCACCCAAAGGCTGCCATCGCTTGCCCATCGACGTGCCGTTGGTGAGCTCTCTCTCTTTTTATAGATATCTGCACCAGCACTGCTCAGAGAAGCTTCCTTCCATAGTTCCTCCACCTGCTGCCCCCAACAGATCTACCAGGGGAACAGGGCGAATGCACCATTTTACTATCCAGGTCACCAGATATAGAACATTTTGTTATGCCCGCTCTTTTGTCCCGAGGACTTCCAAGTTTTGGAATTCCTTGCCGGCACATGTTTTTCCTTCTCCTCCGAACCTCCAAACCTTCAAGTCCAGAATTAACAAGTTGCCTTTTGCCTTCTTGTCGACACCCACGGTACGATAGTATTAAGGCTGTAAGCCCTCGTGGTGTGTTGTTGAAATTAAAAAAAAGTTTGAAGTTAAGAGAAACTACTTTAGAATTACTTTTATAGACTTGACTTGATTTTGTTTACATTTCTACTATAGGTATTATGCGAGAGCATAACATATTCATGCTTCGCTAAAACTGTATTTGGAGCCGTTCATAAAGCTAAAAATATAGAATTTTTTAATAATTAAATGAATCTTCCGGTTAAATAGTAATCACTTGGCAAGTTTTTAATTTCATGTCGTCTGTCATTTTTCATAATTGCGGCAGAGAATTCACGATTGTTGGTTCGGGTAGTATGTTTTATGTCTGGTATATATTTAGTTTGGTTACCGTTGATTTATGGTTTATACCTGTCGTATGAATCAGTCTACCCCTGGCAGTTAACTCCTCTGTCGGTCAGGCATTGGACCTTAACCACTAAGTCGTTTCAATTAATGCCTTTGGGATTTTATTTTTAATTTGGAAAAATTCACAACATAGGTTTATTTGCACTTTTTATAGCCACGTCTAAAGCCTCATTCTAGTGAATCTCATACTTACAAAAATATAGCGTTTTCAAAAAGTTTCCTCCGATTTTACACCGAAAAAACTTGAGTATAAAGGCTGACGAACTCGACCTCCGTTTTCGCCCAAGCAAGATTTTGCTAAGTTTGAATGAAATCAGTTTAGTATTTTTTCTGATATATACATACATACACATATATATATATATATATATATATATATATATATATATATATATATATATATATATATATATATATATATAAACATGTAAAAATTTTAACGGACCTTGGTTTTGGGTTCTAGAATCAAAATTCGCGTTCATCTGAAGAAATTTTTTCAAAAGCTTTTCATCGTGACATCTCTATTAGCGAATTTTTCTCAATGAAAATATTTCAATGGCCGCTTTTGCACAAATTCATACAATTATACCTGTCTAAATTGTTCTTTGTACGTCAATTATTGTACTAAGAGGATTAATCAATAATTAATTAATTAATATTATTATAAAAAATTAGGCGCCACTTAATAATTGTTTTTTTTTGTTGAAATTTCACTTTTAAGGTGAGAAAGAATTTAATTTTTAAAGTACCGCTCAATAATTACTCTTTCAAGTAAAAGTTGTCGAAACTTAATTCATGTTTTCTTCGACCATCTACCTACAGCGCATAATCTATGTCTATTAATAAAAGGATGCTACGAATCGTGAGAAGAGTAAATAGTTAGAAAAATAGGACGTCGTGTGCTTTATGTAGGTACTACAAACTGAGTGAAAGTTTATGTGACTTGTGAGAAATTGACGACCTAGAGATCAACCAACGCTTAGTATTTAAAACTTGAACTTGAGATTAGTTAATTATAACCCGTTGATTATTTTTTTCCGTGTCTTCCAGAATATCACTATAAAATCCGTTATACTGCCGCAATCAGATGAATAGAGTGCAGTGTATTTAAAAGAGACGCAAAAAGGGCGTAACCTAAATGATTTTTAGCAATAATTAATTTTTCGCCTACAACTACGTCACTTGCATGACTTTAAATAGTCTAATCTAGATTTCGCCTTGTCTTCAGCAGCTCGTTTTATTTTTTATTTAAGTTTTGTAACTTCATCAAGTGGATAAGGTCCTCCAGGAGTACGCCACTAGGTTTTTCGCCTAATTTTACTTCCACATCGTCTCAACGTGTGAAAATATGGCGTCGGCGACAACAATTTCAAAATAATATTTCGCTTAAACGTCGTTAAAGTTTTAGAACGAAAATAAATCACAATTCTGGGCGCAGCAAGTGCGTTATAGTAGTGAATTTTCATAAAAATGTGTTTAACATTAAATATGTTTCTTTTTAATGAAAGCAGGCGTCAAATTTGCTTACCGGTATAACCTATATAGTAGAAAAAATGTACCATATATCATTAGAAAGCTTTGTTTGAAAAAGTACAAAAAATTTCCGAAAATAAACCTAAAATGTTCACGAAAAAAGTGGTCCCGATTTTTCTGGCCAACAAACCTCTTCAAGCTATTTACGTATCTAGAAATATATAATTATTTTCAAAAAGCTTTCCGACGAAACTCACAAAAAAATTGAATTGAAAATTTCAAACCATTTCTTCACGAAAATCCGAAAATTGTTTTTTACAATAACTTATAAAACATGTATTAGGAAAATATCACAAAAATCTTTCAATGATTTTGACGAAAACACAAAAAAAAAATCTACAAAAATTAACTATTTTTTACGAAAAATTTGCCTAAGAAATACATAAAATTCAAATTATATACCTAATATGTAATTAACATTCTAAAAAAGATAATGAAAAAAATATTTTCCGAACTAGTCTGTAGGTATAGAGTTGTTCAATTTGAAAAAAAAATGAGTTACGACGAATATTATAAACGAGAACCTCATTGAATGCATCACTTTCATTAGACTCTCCTATTTATTGGTAAAACGCGCTATTATAATTTTTGATCTGTGCTAAAAATGTGAAAAGTTGCTAACCAATTGAAATAACTCAAAAACGAGGAACGCTAGCAAATTTTTTTCGCTGCAAACATTCATTATAATACATAAAAAAAGCCAAAATAAAGTAATATAAGCGGTGTTATGAAAAAAATGAAAATTTGTGTCACCAACGACTTATCGGCCACCCTGTGGTCGTCAAAATAATTTTATCGAATGCAGCTCGAGACATCCTATAATTAACGTATGCATTTTTTTCTCGTAGCTTGTATAATGACAGACATATTGCGCTTTGCAATGAAAATGCGTCACCATGTATATATGAAAACAGATAAAAACTGAAGCTAACCCCGGATGTGGTTTCTAGGGGGCCTAGTTCGCCTTCCCTTGAAGAGCGGTATTTTTCTATGAAAATTCGCTAAAAAATTATAGACAAATAAACCATAAACTCTATAACTAAAACTACTGCCAAAGCATCAGATAAAGGGTCTATTTGAAGTGAATCTTCTGGAAAGATTTCAGTGAAATATGGTTCCATGACAATTGACGCTTAAACTTAAGGGTTTCAAGAACACCCCTTTTGCGACATTTTCTTTACATAACCCATATTTGTTTCAGTGTCTTTGCCTTAATGCTGCCAATTTTGACGTTTCAAATCGCGACTGTGGCGTTTTAAGTGGAAAACTCCAATTTTTTTTTCTCTAAATGCATCTAACTTGTTTGCCTTTTAACGTACAGATCTAAATGCACTCAATTTACTTTTATGATATAAACCCGCGTACAAAATTTGTTTGTCCTAACATTGGTATTTCCGGAGATATAAAAATTTTTCGAAGGAAAAGGCAACATTTTCTAGGCCGAATTTCCTGGTTAACAAAATTATCCAAAACACTTGCAAAAGCAAGGTACTCACCAAGTTTGATCAAAATCGATCCATTATTTTTTAAGTTATCGGTGTGACACACACACGCACACACACTCACACATCAAAAGACGCGATTTCTTCATTAACTACTTGTATTGTTGCCGTGGATGATTGATATGCACTATTATATTACGCCTTACAATCTTGTTTTTGTAGAGTATGAAAAGTTTATTTTACTGTTTAAATATTTTCGATCTCTTAACCCGAAATGGTTTCTTTGTCTATAAAATTACATCAGTTGTGTTTATTATACAAAAATTTTTCTACTTGTGCCCTCATTTGACCTCCAGAGCAACCGATTTTGTAAAAATTAAATGCCTATAACTTTTACATATTTAAACTTATAAATTAAAATGTTTGTAGATAGTTTAGTTTTAGCGAATTTTTCGTGAAACGAAAAATTCACTAATAAGGAGATGTATGTATATATATATATATATATATATATATATATATATATATATATATATATATATATATATATATATATATATATATATATATATATATACAGGGTCGCTGATAAGTCTGGAAACGGTCGATTATCCGGAAAAATATACAAGGTGTCGAAAAAAGTTTTATACAAAAGTTTTTGGGTTCTTCAATGTCTACTAGGCGGTGATAATTTTATTTATACAGGGTTGGTCATACAGGCGTGGCACACCAATATTAATTTTTTTTTAATGGAACACCCTATATATTATTCGATATTTCAATCCTTCTCTTAATTTTGAGCAACATTTATGAGAAGCATAATGTACCTAAACTCAATCGTTTCCGGGTAAAAAAATAAATAAAAATAAACGCTACTGTTTTTAAAATCTATTGAAGAACAAAAATAAATGAAAAGTAGAATATCTCTTGAAAACAATCTGTGAGTGTGAAAAGAACCGGTTGCGATGTTTTTAACATTGTTTGGAATCCCAAGATAAGATAAGATGCCCATAAGAAACGCAGTATTATTCTTTTGTTTTAAAATGTTTCCAGGACAACGAATGTCAAACATTCATTCAGTGTCAACAGTTTTGAAACATTAGTAATTTAGTGTCAACAGTTTTTGTGCAAAATGGCAAGTTTAAGTGAAACCGAACGTATCGAAATTTTAATGATGATAGGGTACGGTGATAGAACACGAAGTTTTAGTGGTGATTATGTTCAATGAGTTGCATCCTGAGCGGGAATCGATCTCCAAATCCACAGTTTCGAAAACTTTGCATCGTTTTCACGAAACTGGCGGCATCAAGGATAAACCTAGAACTGGAAGGCCAGTAACCGTTACAAATTAAGAAAATTCTTTGAATGTAATATTGGATGTGGTGGAAAATCCGAAAACTTCGGCACAGCAATTGGCTTTAAATCACAATATGAGTCGATATTCAATTCAAAAGATTACGAAGCGGGAAAAGTTCCGTCCATATAAAATTCATTTATTGCAAGAACTGAGTGAAGACGATTTTGATCGCAGAATCGAGTTCTGTGAACTTATTATGGAGAAGTTACGCCAAAATTTTAACTTTGCCAACCACATTTTGTTTTCCGACGAATCTACATTTTGTTTGAATGGACAAGTCAACCGACACAACTGTAGGTACTGGTCAGACGAAAACCCACATTGGATGGAACAAATTCACACCCAAAGACCGCAAAAAGTAAATGTTTGGTGTGCTATTATTGGTGGACATATCATAGGACCTTATTTTATACACGGTAATTTGAACTCTGCTCGATATTTGACACTTTTGCAAGAATCAATTGTTCCAGACGTTAGTCGATTACTTCCGAACAATAACGACCCAAATCTACCAGCGGAAGAAATATGGTTTCAGCAGGATGGGGCACCCCCTCATTTTGGAATTGAGGTACGGGAATATCTGAATCAAACCTTTCCTGGCAGATGGATAGGGCGCAGGGGAACTATTGAATGGCCAGCTAGGTCTCCCGACATGACGCCGCTTGACTTTTTTTTGTGGGGTCATGTAAAAAATTTAATTTACCAAAATAGACCGCAGAATATTGAAGAGTTGCAAGCAAGGATTGTGCATGAAATTAATAACATTCCTCAAAACGCTCTTATAAATGCAGTGCAATGTTTTGTTAAGCGAATTCATTATTGTCAGGAGGTCAATGGAGAACACTTTGAACATCATATAAAATAGGATTTCAAACAATGTTAAAAACATCGCAACCGGTTCTTTTCACACTCACAGATTGTTTTCAAGAGATATTCTACTTTTCATTTATTTTTGTTCTTCATCCAATAGATTTTAAAAACAATAGCGTTTATTTTTATTTATTTTTTTACCCGGAAACGATTGAGTTTAGGTACATTATGCTTCTCATAAATGTTGCTCAAAATTAAGAGAAGGATTGAAATATCGAATAATATATAGGGTGTTCCATTAAAAAAAAATTAATATTGGTGTGCCACGCCTGTATGACCAACCCTGTATAAATAAAATTATCACCGCCTAGTAGACATTGAAGAACCCAAAAACTTTTGTATAAAACTTTTTTCGACACCTTGTATATTTTCCCGGATAATCGACCGTTTCCAGACTTATCAGCGACCCTATATATATATATATATATATATATATATATATATATATATATATATATATATATATATATATATATATATATATATATATCACACCGATAACTCAAAAAACATTTAACCGATTTCGATGAGACTCGGCAAGTGCCTCTTTCTTTTATTAATGGCTTGGATGAGTTTGTTAGCCAGAAAAATCGGACAGCGTTTTCGGGAAAAATTTGTTTTTTTTAGAAAAAAAAAATTCTCCGAAAATTAAAAAACTGTTTTAATGAAATTTAACGGATATATTGCCTTGGGAAAGGCCTTACTACCTACCAAAATTCAAAGTTTATATAAAATTGAGTTATTTAAATTTTGAATTTTCTTTCGAAAAACATTTTATTCTCCAAAAATTACAAAGCTATTTTAATGAAATTTGGTAGATATTTTGCGCTAGGAAAAACCTTGCAACGTACCGAAACTAAACTTTCTTAGTTTATAGGAAATTGAGTTATTCAAATTTGAAATATTTAATAAAAATTCACTACCATAACGCACTTGCTGCGCCCCGAAGTTTTTTTAATATATACATGTTTTTTTCATGTAAAATTTTTGGTATTTTTCTTTGAATAAATTTATTTTTGTCAGTAAATAATTTTTATCACTTAAAATAAGTTGAGGAATGGTTTTTCCCTTATGGAACATATGACTTTTCATTTTATTATTTAATAAAACCTTTGTTTTACTAATCTTTATATTTAGAAATAATTTCTATGGTTATATTTATCCCACGTTACCGTTTTTGTTTCAATATTCAAAGTGACCGACGCGGGGTAATTGGAAATTTGTAACTGTATGCCGTTCAGAGTGGGAGCTATCAAATTTAGTAATCTTCTGTTGGTGAATGGGACAAGAACTGTCCAATGAGGATTGACATTAATTTCCTCTGTCTCACATCAGTTCCTTATTACATTTAGGGCTCTTTGCATCAGGCTGGATATTACAACATCATCCTTGACCTTTACTGTTATGATAATATCATCTGCGCATCATTGGACTAGGAATCATGTTGCACTTAATGTAGTCACTAACGAGTGACCACAGTACTGGTGATGGCACTGCTCTCTGAGGACAAACTATTGCAGTCGTCATTGTTGCGTTTGTGCCATTTGTAGTAGCTGTGATAACACGGCTTTTTAGCATTGACCCCATCCCTCTTATAATATTCACTTCCCTCTCTTGTAGTGCCCGTTTGATACATTGATATGAGATTTTATCAAAGTCACTCTCTTGTCAACGAATGCACTAAGGGCTACTTCAACAAAAGGTTTTTCTGTACCGTTCACTAAACCGTGTATGGCATCTAATGCGGATCAGCTTATCTGATAGGTGAATTGTTGTACATGGAGCTGTTTCGTTGTGAGGCTAACCTGGAATGGTCCCGTTGAAAAAATACTGCGTAAGGAAGTTATGACCTTAGCTGCCACTAGGCGGCTATATGGAAAAACATGTGGACCAAAACGTAGTGTGGCCCACTGGCTGTACAGAAGGGTGGTCAGACCATCGTTAACGTACGAGGCACTGGTCTGGTGGCCTAAGGTGACACAAGATCCAAAGGATGGCTTGCCCCGGCATCACAGGGGCCATGACTTCAACCCCAACAGTCGCCATGGAGGTGTTGCTGGATCTGCTCCCCCTACACTTAGTTATCATGGGGGAGGACAGGCTAAGACTATACAGACTAGCCTGGAATGATAGACTGAAGATTAACCCAGGTTGTAGGGGTCGCTGAAAAATTCAGGTGATCGTAAAGGAACCCATCCCTGAAATGACGTCAGACTTCGTGAGCCCGCGAATCTGCAAGGAAAACAATTTTACAGTGGAAACAATTTTACAGTGGAAATTACATCACCGCGATGCGTGGCGAAGTGAGACGCCGGGCCTACCAAGGGACGCGTTCGTTTGGTTCACGGATGAATCCGGCGGGGAGCGTGGAAGAGGGATTTATTCGGAAGGACGGAGGGTAAGTCACAATATTTCCCTCGGAGCGGTCTTTCAGGCCGAAATGTAAACCATCCTGCATTGCGTGCGAGAGAACAAAAGGGGGGGGGGTACACCAACAAGCGGATCGTCATAGCCACAGACAGCCAGGCAGTCCTTAAGGCCCTAAGTAGCCCACGGGTAAATTTCAGGCTGGTAAGTGAATGCCGAGACGAGACGAGCGACCTGGTTGGGCAGAATTAGATGAACCTCATCCGGGTGCCGGGTCACTCGGGGGTCAAAGGCAATGAAGAAGCTGACAGTCTAGTGAAGAGAGGGTCAGCAGAACCATTTATGGGACCAGAGCCGGTCCTGGGCGTGACGAAGAGCACTGCCATGGGATTCATTAAGTCCTGGGTCAGAAACGAACATAAGGCGTACTGGGCAAACTGTCCAGGGCTCAAACATAGGAAGTCAGTAATTGAGGAACCCAGAACTGTGGAGCTGCTAAATCTTAGCAGAGGACAGCTTAGGAAAATAACAGGACTCTTGATGGGACACATGGTCGTCCAAAAACACCTGCGTAAATTGGGTCGGTTCGAGGGGACTTGGCATTCAGACACTGCGGTGAGGGGGAGGAATCAGCTCAGCACATCTTGTGCGAGTATAAAGTTATGGACCGCAAAAGACAACTGATCTACGGACAGCCTAGACCGGAGACAGCAATATAAAACTTCACCCTACCAATCGCTGTGCAGACTAGTTCAAGGCACAGTGATTTTGGAATAGGTGGAGTATAAAAAACAAATGGCATGCACAATAAGCCAAAGGCTGCGGTTATATCGAGGCGGCAAATACGCGGACGAGCCCTAAGGAAAAAAATGGCCCGTAGAAGAAAGCTTCTGAGGTTAATGGGACGGTAAGACTTCGTTCATAGGGCAACCGCCCGTTTTGATATCAATCTCACATTTGCCTCTCTCGATGCATGCACAATATACCTTAGGATCAAACTTATAACACTATAAATGCTATTTTATATAGAAGTTAATAACAAGATAAATTGCTAGCATTTAAAAGAAAGTTATGTCGCTGTTCAGGTCAGAACACGAGATTTAATGCAATTCTGAAAAGGAAGTGGGTTCATTACTTATAATTTGCGTAGCGTCAGACAAATAGAAATAAAGTCTCGGCTGACTTCATTTATTAGTAGATAATGATTCTATATAAGCCAAAATGACTGTAATTTATTGTGATAGATGGAAGCAGTGATAAATAAAATGAATGAATTTAATGAGAGGTTACAGATTTGCAATGTACTTAACTATAGTATGTATGCCGGTGCTTCTTGGATTAGCTAGGTATGAGAGGGCCCGACGCTACTCAGGGAAAGCGAAACCTTTGGATATATTCTTGGATTGGCGTTGTTAAAACTACTCAGGGCTGGCCGAACCTTGGATATATTCCTGGATTGATGATATGTTTCTTCGATAGGTGCTTCCGCATGGCACGGGGTTGATGGGGCCCAACATAAAACGATAATACTCCCAAAACAATGGTGCTGTCAAACCAATGGCGCTCTTAACGCCATGGTCTTGATGGGGCCCAACAAAAAACGAGATATGTAAAAATAGTTGACCCTGTATAAATGAACGGTTGTATTTGAGGTTATCCATTCGCGACTAGCAGGGGTATCGCCTTAAGAAACAAAGTTAATCTGCATTCGTTCTTTTAATTATTAGTTATGACATTGTACGAAAATACCGCCACAAGCTATCACAAAGCAAGACAAGAAACATCAAATAAAGTTATTACATTTTAAATAAGCAGTTATTATGGATTGTTACAAAGCAAATTCAAAGTATTTAATCTAACTCATCTCATATGAGCGTGCTGTCTTTTTCTTGTAGCTAGTTATAGTTGTTATTAATATTTTTATTTTTGCAATTTTTTTTAAGAAAGTGAGCTAAAGGCCACACGAGCTTATAAATAATTCTGTTATCTGACAAACGAAAACGAAGTATAGATTGGATCCCAAAACCAGCTACTGACTTTCTCTTTCAAGATGTTCGTGAACAACCCCAGAGAATATGTGTGTTTCTATGGGCATAAATTTTAGCACGTTATATTATAAAGTCCATTGAGTAGGAAAATAAAAAATTTCATTGGCTAAGAAAATGATGCATTTCATTGTTAGGAAAATAAAGTACTAATGCACCAATGAAGGTTTAAATGGAAATATGTAAGTTGTAAAACGTGTAATACGTTACAAACTAGCTCTGAATGTTTGTTTCTGTTCGAGTTTTTTTTTCATGTCAAAACCCCGTTTTTATATCTACTGAAGAAGTCAACAAGTGTGGAGAAAGGTCTAGTGGCTTACTTGAGTACCTCATAAGAGTCTAGAAATTATTTATCATTCCAGTCTAAGCGGGCCGTGAAAACCCAAAATAATCAGTGATATAAAAATTCTTAACGAAGTTTAAGGTCCAGCAAAACTAGCTTTTTATGAAGAGACATTATAGTGTAGAGAAACAGAAAATAATTTTTAAATTTTAAATTTACTGTTCAAGTGTCAATTAACATTGGAATTTGGTTACCAGCTGGTCAAATACCCATTTGTGTAATCTACATAACAATACTTCCTTTGTGTAAATAATTTAGTGCCGATAAATTAAGATTTCCTGCCTTTGAGGGAATATAATAAACGTTAAATGATGTATTTTCTTTTCGGTTATATTAGATTTGGTTTCAATAAGCGTGTTATGAACGTAACATTAATGTAGACATTAATAAAATAGTATGTGACGGGAATTTAATAGTGTAATATACAGTATGGTGTGAGAGGAATATTTTGTAAATTGGCGTCTTTGCAGAAAAATCATAAAACAAGTTAATATTTGTTTATAAATATGCATTTTCTGAGATATTTATTTTATTAGGGATATCATCTATGTGAACGCGATGATTTTTTTAAATAGACATGTGAAGTTTCTAAACATACCTTTAGGGGTTTCTAATCCTCTATCTAATCTTATCAGAAGGTTTAGGCAATTGGATCTCCATAGTCCCAGATTTTTTTTGTAAACAATCGTTTATACGTAGCTTTTTAAGTTTACCTGTATCTAATATAAATTTTCCACTCAATTGCTCTTTATCACGCTATCTATCTTTCATAGAAAAGATATATTTTATTAGTTTTTCACCAATTTCTCACAAAACAACTTACAAGACTAATCAAGAGCCTGGTTGTTCAATAACGTTAAAAGTCACCTAAGTCGAAGACTTGTTGGTGATACTTATAACATCATTCTCTCTAAAAATAAGCTAGTGCACACACTCTGACATTGTAAAGAAATACAAACAAAAACGAAAACTGCAGACGAACTTCAGGGATTCGCCGAAAATATAAAAAAGTATAACTATGCTTTTTCGACTATAGATAAAATCTCTTTGCCCAAATGTTTTAAGCCACACTATGGGTAACCTACACAAACACATGCGCGGGCCCACAGGTCAGATGCTAGGCACAAGAAACAACAAAATACAAAGGAAAGACCAC
The DNA here is from genome assembly GCA_964006375.1 of Tillus elongatus. Taxonomy (NCBI): domain Eukaryota; kingdom Metazoa; phylum Arthropoda; class Insecta; order Coleoptera; family Cleridae; genus Tillus; species Tillus elongatus. Next base: position 37,165,808 of record OZ023266.1, on the reverse strand, counting down.
TACACCAGCGTATTAACTTCTATGACCCTGTGGATTACTTCACGATCTACTACAACTATCCACTTTTTTAAACCGATTTTAAAACCTCGAAGTACATGCTGCTGGCGAATTTGGGCTGGTATAGAATTATATATTCTTACGCAAAGGTAAGCATAGTAACGCTGTGCAATAGTCTTCTTAGTTCTTTCCGTTCTAGATGCGTGTGCGCAGTGTCTCGTATTATAGTTGTGACTCAACTCCTTCAATTCACATCGATGAATATGCTGGTATACAGCAGCATTAAAGTAGAAAAGCTGCCTAATACCCAGCAGTCTTGTCTCAGCGTATAAAACATCCGTAGCATATGTGCGTTCTTTACCATAAATCACCCTGATGAAACAATTTTGAGCAATCTGTAATTGAGATATGTGACACCTTGCAGCACCACCCCAAGGTATTATAGCATAGCGTAAATTACTCTCCACTAAAGAATAATATAGAGTCCGCAGGTGTTTGATGTGTAGCATTTTTCAATACTCTAAATTTTACCATCACAGAGCGAATCTTTTTAGTTACATTTAAAATGTGGTGCTCCCATTTCATTTGTGAATCTATAGTAACACCTAAATACACCGCATGCTTCACACTCTTTATCTTCATGCCATCACATATTTCCAAGGTGGTAAAAGTTGACAAGTTTCTTTCGTAACATGAAAATGGTATATACACTGTCTTCGCCGCATTTACACTTAACAATCGGCTGTGAAACCATTCCAGGATTTTTCGAAAATCTGATTCAACTGTAGATTTGAGTATATTCCATGATGCTGCGTTATAAAATATAGCAGCATCTTCTGCCTATCCAACTATCTTTCCTAACGATCTAACATAAAAAAGGTCGTTTATATAAATATTAAATAATAAGGGTCCTAGAATGGTTCCTTGCGGAACACCACAGTTCATTTTTAAACACATCACTCAGAACACCATTCACACACACCACCTGATATCTTTCAGACAGATATCTCTGCAATAGATGTTTCTGTCTCCCCCTAAACCCCATTTTCTCCAATATTTCAAGCAATCTTGTGTGCTCAACCGTATCAAATGCTTTTTTTAGATCCACCAAGACACACAATGAAGGTCTGGTGTTATCCAGACTCTGATAGATATTACTCGTCAGTTCAATTATGGCATCCCGCGTAGATGTCTTTGTCCTGAAGCCATACTGCCTCTCAGATAATAATCCATACTTATTTAGATAACTATCGAAGCGTTTTTTCAGGAGACACTCAAAGACCTTAGCAATACTGGAAATCAGTGATATTGGTCTATAGTTAGCGGTTTCCAGCACATCTCCTTTCTTGAATAAAGGTTTGATAACACCCATTTTAAAAGCTCTAGGGAATATGCCATCGTTTGTACACCGATTTATAATAAAAGTCGGAGGAGTGACAATCTCATCCATTATTTCTTTCAGTGCCTCTGCCCTTATTCCGTCGTACCCTGGTGCCTTGTGGTCCTTCAGTGTCTTCACAATTGATTTAATCTCATCCTCTTCTGTTCGAAATATCACCAATGATTGACTTACCCGCGCAGACGACACCAACTTATTGAAGACAGATATCCTGCTTGCCAAATCTTTTCCCACGCCTGAAAAATATTTATTAAATTGATTCGCAATCTCAAGATCAGTCTCTAGGATAGATCCATGCTCATCTTGAAGTTTAATGATTCCTGCCTTCGCTGCTGTCTTTCCGCCAATATCATTCACTATAATCCACAAACCTCTAGAACTATTTTTGCATCTGTCAATGATTTTATCGTAATGTTCCTTCTTGGCCGTTCTTATTATACCATTTAGTCTGTTTCTATAATCTCTATATTGCTGAGCAAGTTCCTGATTATCTGGTTGCATCTTAAGCTTCCTAAATATTCGGTTTTTTTGATTCACTGATATAACAATGCCCCTGGTAATCCAGTTTTTCTTCCCCCATGTCCGGCATCTGTAGCTCTTCATGCAGTGTCCAATCATAGTTCGCAAATCTGATACAAAAGTCTCAGCAGCAATCTCAACATCATCTGCAACATAGATACAAGACCAGTCTTTGTTGATAAGCAAGTCCTTTAGTTTTGGTGCGGTGTCTATATGAACTTTTTTTAGTTTCGCGATGTTTCAGTGCAGCAGGAAATTATACCTGTATCACGGTAGCATAATGATCCGTTACACACGACTCCATTATAATTCGGTACAAACTGCAGCAGCCACCTAAAACTTTGGCAAATATGTGATCTAAACAACTGCCAGAATCTTTATATACTCGTGTGTACTTGTTGATAAGGGAGTCATAGCCCTCAGATGATAGAATATTCAGATATTCGTGCATATCACTGGTATTACCAAAAAAATCTATGTTGATGTCACCCACAACCAAATTGATCTGTTGTGACTTAGACCGACGCTTCAGATACTGAAAAAGCGCCATATTAAAACTCTTAGTATCCGCAGAAGGAGGTCGGTAGATAGCGAGTATCAAAAATTCATTGCCACCGAACCCAAGGGTCACCTCCACAGCTGTTATCTCTGCCAGTCTTACTACTCGATGCCTATGAGCAATGTCCTTCTTTACATATACTACGACTTCATCATTCTGGTTCATATCACCACCGCTATAAAGTAATTCATAGCCCACCAATAAATACAAATTAGGAGCTAATCAAACCACAAACTATTTTTTTAAGGATCAGCCAATATTATGATTCCTAATTCCAGCTACAATAAATTGTAAATTGTAGATTGTTTTAATGAGTTATATAGGCCCTCGACCTCTCAGCGCCGCGATCGTAATGGATCTTTTGTTCGTCACTCTTTTCATAACAGTTTCTCAAAAAATTAAGGCTTTTTGTGTAGTCTACTATATTTTATGTATTTCCTGGGTTTTATGGTCACCGCTACAAGGTGTTTGAGCCTCTTGTAGAACAGAGACATGCAGTCGCAAAGTAAGTGTTCTGTCGTTTCTGCTGCTTTGGTATAGTATCTGCAGTTTTTACTGCCCCCCTGATCCATCTTCATAAGGTGATACCTTACTGAGGGGTGGCCTGTAAAAAGTCCTGTGATTATTCTTAAGTCGTTTCTGTTCAAGTCGAGAAAAGGTTCAGCCTTTTCTGCTGATATGGTGATGAACCGTCTTGCCTGTCTTAAGCCTGTTGTTTTCCTTTACTATGACAGTATTTGGTTCCTCTCCCAAGTATCAAGTTCACCACTTAAAAAGCTTTTTGTTAATGTACTGGGCCAAAGAATGGTATTGTTGCTGTCATTTTTGCAAGGCTGTCTGCTTCCTTCAAGTGCCCTAAATGCCTTGATGCCCTGGTACTTACATCAAAGTTACCTTGTTGCTCGTAGCCTGTTGCTACAAGAATTTTTTGCAGTCCCAGATGGGTTTATGTTGCGTTTTGAAAGATTTTATTGTTGCCTGGCTATGTGGGAAAATGCAGATCTCTACAACTTTGAGTATTATTTGTATGCACTCCTGTGCACACATTTAAAGCAAGTATTTCTGCTTAGAAGCTGGTGGAAGTTTTTTCCAGGGACCTAGCGAGTCTGAAGCTATGTCCTTTTAGTTCCAGTCATGCTCCTTCCATTTGTTTCGACCCGTCTGTATATCATAGGGATCGCTGAGGTAAACGCTTTCTGAAGGAAGCCAGGACGACCCCTGGGGGATGGCCCACAAAATATTTTCGGCAAGAAAGAAAAAAGCACCGAGGGGGTGAACGAAAAGGCAAAACGCGGCGGGAAATTTGACACAGGAGAGATGCAAAACAGCGGAGGTACTGATCGACAAATACTTCCCGGCAGACGACGCCGGGGGTGATTTCGAAGAAAATAAAATGAGGCGTGCGGAAACTGTAAACTCGACCTCGACTTCTCAAAACAATAACTGGAGGAAACGTTCAGATTAAGACCTAAACGTAAAGCCCCAGGCATATACGGGTTTCCGTCAGCGGGGCTGCAGCATTTACTGGAGGTGGCAGCGGACGATAAATTAGAAGCATTAAATGTCTGCTTGAGGGAGGGAATTCTTCCGGGGATTCGGAAGCAGGCACAGATTGCGTGGTTACCCAAAGCAGCGAACGAAGGCCAAAGACCAGTGTGCTTGTTACCCTTCATCGGAAAGGTGTCTGATAGTCTGTTGGCGACATGACGGTCATACCACTTGGAGAAAAATGGAAGGCAATCTGGCAGGCAGTACGGCTTCCGTAAGGGATGCGGAAAAATGGACGCGCTGGCTAAGACAGTGAGAGGAATAAAAAAGACGAACCAGGCTGGGCAGTATGTCCTGCTGGTAGTGTTAGACAAAGATTCCTTCAATTCGGCCTGTCAGTCCATGCTCAGGAAACTACTGGCAGGATCTGGATGTTTGGGAAACCTGGCCAGAGCGGTAGCCAGTTTCCTGGAGGACAGCTGCGTCATTTCTGAAGGGATTACGAAAAACACCAGGAAGGGCCTTCGACAACTACTCATAATGGAGGACTGGTTTAATGAAATCGACTCCATAAAACCGGGGGAGACGGAAGCAAACATGAATACACTGTTGAGCATTTTACTTATCCCAATGATGACGATGATTTGTTAGCGAAACGATTATCAGGTCTAAAAACTGTATTGCGATGAAGTGGGTTCTACAAATTCTACTTATATTAAGACTACATTTGCAACTCTCTCGGTTCTATTTAGGCAAGCAGAAATTTAATTTTGTCGTTTACTCCTGGACTCCATAAAAAGATAATTTAACTCATATTGATATTTAATGAAGAGCTATCATTCTTTTTAGTTTAACAACAAATGCATATGTCACGAGATGTCATGCATCAGTAGCTATTTGCACTATCATAGGTAAATTAGGGTTGTAATATTTTTCGCTGGTGCTCAAAAATTTTACCCTTAGATTTTTTAATTTCTTCTTGATTTATATGTTACACTATGTTGACGCTATACTTTTCTAGGTAGCTTTATTTTATATGGTAGCATTTTCTCCAAAGCGATATTGATACAATACCCTATTGAACTTAAACCCAACTTTAATAGTTCCATATTAAATACGAATATGACAGTCTATCTCCATATTTATAATTGTATCCTTGGCCTCAGATGTTGTCCAATAAATTGTCAACCTTTTCTCTTACCAACTTTCACTTGTAAGTGACTTTTGAGCATTATATATATATATATATATATATATATATATATATATATATATATATATATATATATATATATATATATATATATATATATATATATATAAATATATATGATGGTCACTTTTATTTTGCACCCTATTGCTATCTTCTAAACATTTAAAGATACAGAGTCGGTTAAATTACGAAAATGTTGTACAATTTCATGCTCATTAAGAATTTTGAATTAAATTCCGGATAAATCAAGTCGTTACTGAAATATCCTTAAAAAAAGGGAAAAGTTGCATTTTCTCATTGCTTTCATAACTGTTTTATTCTTTGTGCGAATGTTATGATATTTGGTACCTTCACATAAATCGTCACGAGTTATCTACTGCCCGTTTCAGGAATTTTCTAGACTTACTAGATCATTAGGTTTTCATAGCCAACTTTGTATTTTCTTATGTCAGTCATATTGGATTTTTATAGGATTGAAAAAAATTACGATTTAAATGATGTGACACACTGCGTTATCTAATTTTAATAACTGCAGCTAAAAATTTGTTTTTGATGACAATCGAGCTGCCATGAAATGAAAAGATCAAGCTTGAAAAATTTGATAAAGCTGAACCGGACTCAGACGCGTTTCTTTAAAACAAGATTCCCACTTTTCCGCACCTCTTATTTGCCAAGATAGAATAAAGTTCTTTCAACAAAAAATATTCAGATTTTTCCTAAAATTCTTGTTTTTACATTTTCAGCAGACTTTATTCAGATTTTTTTGCACAATAAGGCTTTTTAGTGGCCAATTTAGTGATACAAATTATATATATATATATATATATATATATATATATATATATATATATATATATATATATATATATATATATGTATGTATGTATGTATATGTATGTATGTATGTATGTATATGTATGGATATATGTATAACCGATTCAACGGTGGAGCAGCATATCTAGCTTTTAGAGGGTTATGAAGTTTTCTATGTGACCCTAAATGTGATTTTATTTATTTTATCTGCTTAATATCTTAAATAAACTACGCGTCTATTGTAATGAAGCACCTTAAATTTTGGATGCTGTTTGATCGTCTGTATCTCAAAACCAAATTCACCGAATCAGCTCTAATTTTCACAGTTTGACAGATGTTGTTTGGGGCTTCTGATTGGTAGACAACAACAAAATTTGCACTTACTTGCTACAAGATACAGGGTGGAATATAAGTAGTTTTTTCAGATACATTTCAAACGATAGCCATTAGTCTACGAGGAGAGTTATGCAGTTTAGAAATATATCTTGATACCTCGGTACGTTTTCGAGATTTTATTACTATTGCAGCCCACTACGTTTTTATAATCAATGTTGTATTTTAGGTCAAATCCACCCTAAGTGAAAATACAAGCAAACCCCATTGGTCGATGAGGCAGATTATGTTCGCTTTTGGTATTCAGTGCTGAAGAATATCTCTATACCTCGGGATCTTCCTGAGATTTTGTTGATATCGCGTTCCACTACGTTGCTGTCATCACTTTTGTCTTTGAGGTCAAATTAGACTCTTAACCACATTGTTTTTTTCGTAAAACGTCCACTTCAATAGTCAAGGAGTTGAGTTAGGTGAATGTTTAGCATGCAGTTCAAAAGAACATCTTAATACCTCAAGATGTTTTCGAGAATTTCAGTAATATCGCAGCCCACTAGGTTTTTATAATCAATTTTGTATTTCAGGTTAAATCCACCCTAAGTAAAAATGCAAGCAAACCCCACTGGTCGATGAGGCGGATTATGTTCCCTTTGGTATTCAGTGCTGAAGAATATCTCTATACGTTGGGACTTTCCTGAGATTTTGTTGATATTGTGTTCCACCCTGCTGATGTCATCACTTTTGTCTTTGAGGTCAAATTAGACTCTTAACCACATTGTTTTTTTTTCGTGAAACGCGGACTTCAATAGTCAAGGAGTTGGGATAGGTGAATTTTCGGTATGCAATTCAGAAGAACATCTTAATACCTCGGGACGTTTTCGAGATTTCAGTAATATCGCAGCCCACTACGTTTATATCATCAATTTTTTTTCTTCTTTTTGTAATCATTGGTCGACGGGGAGGTTCACGCTGATTTTTGGTATTTCACTCTGAAAAACATCTCTTAATACTTGATTTTGTTACCTTACTATATTTTCCATTTCGGGAGGCAATAATCTAAGCTACAGCATATTTTTACCGTAAATAAAATTATACGCGACAAAGTTGAAGCATATGTGAATGTAAAATGTCAAACTTAATTGTTGCCATTCGCAACGAAATTGGTTGCCATGGAAATCATGAATCAACGTAACTAACCTGCTGAATCAATGGGGTCCGCTTAAATTGTTGCTGATCAAAAATTTTAGCTATAATCCAAAATTAATTATATCAACCTATTAGGCTGCGATACCAACTAAATTCAAGAAACGCCCCAAGTATTGAAGGTTTCTCAACTGAATACCCAAAATTCGCCTGACCCAAATCCTCAACTATTGTTTTGCGAGAAAGTTAGGAGGCAAATTTGCTCACAACAACGTAGTCGAACGCGATATCAACAAAATTTCTAGAAGGTCTCAAGGTATAGAGATAATATACAGCACTGAATACCAAAATCGAACATAATCTGCCTCATCGACCTATGGGGTTTGCTTGCATTTTTACTTACGGTGGATTTGACCTAAAATACAAAACTGATTACAAAAACGTAGTGGGCTGCTATATTACTGAAATCTCGAAAACCTCCCGAGGTATTAAGGTGTTCTTCTGAATTGCCGACCGAAAATTCACCTAACGCAACTCCTTGACTATTCAAGTGCGCGTTTTAAGAAAAAAAATATATGGTTAAGAGTATAATTACACCCTGTATCTTGTACAAAGTAAGTGCAAATTTTGTTGTTGTCTACCAATCAGAAGCCCCAAACAACATCTGTCAACCTGTGAAAATTAGAGAAGATTCGCTGAATTTGATTTTGAGATACAAACGATCAAACAGCATCCGAAATTTAAGATGTTCCACTTCAATTGACGCGTAGTTTATATGCTAAGTCTAAATGAAAAGAAAATACAATTCCTTTATTTGATTTAAAATGCTAATTGTTATCGATTACGGTTTTTACTTTAACAGATTTAGATGGTTGTAGATTTTTTTACTAATACGTGTTGCCCTTATAATTTATAGTCAAGCATTAATTCTTGTATAGATACTCTTAAACATTATATCTCATTTTTTTTACAATTGTCCTTTATATTTGGTATTTTCGGCTTTATAACACTAATAATTCTATCCATCTAAAACACACCAGACAAAAGGAAATTCGTGCAAAAATCAGGGAAGTAAAAGCTGATTTTGATCAAAAGAGCTTAAAGCCTGACGCAAATCTAGGCTTTCAAACGTCCACGGCTCGACTAAAATGAGACATGCTTAAACTTATAAGCTTAAAGGTCACAGAAAAACAAACATAGTCAGTAGTCTGACAGCACTCTTTGCATGGGGTGTAATGGAATAGCTAAAAACGTTTTTCTCCATATATATGTCTATAGGTTTGTATAATTTAAGCGTATTAATTTATGTTAAATATAAAAAATTGAGCAAGTAATTACAGACTTTTGAAATCAGAATACAATATGCAAATATTCTCAGATGACTCTTATGGCACAGCATTCCAAAGTTTAAGCTCAGTTTGGTTGGCAGGATGGAACTGTTCTGTACAAAGCGTTGGAGGTTCTCGAATCGACCTTCTATCAGCCAAACTGTCCGAAGTCTGTAATAAATACAGTAGGTACTTCAGAATATGTGGCAAAGTTTTATTTATTAACACAAAATCTGGTAAATCGAAAATGCTGTGCAGGAAGTTTAGAACGAACATTAAATGAATTGTATCAGATTTGAGACAACGATTAAGCGAGATACAAAGGCAATGTTAAGCTAAAGTTTTGAACTGTACAGCTACTAAGTAAACCTGAGAAGAAATTATATTATATTACTTTGCCCAATCAAAATCATATTTTAAGTTATTCATGTATACACTTAAACAGGTAAAAATCTAAGACTTATTAAAGAAAACATTTATTCCAAATATCAAAAAACAATTTGGTTTTGCACAATCCCGGCATCAATATTACAATTTACATTAAAAAATCTAACACAGTAAGTACTATCAATAAATTAATAAATAATCTGTATAAACATTATATCTATTTATTAATTTTATTAAATAAATTACCTAAACCTAGGACCACATATTTTACTATTCTCACTTGGGAACTTATACCAAACCCTCATATCTTTATACGCATCTAAAATCATTATGCTTTTGATAGATTCATATAAACAAATCCAAAATATTAGAGCAATATCAAAATCATTTTCTATAAACCAAAGACAACATTAATTATCGAGTAAAGATTGGAACCTATGATGAGAACTGCTAAACACACTTTGGCTAGCCCAAATTACAACATATTTTTTAAACTTGGTGATCGTTTCGCTAACAACGTTAGCGTTATCAAAGGGATGACTAATTTGTTCTGATTACGCTAAGGTTGCTTGCGAAACGATGGTAGAGTCTTAAAAATGTGTTGTTCAGAATTGGGTTCCTCAAAGTGTCCTTTTGAAAATACGATTCTCGAAAATAAGTTAACTATTTTTCAAAACAACCGGCCGAACAACATTATTATTATGGTTAGTTAAAAGTATGGATAAAAACAAGTTTTTAACACGTGTTGCAAGGTTGGCATAGGTGCCGAAATTCTATGGTTACGCAGATATCGACACTGTAATTATTGCATTACATGTATTGATAAAACAAATAGTAACACATAAATACCTTATGCATGGAAAACAACTAATAAAAATCTTTTCACATGTATTGTAGGGTTGCCACACAAATATAAAATACACGGGGTGGTAATGAAGAGCGTAGCCAGTAAGCTTCAAAATGTGTATTCTAGTATTACAGCTTGAATCCTATTAACGAAAATAATCAACATTTAAAGAAACAAAGAAAAATAAACAGACAAATTCTAAAGGAGATGTCCAAAGTGCAAATCATTTACGGTTTGACAGTATTCAAGTCTTTTGCAAAAATGACCAATTGAATCACGTAATGTTTCTGCTATCAGATTTATCTCTTCCAAGATTGTATTTTGGAAAGTTTGTAAATCAGCCGGTCAATTTTTGTAAACTTTATTTTTAAGGTATCTTCACAACAACATTTTTAATGGGGTCAAGTTCGGTGACCAGGGCACCATTCTATCGTTCACCACGTCCTATCCTTCTTTGTGGAAACACTGTATCTAGACAGGTACGTACAGTGCGGGTGTAATGAGACGAAGCACCATCTCGTTAATGCCATATGTAATCAGAAGGTAACATGGGATTGTTTGGATTGGGAAATATGGCTGCTATAGCTGGCACAATATTATTTCTTAACAGGTACAGATATCTGTCACCATTTAAATTACCTTCTATAAAAAAGGGTCCGATTATGTGTCTATTAATAATCCCCGCCCAAACATTTATTTTCTGCGGCCACTGCGTGTGTCTCCATCATCCAACGGGGATACGTCTAGACCCAATCCAGCAATTATGTCTATTTACTTCTCCGTTTAGGCAAAACGTTGCCTCATCAGAAAAAATATATTTTTTTCATAATTGACATCAACGTTCCTTTTTTCTTCAACTATTTTACAAAACTGCAATCTGCGGTCTGGGTCATCTTCTGTAAGTTCTTGACTGCAACTAATTTTATAAGGTTTCATTTTTTCTGACTCCAAAATCCTTATTACGGGCGTCTGAGCAATATTGTTGTCTAGCGCCAACTGCTTTGAAGATATTTGAGGATTTTCCTCAACTTGAAGTAGCGCATTAGTTTTGTTTCATCATCTGTATCAGTTTTCGTCCTGGCAATTTTTAACATTTTCAGTTTCTCTATATCTCTTGATAGTTAAAAAAACAGTTGATCTGTTGATAACGTGTTGAGGATGCAATTCATCAAATATTCGTGTAACTTCTTCGTACATTCTTTCCTTGTCGCCAAAGCCTCGTAAAATTAGGACTTGTATGCGTTCTCTATCGTTAAGATATGCCATTTTATAAAGCGATTAACATTAACTAATTTTGAGAGTTCACTAATATTTATTTACAAAGCATAGCTAGCTTCGTAAGTACTTATAAAAGATCAATCAAGATACTTTACTGAAGGCGACGAATAAGAGCAAATCCATTTGAGACATCATAAATTTAAAAATAAAAAAGAAGGTCGACAAGAATATTGGTTGCAACTTGATGCCGGATGAACTAAATAGTTTTTTTGTGAGCGTGGTTGGGAGTCTTGCTGGAAACTCAAAAGTTGATCAAAGTGAACAACTGCTAAAATAGAAGGTGGCGAGCTCGTCAAACTCCATGTTCTTGTTTGAAACAACCACTAGCAAATATGAAAGATAAAAATTCAAAAGACATATATTACTACTACTAAAGAAATGTATAGTGTACATCGCTGTCCCACTTTGCTTCTTAATAAATATTTGTTTCAGGGAGAGAATATTTCCTGATCAGCTTAAGTTAGCTAGGGTGATTGCTTTGCACAAAAGGGAGGATGTCAACTTTTGTGGAAATTATAGACCTATATCAGTGTTGCCGGTAATTGGAAAAAATTTTGAGGCTCCGCTCAAGTCGAGGCTGGTGAATTTAATAGAATCAAGGTCGATTCTGAGTGGAAATCAGTATGGCTTTCGTGCAGAAAAGTCAACATTTACGGCAATGATCGAGATAATTGAAACCATTCTGGCGTCATTTGAGGATATGGAGGAAACAATGCTTTCCAGTATAGACCTGAGTAAGGCGTTCGATTGTGTGGATCACGAGAGGCTTTTGATGAATCTGCATCATTACGATATAAGAGGCATTGTGTGGAAGTTGCTTAGGTCGTACCTTGAAAACAGATATCAATTAGTGGACCTAAATGGAGAAAAATCGTCTCTAAGACTAATGAAACAAGGTGTTCCTCAGGGGTCTATATTGAGCTCTCTGTTATTCTATATATATATATATATATATATATATATATATATATATATATATATATATATATATATATATATATATATATATATTAACGACCTAATGAACCAATTCCATGGCAAGAAGATAATAGCTTATGCAGATGACAATACTCTCATAGAAAGAGCTGCAAAAAAGGAAGTGTTGAACAAGAAAGCATTGGCCGGCCTGGAAGTTGCTAAAGCTTGAGGCAAACAGTTTGATTGTTGATTCTTGAAAAACCCAAAAACTAGTCCTTTCCAGCAGAAAGTCCCCTGAACATGCTAGTATTTTACTACTGGGTTTTGTAGTTGATAACACGCTTTCGTGAATTATGCACATTGATGCGCTTTACCTTAGACTGTCAACTGCCATATTTTCCGTAAGAAGAATAAAAATGGTTGTCGGAGAGAGTGCAGCATTGTTAACATACCATGCGCATTTTCATAGTGTGGTGACCTATGGCATCATCCTTTGGGGTGCTGTGGGTGGTGCATCAAGACTCTTCTTGAAGCAGAAAAAAGTGATGAGTGTGTTGGCTGGCGTGCCTCAAACGACAAGTGGCTGGAATTTGTTTGTGAAGTACAGAATCCTTACCACCCAGTGCGTGTTAATTCTTTGCTGTGTGTGCTATCTCCTCAGCCACCAAAGTGAATTTGTGAGGCACTCAGACGTTCACTGCCACAACACAAGAAATAGGGACAAATTCATCACACCCAAGGCATCGCCTAGCAAGATTCCAGTCTTCCTGTGCATTCACTGGGGTTAGATTGTATAACAGACTGCCGTTGGCTTTCCAGGAACTAGAGAGTAAGATCTTTAAAAAAACTATAAAGAACTTTTTATTAAAAAACGCTTTTTATTCTGTGGATGAATATTTATCCTGTCGCTTTTAGTCATGTTTGTCAAAGTGTCTTACAGTTGTGTTGTAATGGTTTATTACTTGTAGGTTTTATTGGATCGTCGTAGTCTTTGTGTTGTTTATACATATGACAAATTGAATTAAAATCTTGTGTCAGTGTGTGCTGAGGTATGTAGTTTTCATGTATATAGAGTAGATAGTTTGGTTGAAGTGAAGAGAAATATTGAGGCGAGAGTGAAAATAAATCTTTGTAACGGCTTTAGAAATGTTTGTGGAAGAATGAAGAGAAGAAAAATCAAGGTCGTGCAAAATTCAGGAAGTGACGTTAAATAAAATTCTTTTGACAGTTTAATGATTTGAGGATTTTTATAAAATTATGTTAATACAAGCACAAGCACAGCTTCTTTGTAAGACATAATGTGTAATTTTGACCACCAATAAATGAGTATGAGTATGAGTATATTTTAGATGTAGCCAAGCCTTAAAGGTAATACACATATATGTATGTATGTGTATGTATTATGTAATTGTCGATATCTGCGTAACCATAGAATTTGGGCATAGGGTACCTTAAAACAAAGTTAATCTAGAGTTCGAAGGGATTCATAAAATCATATAATATACAGGTGCTCCATTTAAAAAATCAATCATTGCAACCACTACGCTTTTCAGGACCAGCCTGTATATTTTGGGTAAGCTTGAAAAGACGCTGCTATGGCAGCCCTACAATACCCGTGAAAATATTTTTATTTGTTGTTTCCCGTGCATAAGATCTTTATGTGTTACTATTAGTTTTACCAATACATGCAATGCAATAATTACAGTACCGAAATCTGCATATAATTTGGGCATAGAGTACCTTAGAACAAAGTTAATTTAGAGTTCGAAAGGATTCATCCAATGATATAATATACAGGGTGTTCCATTAAAAAAATCAATTATTGCAACCACTACAATTTTCAGAACCATCCTGTATATTTTTCCGTAATGTGAAAATATGCAGCTATGGCAACCTTGCAACACCTGCTAAGATCTTATCGTTTTCCGTTTGTGAGATATTCAGATGTTTCCATACTTTAAACTAATCCTGTATATAAGGTGTATGACTTGATTTCAGTATAATAAAGCCGTAAAATATTTGTATTTAGTAGCGTCAAATTAAAATATGATATTATGTGAAAAATTATAATCTCCGCCTTTTCGACATACATCTCGTGCCTCTCGTGTCAAGAAGACGTAGATGAAGGGCCGTGTTTAAACTAGTATTATTAACAAATTAAATGTTTAGCAAAAAAATAGACTTAATTTAGGAATACCGAACACGCCATTAAATAACGTGTATATAAGTGCAATCACAAGTACACTTGGAAAACCCAAATCACCACAACACATTTAAAAAAAGACCTGACGATCGTTTTACTAACAAAGTTAGCGTCATCAGAGGATGAAAAATTCTAACTATTTTAAAAACTAACATCACCTTATATACCTGATCTTAGGTAAAAGGACCGAAGTGAGATGGGAAAATAAACGCGCACCAATTCTATAGTGTATTGTATTTTTATCGCGGGACGAGGTCTGCACTGTCCCTACTAACTTATCTAAAATGTGTCCATCTCTAGTAATTTTGGAAAGGTTCAATGACACCTAAATTAACATAGTTTGCTTTGCCCGAACTATCTGTATTATTATGTTATCTCTAGTACGTGTTAAAAACGTGGGAATTTTTATTTACCGAAGCAATCGATCAGGTGGCTCGTAATCGGCGGTGGTGCCACGTACATAAAAATTTTGTTGTAACTATATTTCGCAATATATATATATACATATATATATATATATATATATATATATATATATATATATATATATATATATATATATATATATATATATATATATATATATATATATATATATATATATATATATATATACTTTCGAAGGAATTTAGCTGCCCTGGTTGTCTAACTTTTTTTATCAATTTCAGATTATCTTCATTAACGTGATGATTATTATCCCAAATATGTCGGGCGACAGTAGATCTATCTAACTCCAATAGATCTTTTTGTTTGCCCTACATACTTAAGATTACAATCTTTACAACTTATTTAATAAATTCCCGACATTTTGTCCGTGCTATCCTTGTCTTTTGGGTTATTTAGCAAGTTTTTAAAGGTATTTTTTGTCGAAAATGTTAGCTGTAAGTTAATTTTTTTTTAATGCTATCTAGACCGCTCGTGACTCGAGTTTCAAACGGTAAGCAAACAAAGTTTATTTCGGATTTCTCTCTTTTAAACGTTGTTGATTCCGTCAACATTTTCTTTGTTTTCTGTTGATTAATTTTTCCACCAGGCAAGCAGTGTATCTGTTATATTCGGCCACGTTCTTAATATAATTTAATTCTTTGGTATATCTACTTTTGTTTAAAGGAAAATTAATTAACCGATTTACTAAAAAATTCAGACTGGTCATTTTTTGTGCTTACGTATGATGTGAGTCGTTCGAGAGATGGACGCATTTTAGATAAGTTAGTAGGAACAGTGCAGACATCGTCCCGCGATAAAAATACAATACACTGCAGAATTTTCCTGCGTTTATTTTCCCATCTCAGTTCGGTCCCTTTACCTAAGATCCGGTATATAAGGTGATGTTAGTTTTTAAAATGGTTAGAATTTTTCATCCTCTGATGACGCTAACTTGGTTAGGGAAACTATCGTCAGGTCTTTTTTAAAATGTGTTGAGGTGATTTGGGTCCTGCAAGTGTACTTGTCAGTGCTCATCACAGGTTCCAATATTCACTTAGTATATAAGTGCAGTATTAAAATTTGTATTATTAGTAAATTAAATAATTTTTTGTTTGCAAAAAGTAAACCATAGTTCACTAATATTAAACACGCCAACGAGATCAAACAGGCAAGTGAGAACATTTTATGGGTCAGTCCTGTGAAGAAAATTAATATCCTACATTATTATCATTGTAGGCTCTGTATGCCATGCTTTGTGCCGCTTGCCCATCGAGGCTTCTATGCCATCCACCGCCACCACCACCATGGCCATGATCGCTTGTTGCATAGACCACATGAGAGGTGGATTCACCACCACCACCTCCTCCACTGAGTTTCTTAAGACCAACAATGGCTGACAAGAATAAGGCTACTTTTGCGATAATTAGAGCTGTTCCGGCGAGGAAGGCCACCTTGCCCATCATCATCTGCGCCATCATACAACCCATGCCAATCATACCCATCATCATCATGCCACCGCCGCCTTTACCTTTGTCTCCTTTCTTTCTACCTAAAGACATATAAACATAAAGAAGATTAGGATAATCTTTATTGTACCTCAATTTTTTTGTAAGGTGTTAGTAGTTAATAGTTAATAGCTAATTTAAAATACAACGTGCATTTCTGGTAATCTAAAAACTACATATTTTAATCAACAATGTTTAAGCATACGTATTCTTATATTTGTGAATTTTTATTAAGAAAATTCACTAATAGAGATGTATCGATGGTAAGACTTTTGGAAATTTTCTTCAATTGAGCGCGAATTTGGGCCATTATAACCCATATCCAAGGTCGGTTTTGATTTTTATATGTTTATGTATATATGTATATATATATATATATATATATATATATATATATATATATATATATATATATATATATATATATATATATATATATATCCATCTGATAACTCAAAAAACACTTGACCGATATGGACCAAATTTGGGAATTACCTTGATTGTGTTAATGGCTTGGACGAGTTCGTAGATGGACACTGTGGGTCTAATATTTCTTTAAAAAATGGAAATAAAATTTTGAAAACACCAAATTTTTATGACATATTGGAGTGATTCGAATGAAAATTTGCACATATATAGAAGACATAATAATATACCTGTTAAGGGAGTTATTCGAAAATAAAGATGTTAAAGTAATAAATAGTGGAAGATATCACTTCGAATTACATGAGGCATTTCACACGGTGAATGTTTTCAAGCATGGTTAGACTGTGAATGTGCTATTCTAAGTAGATGATTCAAAATCGACCAAGTCACCTGACAATTAAATATAAATGAGCTGAGTTGCCAGATATAATAAAATTTCATTTGAATCTTAAAATGTAAAACATGGTCATAACATATATTTGTACTACCTATTGATGACAAATAAAAGTTCACAATAAATTAATCCATCCATTAGATGTCGTTTAATATTCATAAATGTTGAGTGACCAATTCCTGGTCTTATTTAAAAAAATAATCACAATCTAATTTGTACAATATGACATCGTTGCATGCGATGACACAGTGCGAGCTGCGTCGAGACACTCGAGACTTCGAGACCTAACGTTAACGTTAATAATTGTCAACATGGACGTCTTATTTATATTCTTATTAAAATAGAAATCTTATTTTACATTTTTTATTATTATTTAAATAAATAATGTGGGACGCTAAAATAATTATATGTTATAAATGCTAAGTAACATATTACTTAAATAACTTTCGTGTAAAGCAAGGTATTTGTTTTTGTTATTTGCTTATAGGTTATGTTATAAACTTAAAGTTGAAACTGCATATTGTATAGTGATAATCTTCTTATCTTTAAGTTAGTGCTGTTTTGCAAATGGTCTTAGATATAATATGTAAGTACTGCAAGTGCCTTTAAAACAATTGTGTTACAAATTTTATTAAAGTTACAAATGTTTTGCAGAAAAAATAAATGATTTACAAAGGGAATGTACCTGTCAAATTATAAAAATATGTAAGTACTGCAAGTGTCTTAAAAACATTGTGTTTCAAATTTCATTAAAGTTACAAACATTTTGCAGAAAAAATAAATGTTTATAAAGGAAATGTACGTGTCGAATTATAAAAATATGTAAGTACTGCAAGTATCTTAAAAAAAATGTGTTACAAATTCCATTAAAGTTACAAACGTTTTTCAGAAAAAAATTATTACAAAGGGAATGTACCCATACAGTTTTTGCAAACAATAAACAACAAAAAAGGTTTTTTAAGTTATGGTAAAAAATTTTCTTAAAAATATTTCAAATCCGATAGCTCAATAAATTTCCCATTAAGCCATAATCTTCAATCTTGAACCGTAGTAACGCCTATGTAAACGCACGGGGGTAATAAATTAAAGAAAAATAACATATTGAGCTTCGATTTGTTTTAAAAAACCTTTTTTGTTGTTTATTGTTTACAAAAACTGGATAGGTTGACTAAAATAAAAACATCCAAATAATTAATAAGGAAAAATACCTGTCATATTTATAATTTGACAGGTACATTCCCTTTTAAAATAATTAATTGTTTTCTAAAAAACTTTTGTAACTTTAATGAAATTTGTAACACAATTTTTTTAAAGGCACTTGCAGTATTTACAAATTATATCTAAGTCCAAATTTGAATTTAGTAGTTCCATATAAAACATATTTTTTTTTAAATAATCGCTAACTAGGACTCTAAAACTGGTCTCAAAGGTCCATTTAAATTTAAAGAATTAGTTTAAATAGTATATCTAACTAACAGTGTATTTTTATAATTCGACAGGTACATTCCCTTTGTAAATCATTTATTTTTTCTGAAAAACGTTTGTAACTTTAATGAAATTTGTAACACAAGTTTTTAAAGGCACTTGCAGTACTTACATATTAACATTCTAAGACCAAATTTTAATATAGTAGCTCCATATAAAATATAAATTTTTTCAAATAATCGCTAACTGGGACTTTAAAATCGATCTCCAAGGTTCATTTAAATTTAAAGAATTAGTTTGAATAATATACCTTATTAATAGTGTACAATTCTTATGAAAATTCACTACCATAACGTACTTGCTGCGTCTAGAGTTTTTTTGTTGTTGCAAAGGAATAGTGGTACTGAGAACTAATTTACTTTTATTTTCGCAAAACTAAAAGACGATAAATGAGATTTTGCAAAATAAAAAGAAATTAGGAAGCAGCAAGTGCATTATGGAAGTGAATTTTCATAAAAATATTTTTAAAAGGAAATATGTGTTTTTTAATGCAAGCAGGCATCAAATTTGGATAGCAGAATAACCTATATAGTAGAAAAAATGTACCATATTTTATCCAGATAACTTTTTGTTTGAAAATATATAAACATTTTCCGAAACTAAACTTATAATTTATAATGTTTCCGAGAAAACTGGTTGCCTAGCCAACGACTCTTAGCTTAATAGCAAATTGACTTGTTGAATTTTGAAGCATTTCATGGAAATTTGCTACCAAAATGCACTTATTGCGTCTCAGTTTTGTTCCTAAAAACACGCATTATATTTTGATGAAAAATGCAATATTATAAGGAATGTCCGAATAAAATTGTATTATCAATGACTTATGGGCCAGCCTGTGATTGTGAAAATAATATTATAAGATGCAGCTCATAACGCACTTGCTGCGTCCAGACTTTTCGAGTTTAGCTAATTTAAAACATTTTGATACCAAGAGTCTACGGAAGCACTATATACCACTACTTTTGAACTACTTGTAGAGCAGGGTGGGCTCCTCAACAAGTGCGCCCGTGCGCGCGCACTGCCGCTTGCCGGGGAAAAATTATATTTTTGCTATGCTATATTTTAAAAAAAAATTATTTTTTCACCTCCTGCATTCTACACAAATAAAATTAGTATATCGAGGATCGCAGAGTCGGCAGCCATTAATACAGAATCAGAAGAAGTATAGTGTGTTAATGGTTACCGACGTTATATACATCCATATATACAGTCCTGCGTCGGTGTGTATTCTTCGGCGCTCTACCTAAATGGGAAACTTCAATACGAAATAATTGATTATCTTCGTCAAGAACGACCAAATTAGCAATCCCGTTGTGTGGTTTAAAATTCTATACTTGCAGCACAGCATAATAAGACTCAGCACTGAATCTTGTAGGGCGGCCCTTTGTTGTTGTGAGTATAGAATATTTGACCTTACCCACATCGCTCCAGCTTAACGGACCCGCGTGGGACTCGGCATACATTTATGCTGTTCTCGAATCATAGGCGTAATCGCTCATTTTGGGGCCAGGACCGTATTATCTTTCTTAAAGCAATGTTATTATTGATTTGTATACAGCAAAATATTGCGTAATTGAAACAATGATAATTCAATATAGTCTAAAATATAGTGTTAGTAGAAGGAATATAACTACGATAGATTAGATCCTCGTGAATAGCATCTCACATTTAGAGATTTTAAAGTATCTTAAATTAATTAGTCAAAATCTATCTATCGTCTATCTAGTACGGTATTCTGTCGTATCTTCATAAAATTCATTCAATCTTAAAATTCAAGTTAAAAAAAGTATATATATATATATATATATATATATATATATATATATATATATATATATATATATATATATATATATATATATATACATGCAGTACAAAACGACAAAGATCACATATTGTCATGTTTTATGTCAAACAAAACATTAGAAATTATATAATGCTACCCTACATAGGCTTAGCCGTTTATATATATATATATATATATATATATATATATATATATATATATATATATATATATATATATATATATATATATATATATATATATATAAATTAATAGACGTGTAAATGAACATATAAATAGATATCATAAAATTGAAAAGATACGTGAAGTATAAAATGACAAAGATCACATTATGTCATGTCTTTATATCAAACACATTTAAAATTATATAGTCAGTTAGTAATTATCAAGGGAAAGGACTTTTTAACTACTATAACCTATAACTAACTGGGGGAAAACTTGGTAAGTAGTTAATAATTATTAAGTTTAGTAAGTAGGTTTTTTTATAATACAGTTTCTGGGCAAAAGAGGGGAGCCCTTCATTTTTTTTTTGCGCACCCCCAACACATTAAGGCACGAGCCGCTACTGTTGTAGAGAACGGCCTGGAATAAACAAACAAGCCCCAATATCCTTACTGTGATGCTGCCTACAGCAGAAGCCGTCAAAATATAACCACCCAGATATGTTCAATACCTATTTATTATTTAAAAAATATGATAATGATATCTGAGGTACGAGACGATAATTTAGTATTTTCCGTAAAAATCGAGAACAATAAAAAATAAAACGGTACATAAAACGTGCGAAACCCTGGTTGTCATGAGCGCTACGTTACACCACATGGCAATTAAGGTCCTAAAATTGTATCAAATTGTAAAAACAGTAGAAATAAATGATGTCACCGTCTAATAATCTTGTGCTACATCTAGATGTAATGTGGCCTTGATAGCTGTCATTAAATAAAATGATATACCAGCCTACCTCAACCAGAAATAATAAGGACTTTAAAACATGAATTTAGGTGAAATTTGTATAAACATGGAAAGTCCCCAGTTTTATCTAGAGAAGTAGTTCATCTCTTTTCAAGCGATATACTGTTAGCAGAACTGCAAGGACCAGGAATTCGCAAAAAAATCGATTATTTAGGAAACAAATTATTGTTAAAAATTATGTCCAACGAACAACGAAACACAGAAACAGTGCATGAATTATTTGTCGAAACTCACTTCACTTTCACTACTGGAAAAATAAAAGCCTGGACGTAGCAAGTGCGTATGGTAGTGAATTTTCATAAAAATGTTTTTAATAGCAAATATGTGTGTGTTTTTTAAGAAAGCAGGCATCAAATTTGGTTACCAGTATAACCTATATAGTAAAAACAATGCATTACATTTCGATGGAAAATGCAAAAATGCAACAACATAAGGCGTGTTTGATTAAAAAAAAAAAGAATTTGTATCAGCAACGACTTATGGGCCACCCTGTGATTGTAGAAATATTTTTTAAGATGTAGCTCAAGACACCCTATAATTAGTGTATACAATTTTTTTTTCATATCTTGTATAATAACGGACATATTGATCTTTATTGATTTTTTTCGAAAATTCGACAAAAATTATATACCACTAAACGATAAACTCTATAGCTAAGGCTACTGCCAAACATCAGAGAAAGGGTCTATTTGAAATGAATTTTCTGGAAATATTTTAGTAAAATGAAGAACAATGATGGTTGAAACTAAGACTTCAAGGTTTGTAAAACATTCTTCTTGAGACATTTTCTGTGAATAACCCGTATTAGATTCAAGTTCTTTGCCTAATGTTGCCAATTTTCACGTTTTAAATCGCAACTTTGACGTTTTGAGGAAAACCCCAATTTATTTTTATTTAAATGCGTATAAATTTTTTGTCTTAGCTAAGTTTTGGTAGGTAACTTACCTATAATAATGTAAACTCGTGTATGAGATTTGGTTGTCCTTACTTTGTTAATTCGGGAGATCTAAAAAAATTTTCTAAAGAAAATACAAAATTTTCCGGGAAAACTTAGGCCGATTTTCCTGGCTAACTAACTTGTCCAAGCCATTTGCAAAAGAAAGGCACTTACCAAATTTAATCAAAATCGGCCCATTATTTTTTGAGTTATCTGTGTGATATATATATATATATATATATATATATATATATATATATATATATATATATATATAAACATATAAAAATTTAAACTCACCCCGGATATGTGTTCTGGGGTGCCTAATTAGCGCTCATTTGAAGAATTTTTTAAAGAAAATTCACCAAAAGGACCCCCACCACTAATAGAAGCTTATGCAAACACAATCAAGTTTGAAGATAGAATACTTGTCTGCCGTATACTCTCCATGTTTTAAACCCCTTACGAATTATTTTGTAAAAACATTAAAGTTGTCATCCCAACATACTGCGAACAACCAGAGATAGACCACAATATTTTCAACAAGACTGTTAATGAATACGATTATAAACATATATACCGACGGGTCTAAACAAAAAGACAGAGTTGGGTCAGCTTTTTATGTCCCATCACAAAATCAGAGATACAAATATAATTAAAACATTAAATAGAAGACTTCTCTCCAGTTTTGTTGTCTGAAGAGAAGCCTTTTATTGAATGAAATATATATATATATATATATATATATATATATATATATATATATATATATATATATATATATATATATATATATATATTAGACTGGGGAAATAGAAATCTTGTACAATTCAACCCCACCAAATCTCAGTCTTGCTTCCTTTCTCATAAGAGATCTATCAGCCCTAGACCCATCACAATGAACAACCAAGTTATTCAAAGTAATGAGTCCCTTTCTCTTGTTGGCATTTCTGTGGATCGAAATCTTAATTGGCACCAACATGTCACATCAATTGCAGAAGCGGCTGCTAAGAAATTAGGTTTCCTCTTCCGGGCTCGCAAATACTTTTCACCAGCTAATCTTTATACCTTATATACTTCACAAATGAGACCGAACCTCGAATACTGCTCCCACATCTGGGGTGCTGCCGCCGCTTCTACACTCGCTATCCTGGACACCATTCAAAAGAGAGCTATACGTCTCATCGGTGACCCTACCGTCACCCAAATGCTGCCATCCCTTGCCCACCGACGTGCCGTTGGTGACCTCTCTCTCTTTTATATATATCTGCACTGGCACTGCTTAGAGGAGCTTTCCTCCATAGTTCCCCCACCTGCTGTCCCCAACAGAGCTACCAGGGGAACAGAGCGAATGCACCCTTTTACTGTCAAGGTCACCAGACATAGAACATCTTGTTATGCCCGCTCTTTTGTCCCGAGGACTTCCAAGTTGTGGAATTCCTTGCCTGCGCATGTTTTTTCTTTTCCTCCGAACCTCCAAACCTTCAAGTCCAGAATTAACAAGTTGCCTCTTTCCTCCTTGTCAACATCCACGGTACGATAGTATTTAGGCTGTAAGCCTTCGTGGTGTGTTGTTGAAATTTAAAAAAAACATGTTTTAGTTATGTCTATCCCAGACTGTGTGACCTTTAGGAATGAGCTACAAATATATCCTAGACTGCATGCTTCCATTTATACTGCAGAGCTATATGCTATAGAAAAAGCCTTAACGTTTATAACTCCGGTAATAAAGCGTGCCTTGTAATCAGCGATTCAAAATCAGCATTGACAGCATTAAAAACCACATGCATAAAACAGCGTACCCATCTCGTTCTTAACAGAATAATTCACATATGCTATCAGATAAATACAGGAGAACACGTTGTATTTGTATGGGTAAAAGGATACAGCAACATCGAAGGCAACGAAATAGCTGATAGACTAGCTAAAAAGGCAGTATTTTTAAGTGATCCCTTGAAAGATATACCTTACAGTGACCTCTGCGCAGAAATTAGAAAAGAAAG
This sequence comes from Tillus elongatus, assembly GCA_964006375.1. NCBI lineage: Eukaryota > Metazoa > Arthropoda > Insecta > Coleoptera > Cleridae > Tillus > Tillus elongatus. The sequence continues at coordinate 37,141,431 of OZ023266.1, read as the reverse complement.
GAGATAGTTTTGGAAAAAACTCTGGAGACTTAATTCTGGAAAATCAGCAAACCCTTACGGCTTAATAAACCCAGCATTACAACACACATGTGAGCCAGACAAGTACAATGACTTGAACATCATTAACTCAACGACATTGTTTTGATTATTAGCCAATTACGGGGCGTCTCCAGCTCACTTGCATCACATAGGAATTATCAGCAATGACAACTGTAACTGCAACCAGAGATCAGGCGATCGCAATCACATTATTTTATCGTGTCCGCTCTATTAGAGACGGCGTAAACATTTATTAGCTTCCGTAAATTATTTGAAAGTACACTACCCACTAAGTCTTGCATACTTGTTTTCTTTTAAAAAGAGTTTAATATATGACCTGTTAGTTTCCTTTTTACACATTGTAATATCAGATTATAATTATATATTGTAGTGGCTAAATTATTACCTATATTTATGTTAAGCAATAGTGTGAAAGCGAAGATAAGAATAAATGGTTAAATGGATGATTCTAGGTTTAAGCTGAATCAACGCTAAACATGGTATAACTTAGTTTAGAATACTGTAAACTTCCAAATGTTTTCCTAGTGTTAGCCTTAACTCTCCATGGTGTTCCACTTGTGATGGTAATAAATACCCCGATACACCCCGTGGTCGAGAGGAGAGTGTGCCACTGGTAACCATCTCCCAAATCCTTAATTAGTATTAATTTAGGTTAATAAAAAACATAATTTTAGATGTAAGATAGCAGTAATGGTGAATTCTGTTAATTTGTTAAATGCTACCATTAGATGTACACTTGGCTACTTCTAAATTAATTAAGCATTCAGTAAGTGTTAATTTTGTTAAAATGCAACGGTTGGATGCACAGATGTCTACTCCTTGAGCAAATTTAATTTTTTGTGTCTAATGGTATAAACAACCAGGAAGCCATCCTCCCCCTAAACCACCACCAGTTTATCTCTTTAAATTGTGAAAATGAATATTTCGACTAAATATTCCCGTGAAGAAATTAATCAAGGGTAAATGAAGGATTGCAAATTTTAAGAGTCAAAACGGGTAGTTTTGGCATTATTTTAACGAATCTAGATTAACTTTGAAGGACCTGTGTGAAAGATAGTAGCGATTTAAGATCGAAGTGCATATTTATATAGTAAAAAGTGGTAAGAACGTGTGCCACTGAATCGAAGGGTACTGGGTTCGATATCCAGTGGGGTGCCCCTTTAACTTTTTCAGTACAAATTGTAAAATTAACATGAACCGAGGTTCCGGCATTGTATTTGAGCAAGTTGAATGTCAGCACGTTCGGAAGGGGCTAAAGCCGCCGGTCTCGTGCCCAGGCAATGTTGAGCACGTTAAGGATCCCTACCCTCCTTACAGAAAAGTAGGGGTTCAGCAAAGTTACATGATAGTGAGGTGAAACTGTCCCCTGGCGTCGGTGATTGGCCATAATCGCGTAAAAAGACAGAGGAAACAAAAACACGCATATATTAAAAATTGTCTGGACGCAGCAAGTGGGCTTTGGTAGCGAATTTTCGTAACTTAAACGTCTGAAATTTTCTTTATAGTACACAGTTCAAAATAGAGATCTGCATATTGAAATTGTTTGCCTGGGCTCGATGATTTTCCGAGTTAAAAAATGTACATTGGGAGAGGATTGTAGAACTACTACACATTCGACAGATGAAAACACACATTATTTGAGCTTGAAAGTAAATCTAAAGAATATGGACGCAGCAAGGGCGTTATGGTAGCAAATTTTCTTTAAAATGTTTTTAATAGTGAATATCTTTCTTTGAAGAAAGCAGGCATCAAACTCGGTTGCCGATGTAGTAGAAACAATGTAATATTTCATCGGAATAACTTTATTGTTTCAAAATATATAAACATTTTTTAAAAGTCTGGATGCAGCAAGTGTGTTATGGAAATGAATTTCCATTAAAATGTTTTTAATAGCAAATGCGAGCAGGCATCAATCTGATTACCGGTATAGCCTATGTAGTAAAAACACAATGTACTATATTTGATCAAAATTACTTGTGGTTTGAAAATATACAAAAATTTTCCGAAAATAAACTTAAATGTTGGTTTCCTAACCAACAAAGCTTACGTTAATAGCAAATTGAGTTATTGAAATTTGAAGGATTTAATGAAAATTCGGTAAACTTGCAGATTAGCTCCCGAACGCTTTTCATTATATTGTTCTCAGAAACATTCCTAGGACGCTCCCTGGATGCACAAATCACAAGAAAAATTTCTTGTTCACATCCCCTAAGGAAGTTACGGGATTCGGAGTGAATAGGATGCTGGGCGGGGTAGGTAGTAAAAAGGAAATATGAGCAGAAAATGCGAAGAAAACTGCTTGAAAGCTGTCTATTTGAAGCCATATCCCCATTAAATCCTGCCTACCCCGCAGAGCCCCCACATTATGCCCCAGGTCACGTAACTTCCTTGGTGGGTATGAACAAGAAGTTTTTCTTGTGGTTTATGCAACGAGAGTGGTTGCATGCACAGTAGGGGGAAGGAAAATGCCTACGACGAAGCAGGACCCCCCCCCCCCCGGTTCGACTTGCGGTAGAGGTGGGGGTTGGGGGGTGGCTGCTTCGTCGTGGGGATTTTCCTTCCCCCATCGCGTGCATACAACCACGCTCGTTGCATAAACCACAAGAAAAATATCTTATTCATACCCGCCAAGGAAGTTACGGCACCTGGGCGAATAGGGGTGTGTGATGAGGGGTAGGCAGGGTTTAAGGGGGATCTGGCTTCAAGTTGTGAAAAAGACAGGCTTCAAGCCCGTTTTATTCGCATTTTCTGCACATATTTCCTTTCTATTACCTACTCCGCCCAGCACCCCTACTCACTTCTGGTCCGTAACTTCCTTGCAGGGTGTGAACAAGAAATTTTTCTTGGGGTTGGTGAATCCAGGGGGGTGGGCTTAGGCAGGTTTCTAAAAACAGTTTTTTTAAAAGCGTTTAGGAACTCATCTGCAAATTTACCGAAAATTCGCTACCAAAACGCACTTACTGCGTCTAGATTTTAGGTCTTGGTTTTGTTTTTTAGTTTTTTTTAACGAAAAATTGTCTAATTACTGCATTTCTTATCACAATGAATGAAATACGTTCTTGCAACACCAACTGTGATTAATTTTTAAACTAGTTGATAAAACTTCAAAAAATTTTGTGTGCTGAATTCAGAAAAGAAAGTGCTTTCAAATTATGTAACACTCGACCCATATTCCCTATTTAAAATATAAGGGTTGTTATCACTACCCTTAAGGGGTTGATGTGACAAAGTTTAGTTTTATGTCAAAACATGTCCCCCTCAATATTAAAATTGACGTATTTCAGCGTTTCTTGAAAAAAATTCTCTGGACGCAAATCTGTCTGTTTCGTCTTCAATGCGTCACACACACACACACACACACACACACACACACACATATATATATATATATATATATAATTTACGTCAACGATAAGAGTACGTTCACCTTTAATAACGAGTCGAATGTTCAGAACTTTAGGTATTGAAGCACAATCAATGAGCGAATATTTATTGAAACCAGAACGCAATATCCTCAAAAAGTTAATGTTTGTTGTTAGGAAGTTTTATATTGATAGAAATTCAAATGGGGAAGGTTAGGTCAGGTCAGGTCAGGTCAGGTTAGGTCTCCAGATCTCGCACTAAACGATTTTTCTTCAGGTCTACGTGCCATTAAAAATGTATACTAACTGCACTTTTAGTGAATTTTCTTAGAAAAAATTCACTAATGAGGAGATCTCGACTTTTGAATTTTGAAAAAATTTCTTCAAATGAGCGCGATCTAGGACCCCTAGAACCCATATCCGTGGTCGGTTTCAATTTTTATATGTTTATATATATATATATATATATATATATATATATATATATATATATATATATATATATATATATATATATATATATATATATATATATATATATATATATATATATATATTATATATATATATATATATATATATATATATATATATATATATATATATATATATATATATGTATCACACCGATAACTCAAAAAATAATGGACCGATTTTGATAAAATTTGGCATGTACTTTTCTTTTGTAAATAGCTTGGATAAGTTCGTTAGTCAGAAAAATCAGACGAGGTTTTCCGGGAAAATTTTGAGTTTTCATTCAAAAAAAATTATTATCTCAAAAACTAATTAGCCGATTTTAATAAAATTTGGCATGTACCTTTCTTTTGTAAATAGCTTTGACAAGTTTGTTAGTCAGGAAAATCGGACGAGGTTTTCCGGGAAAATTTTGAGTTTTTATTCGAAAAAAATTTTTGTCTCAAAGAATAATACGCCGATTTTGATAAAATGTACCTTCCTTTTGTAAAAGGCTTTGACATGTTCGTTAATCAAAAAAATCGGACAAGGTTTTTCGGGAAAATTTTGAGTTTTCATTTGAAAAAAATTTTTATCTTAAAAAATAAAAAATCTATGATAACCAAATTTGGTAGGTAGGTTTACGATATAAAAAGCAAACTATATACCAAAATTTAGATTTCTATGTTACAAGAAAAAAAAGTTATAAAATATTTTGTGCCAGATCATTTCTATGAAAATTCACTACCATAACGCACTTGCTGCGTCCAGGATTTTTAAATAAATAATAGACCTTCAGCAACTTAAAAACGTAGTATCGGCGGAATGCGATAGAATCGCACAATATCAACTGAGCAATGTTGATCTGAATGTGACAATAGATTGTGATATTCTTTGTCAGCTGATGGAGGATTATTTGAACCTCTTATTTAACTTCGATTTCACGCTTCTATCTTTTTGTTTTGATTTGTAAATAAACTTCCAGACTAAGTACATGTTCTTGTTCAATATTATTGTTGTTTTTAAAATGTATGTGAAAAGTGAAACAAAATAGTGCAATAGACTTTTAACATTTTGTCCGTACGTTGCGTGGTCATTTGAAGAACGTGTACATGCGCATATTATTTAAAACGCAAAAAAATTCTGATTGCAGTTCATTGCTTTTAAAGATAAATTAGAAACTACAGTTATGACAAATACATATACAACCTACAGAAGCCACTCTAACTTAGCCTACAATAAACACTAATTTTTGTACGTTATAGCGAATGGACCGACTTTGATAAAATTTGCTGAGTACCTTCTTTTTTCAGGTGGCTTGGATAAGTTCGTTAGCCAGAAAAATCAACTCCGGTTTTCCCGAAAAATGTTGAGTTTCTTTCGGAAAAATGTATATCTTCGGAAATAACAAAGCAAGGGCAACCATATTTGGTGCGCGGATTTGAAATGTAAGGGATGAACCATGCGTATGTAAGTTTAAAGATAAAAAAAGTTATAGGCATTTAAAGAAAAAAAATGGGTGGTCGTCAAAACGTCAAAGTCGCGATTTGCAACGTCAACATTCGCAACACTTAGACAAAGAACCTGAAACAAATACGGATTATGTAAAGAAAATATCGCAAGAAAGGTGTTTAAACCCTTAAGTTTCAGGTTCAACCGTCATTTTCCTTCGTTTTACTAAAATATTTTGGAAAAATCATTTCAAATAGACACTTTCTCTGAGGCTTTGACGGTAGTTTAAGTTAAGTGGATGGTTTAACTGTCTATAATTTTTAGCTAACTTTCGTAGAAAAAAATTGGGTAATGAGGAGACCGTGACTTTTGAGTTTAAGACAGATTTTTCAAATAAGTGCAAACTAGGTCCCCTAGAACCCATATCCGGGGTCAGTTTCGATTTATATATATATATATATATATATATATATATATATATATATATATATATATATATATATATATATATATATATATATATCCAACCGGTAACTCAAAAAAGAATTAACCAATGGCAAGCCTGGCTTATGTGAGATCTAGTATGTCGTTGCCTGGCAACGGAACATTTGATATTATTACGCAGGTCTGCTACACGCTGTCACTGACGTTTATTCTGTGGTATTAGATTGTTTATATGTTTATCTGTTTGAGTTGACAAATTATTTGTGTTATTTGGGAAATTTTTATATACAAGTGCAAACTATTCCTTTATTAATGTTAGTGGGTCGACTAAACAGTGCTATGTTTTATCAACACATATAAAGGATCGAAGTTTTACAAAAAGGGCTGATATGCAACACGTTAGTTATTTTCTCTCTGATGCTTTGGCGGTAGTTTTTGTTAAGTTTATGGTTTAACAGTCCATAATTTTAAGCTAATTTTTGTACAAAAAATTCGTTAATGGGGAGACTGCGACTTTAAAATTTTAAAAAGATTTCTTCAAATGAGCGCAAACTAGGCCCCCTGGATTCCATATCCGGGATTATGTTCAGTTTTGATCTGTTTACATATATACGGGATGACGCATTTCTACGGTAAAGCTCAATATAATTATTATTATACAAGAGACGAAAAAAAATTGTATAAGTTAATTATAGGGTGTCTTGAGCTGCATATTATAAAATTATTTTGACAATCACCGACTGGCCCATAAGTCGTTGGTGATCCCTACAAATTTTTTTCGAACGGCCTTATTTTATTGCATTTTTTATCGAAATATGTTTGTAAGAAAAAAAAAACAAGACGCAGTAAGTGCGTTATGGTAGCAAATTTTTATTAAATGCTTAAAATTTCCATAACTCAATTTGATATTAACCTAGGGTTTGTTGGCTAGGAAACCAACATTTAAAGTTTATTGTCGGAAAATTTTTGTACATTTCCAAACAATAATTTATTTTGATAAAATATGGCACATCGTTTCTACTATATAGGTTATACCGGTAACTAAATTGCTGACTTCTTGCATTAAAAAGACATATTTGATATTCAAAGCATTTTTATAAAAAATCACTGCCATAATGCACTTGCTGCGTCCAGACTTTTATTATCTGTTTACACACATACAGGGTGACGCATTTTTGCGGTAAAGCCCAATACTATTGTTATTATAGCAGATACGAGAGAAAATTGTATACGTTAATTATAGATTGTCTTGAGCTGCATCTTATAAAATTATTTTGACAATCACAGGGTGGCCCAACATTTATTTTATTTTATAAAACACCCTTATATTATTGCATTTCTGCATTATTTAACGAAATATGATGTTTGTAAGAAAACAATTAAGACGCAGTAAGTACGTTTTGGTAGTCAATTTTTATAAAAATTTTAAAATTTCAATAGTTTAATTTGCTATTAGTCTAAGATTCATTGGATAGGAAACCAGTTTTCTCGGAAACACTTTAAGTTTATTTTCCGAATCTTTTTTGTACATTTTCAAACAGTATGTTATGTTTATAAAGTACGGTACATTTTTCTACTATATATGTTATACCAGTAACCAAGTTGATGCCTGCTTACATTAAAGAGACATATTTGCTATTAAAAACATTTTTACGAAAATTCACTTCTATAACGCATTTGCTGCGTCCAGACTTTTATCTCTCTGAGGTGAAGGTCCATGGACTGCTAAATGTGCTTGATACTTACTCTGTGTCTAATTAAGTGATTTAATCATTGTATCTAGTGCAAATATATGCATGATTACGTCACGCATTGTGCACCTTATGTGTATTATTTTATCGACCTTGTTATTTATTATATATATATATATTAAGGAAGTAGACACAATATGCATCTACACATTTATTATGTATGTGTTACATTCTGTGTTACCATTCTCATGCCTCATAATCTATTTTAGCCTAATTGTTTTGCCTGATGCTTCGACCGGTCATGAATCAAATAAAGACCACTCTTAGCACCTTCTAATAGCTGCGATTAATAAAGAAGGATGCATGAAGTGTAGTGATCCGTATCGTTTTGATACCCGTAGTGTGTTATGCCAAACGTGTAGACCAATTATAAAACATAAAAATATAATAAATACATTTCTATTTGATTTATATGATTTTAAAAAAACTATTAAAACATGATGAATACTGTGAACAGACCTAATAATTCAAAACGTTAATATGTGTGTGTGTTTTGTTTCTTTAACGTCGGCCTATTTCCGCGACTATGGCCAATCACCGACGCCAGGGAGCAGTTTCACCTCACTATCCTAGAAAATTTTGCCGAACCCCTGCCTTTCTGTAAGGAGGGTAGGAATCTTTAACGTGCCCAACATCGTATGGATACGGGAGCGACGGCTTTACACCCCCTCCGAAGGGCGGAACGTGCAGACATTCAACTTGCTGAAATACAATGCCAGAACCTCGGTTGATGTTAATTTTACAGTTTGTATGAAAAAGTGAAAGGAGTACCCCGGGATCCAACCCAGTACCCTTCGATTCAGAGGCACACGTTCTTACCCCTGAACCATCGAGGTTCTAAAACGTTAATACCTTACGAGATTATATATAATTGCCTAAATATTTCTCTGTAAGCAAAATTAAACTTAGTTTCTTTCGTAAAGACTCCGATACTTTATAAATAATCTGTAAAAGTACACTTGGAGAACCGAACTAACCACAGCACATCTTTTAATGATCTGAAAATAGTTTCACTAACAAAGTAAGAGTCATCAGAGGATGAAAAATTCTAAACTACTTGCAACTAAACATCACAGTTTATACTACGCCTTAGGTAATGACAGATAAAGAAAGGAACGAAATCCCAGGCAAGCATTATGTTTATTTTATTTTAATGGCCGAACGAGGTTTTTAAACTTCCGCTATAACTTTATCTGCGGAGTATCGGAATATCTTCTATGTCAAAGAGAGAGAGTGCACAAAAATGGCTATAAATCAATCGCGGAGCTCGGCCTAAGAAACTTTGATCTTTTATTGCCTTAGAAATATAAATACTTTCGTAAGCATCTAACTTTGTTGGTTGTCTAACATTTTTGTTAAGTTTCAGATTCTCTTGATCTATGTGGTGATTATTATCTTACATATGTTGTTCCACGCCTGACTTGTCTACACTACCACATCTCCGCTATGTCAGATACTCCTTGAAACTGGTTACAATGGTTTTTTAGTCTGCCCAACGTATTTAAGATTAAAATCTTTACAACTTATGTCATAGATACCCGACATTTCAGTGGCTTTATGTTTTTTATTACCTAACAAGTTTTAACCAATTTTTTTTCAAAAAGTTGCAAATTGGCTTGCTTAAAAATGTTCTCCAGACCCTTGTGATATGCGGCTCAAATTATAGACAAACAAACTTTTTTCTATTTTATATTTCCTGAATGACGTGTATTCCGCTAATATTTTTTGTCCTGTGTCGTTGATTATTTTTTCCACTAAGCAATCTAAATATCCGTTATGTTTAGCCACGTTTTTAATGTACTCCAATTCTGTACTATATCTACTTTTACTTATTAAAATAAATGACACTGTTCAATTAGATGTCCACAGGAAGGAAACTGCCACTATAAATTACATTCCAAATGACTTGCATCATACGTTTACACAAGAAACGGCGGAATTAAATTTCTTGGTAAATAGATTACTAAATTTCCCTAAAGTGTATATAGATATAGTATAGAATTAGAGTACCACAAAAACGTGCCTAAATATAACGGACATTCGGACTGCTTATTGAAAAATTAATTAATAGACGAAGGACAAGGAAAGTGTTAGTGGAATCCACGACTTTGAATTAAAAAAGTTTGTTTGCTTACAATTTTAACTGCGTATCACAAGGGATCCGAGAGCATTTTTAACAAATCCGATTTGCAACTGACTTTTTGGCAAAAAAATGATTTTAAAAATTTGTTAGGTATTACAAAAAATGAAGATGAAGCCACTGAAATGTCGGGCATCTATGAGATAAATTGTAAAGATTGTAATCCTAAATACGTTGGGCAGACTAAAAGAACTATTAAAACAAGATTCAAGGAGCTGGCACAGCTGAGATACGGTAGTGTTGACAAGTCATACGTGGCACAACATATTTGGGATAATAAATACCACTTTTTTATATTTTAACAACACACCACGAGGGCTTACAGCCTAAGTACTATCGTACCGTGGGTGTCGACAAGGAGGAAATTGGCAACTTGTTAATTCTGGACTTAAAGGTTTGGAGGTTCGGAGGAGAAGGAATTCCACAACTTGGAAATCCTCGGGACAAAAGAGCGGGCATAACAAGATGTTCTATGTCTGGTAACCGGGACAGTAAAAGGGTGCATTCGCTTTGTTCCCCTGGTAGATCTGTTGGGGCAGCAGGTGGAGGAACTATGGAAGAAAGCTCCTCTGAGCAGTGCTCGTGCAGATATCTATAAAAGGGAGAGAGGTCACCAACGGCAGGTCGGTGGGCAAGGTATGGCAGCATTTGGGTGAGGGTAAGGTCACTGATGAGACGTATAGCTCGCTTCTGAATGGAGTCCAGATTAGCGAGTGTAGAAGCGGCAGCGGCACCCCAGATATGGGAGCAGTATTCAAGGTTTAGCCTTATTTGTGAAGTATATAAGGTATAGAGATTAACTGGTGAAAAGTATTTGCGAGCCCGGAAGGGGAAACCTAATTTCTTAGCAGGCTCTTCTGCAATTTATGTGACATGTTGGTGCCAATTGAGATTTCGATCCACAGAAATGCTAACAAGTGAAAATGACTCATTACTAGGGCTAGTGTATCTCTTATGAGATAGAAAGCAAGACTCAGTTTTGGTGGAGTTGAATTGTACAAGATTTCTATTTCCCCAGTCTACTATCTTTTGGAAATCTAGAGAGACAGAACCCTACATGTATCTGCGATCCATATCTAATTGGGCTAAAGAGACCAGCATACCACCTATCGACATCTCAATTGGCACCAACATGTCACACCAATCGCAGAAGCGGCTGCTAAGAAATTAGTTTTCCTCTTCCGGGCTCGCAAATACTTCTCACCAGCTAATCTCTATACCTTATGTACTTCACAAATAAGACCAAACCTCGAATACTGCTCCCACATCTGGGGTGCTGCTGCCGTTTCTACAGTCGCTTTCCTGAACTCCATTCAGTAGAGAGCTATACCTCTTATCGGTGACCCTACTCTCACCCAAAGGCTGCCATCCCTTGCCCACCGACGTGCCGTTGGTGACCTCTCTCTTTTCTTATAGATATCTACATGGGCACTGCTCAGAGGAGCTATCTTCCATAGTTCCTCCACCTGCTGCCTCCAACATATCTACCAGGGGAACAGAGCGAATGCACCCTTATACTTTCCAGGTCACCAGACATAGAACATCTTGCTATGCCCGCTCTTTTGTCCCGAGGATTTCCAAGTTGTGGAATTCCTTGCCGGCACATGTTTTTTCTTCTTCGTCGAACATCCAAACCTTGTGATTGTTAACTGGAAGATTCAATCAATTCTTAAAATACACTATAGTTGTAGCCTGGTTAGCAGCCCAAAATACAGTTTTAGCGCAGTACAGATATATTATTCTGGGGTCTTATATTGAAAGTGTAGCATAACATGGTATAAATGTAAACAAAATCAAGTCAATCCTCTATAAAAATGATTATAAAATAGTTTCCTTTATTTTCAAACTTAAACATAAGACGTCATATAAGACCGAAACAGTCAGTGAATGTGTTTCAATGACAATTCTACTAATTCTGTATTTAATTCTTACGTATTCTTTTAATATAATATCTCGGGCATGAAGCTGGTGTCAAGTGTTATGTAAATAAAACGTTAGTTAACGTATCCGTAGATATCTCAGTGGTAGCGTGCTTATTTCCTACGCGCAAGGTTTTGTGATCAATTCCAGCTCGATGAATGAATGGTTTTTTTTCGTTTTATTTCGACATTTGGAGACACAATAGTACACAGATTTCATAAGTTTTGCACAAGGTCTCACTTTTGTTTAAAACGCCTGAATAAATTAGTCACCTTTGAGTCTGAAATTATAATTTTCAGCAGGCATTTTGTTATTGTTGATATTAAAAACCGGTTTGATTAGGTTGACTAAAAGGAAATCATTCTGGCGATTAACAAGGAAAAATAACTGCTACGTTTATAATTGGCAGATACTTTACTTTTCTAAATATAAATTAAATTTCCTTCTTGAAATCTTTTGTAACTTTAATGAAATGTCTAATACAAGTTTCTTTTAAAGAGACTTACACTATCTACAGATTGAGCAAAATTTAATTCTTTAGGTTCGTAGAAAATTGACTTTTGGGCATTTTTCCCAAGAGGAGTTAGAACACAAGAGTTTTTTGATAATAGAGAGATATCGATGGTAATATTTTCGAAAGAATTCTTCAAATGTGCGTCTACTAGGGCCTCTAAAATCAATCTTCAAGGTCTGCGTAAGTTTAAAGTATTAAGGTTAGTGACATGCCGTATAATAATAGTGTATGAAAATTCACTACTAAAACCCACTTTCTGTGTCCGGAAATTTTTTATTATTTTGTTTTAATGACTATAAATAGCAATGCATTTTTAAAATTGAGCCAGTCAATAATGATAGCAAGAGTAAGCTAGAGAGAAGAAACTAAAGTGAATATGCTTTCAAATCACGTAAGGCCAATCAAGATCCGTCAACAACGCGTTTCCAAATTACAATGCTTTTAAAATTTCTCTACCAAGATTTACGCAATTTATTTGTTTCGCGAAAAGGTCGGACCGAAGAACTGGCAAAACATCTGTATATACTGATATTACCTTACCTATGATTCATAATGGGAGCCAATAAATTGAAAAAAAAAATAGCGGACGACGAAACTTTTTCAACTTTTACACGGCTTTATTTCACACCCAGTTAATTGTTCTCAAAAAATGCACACCAGAGCTTGCTCCTGTCCTGACTCGTCTGTTTCAGATATCTTATAATAAAGGCATATTCCCTAGTAACTGGAAAACTGCTCGAGTACAACCCATCCCCAAGAAAGGATCCAAAGCGTTTCCCAGCAACTATAGGCCCACTTCTCTCCTTTCAGTCGTCTCTAAAGTAATGGAAAAGTATATAAACACCAAATTACTTAAATTTCTTGAAAAACACAGTCTAATCCACGACAGGCAGTATGGATTCCGTCAGCGCAGATCGACTGCCGACCTCCTTTTCTTTGTCACCCATTCTTGGAACAAGTCTATGGAACAACACGGTGAATCCCAGATTGTTGCTCTAGACATATCCAAAGCATTCGACCAGGTCTGGCACGCAGCGCTGCTTAATAAACTTCCGGCATATGGCCTACCACCAAAACTCTGTATGTGGACAGCAAATTTCCTCTCCAACAGGAGCATATCTGTTGTTGTGGATGGCCATTCCTCTAAACTGTATCCAATTAATGCAGGAGTTCCTCAAGGTTCAGCTTTAGCCCCTACTTTGTTTCTTCTCCACATCAATGACCTCCTCTCGAGCACATCCAACCCAGTTCACAGCTACGCGGACGACAGCACCCTCCATTCAAATATACAATATTCTAAGCCTGTCTCTTTAGCCCAATTAGATGAGGATCGCAGACTCATGGAGGGTTCTGTCTCCGTGGATCTCCAAAAAATATTAGACTGGGGAAGTAGAAATCTTGTACAATTCAACCCCACCAAAACTAAGTCTTGCTTTCTTTCTCACAAGAGATACACCAGCACTAGACCCATCACAATGAACAACCAAGTTATTCAAAGTAGTGAGTCCTTTTCTCTTGTTGGCATTTCTGTGGATCGAAATCTTAATTGGCACCAACATGTCACATCAATTGCAGAAGCGGCTGCTAAGAAATTAGGTTTCCTCTTCCGGGCTCGCAAATATTTTTCACCAGCTAATCTCTATACTTTATATACTTCACAAATAAGGCCAAACCTCGAATACTGCTCCCACATCTGGGGTGCCGCTGCCGCTTCTACACTCGCTATCCTGGACTCCATTCAAAAGAGAGCTATACGTCTCATCGGTGACCCTACCCTCAGCCAAAGGCTGCCTTCCCTTGCCCACCGACGTGCCGTTGGTGACCTCTCTCTCTTTTATAGATATCTGCACGGGCACTGCTCAGAGGAGCTTTCCTCCATAGTTCCCCCAACTGCTGTCCCCAACAGATCCACCAGGGGAACAGAGCGAATGCACCCTTTTACTGTCCAGGTTACCAGACATAGAACATCTTGTTATGCCCGCTCTTTTGTCCCGAGGACTTCCAAGTTGTGGAATTCCTTGCCGGCACATGTTTTTCCTTCTCCTCCGAACCTCCAAATCTTCAAGTCCAGAAATAACAAGCTGCCTCTTTCCTCCTTGTCAACAGCCACGGTACGATAGTATTTAGGCTGTAAGCCCTCGTGGTGTGTTGTTGAAATTAAAAAAAAAAAAGTTAATATAAAACATTAAGTTTTCCAAGAAATTGTGTTCTTTTGCATAACCTAAACAAGGTGGGCTATTCCGTAGTGGAAACTTCATCAGAAAAACTTTTAAAAAGTCTGGACGCAGCAAGTGCGTTATGATAGTGAATTTTCATAGAAATGTTTTTAATAGCAAATATGTTTTTCAATGAAAGCACATGCATCAAATTTGGTTACCAGTATAACCTATATAGTAGAAACAATGAACCATATGTCGTCAAATAAGCTTTTCGACAAAACCCCCAAAAAAGTTTCTTGCATAAAAATTTACAAACAGTTTTTTCACGAAAATCCGAAAACATATTTTTTAAACAATTAATAAAACATTTATTATTATGCTTTTCACTTCAGAAACACAAAATACAGACTGTTATATTTCAAACAATTGAGGTACGAGAGTTTGATTAATTTTTTAATTCAGTCACTATTTGAGAGTGCCCGGTGCTTGGCATCTCGATTTTTTCATTAAATAATATAAACGAAAATCTCTCTGAATACGTCATTTGCATTAGACTTGAATTTTTGTTGCTAAAAACGCCGTATCACAATTTTTGATATGTGCCAAAAATGTAAAAAGATACAAGACAATTAAAATAACCCTAAAACAACCATGCATTACAATTCAATGGAAAATGCAAAAATGGAATAATATAAGGCTTGTTCGTTTTAAAAAAAAGAAAATTTGTATCACCAACGACCTATGGATTGTAGATATAATTTTTAAGATGCAGCTAAAGACATCAAATAATTAACGTATAAACTTGTTTCTCGTATCTTGTAAAATAACAGTAATATTGAACTTTACGGTAGAGATCCGTCACCCTGTATATATGTAAACAGATAAAAACTGAAACTAACCCCGGATAGGGCCAAAGTTCACGCTCAATTAAAAAATCTTTTTAAAAATCAAAAGTCGCGGTCTCCTCAATGGCGAATTTCCTGTACAAAAATTTGCTAAAAAGTATGGAGAATTAAATCGTAAACTCTATAACTAGGACTACTGCTGAAGCATCCGAGAAATGGTCTATTTCAAATGGATATTCTGGAAATGTTTTAGTAAAATAAAGGAAAATGACGATGGAAAATGAAACTTAAGGACTTGTAAAATACATTTCTCTACATTGGCTTCAGGTTCTTGGCCTAAGTGTTGCAAATTTTGACGCTTTAAATCGCGACTCTGGCGTTTTAAGAGGAAAAGTTATCAAATTTTCAAAGTAATTTTTCTGGCATTTGTTGACCTTTCTGCGCCAAAAAACGTAGCCTGTGTCTGTAACATACATAGGATTTTGTTATCCACACAAAATATTTTACTTTTGTGCGTTCATCTGGTCATCAGTGACACCTAAAATTTTTTTCTTTAAATGCCTATAACTTTTTTCCTTTTATCCTATATATCTGAATTTTGACACCTAATTTACCTTTTGTGACGCAAACCAGCGTACCAAATTTGGCTCTGTTATTTTCGGAAATTTGAACATTTTCCGAAAGAAAACACAAAATTTTCCGGGAACAACTGGACCGATATTCCTGGCCAACGAACTTGTCCAAGCCATTTGCAGAAAGGAGGTAACCACCAAATCTGATCAAAATCGGTCAATTATTTTTTTAGTTATCGGTGTGATACATGACACTGAATGGGTGCTAGCGGGCCTGGCCTAGTTCGCGCGCATTTGATGAAATTTTCTCAAAATTCAAAAGTCGAGATCTCCTCGTTAGTGCATTTTTTAAAAGAAAATTCACCAAAAAGTAACAGCTAATTGAAAATTGTGCTAAAGATTGCTCTTGTCGATCTTTTTCTTGACCAATTTATTCATTTATTGATTTATTTGTGGTTTGAATTATGCGTCTGTGTGTGTTTTGTTTTTTATCGTCGGTCTATTTTTGCTACTATGGCCAATCACCGACGTCAGGGAGCGGTTTCACTTCACTATCCTGGAAATTTGGTCGAATCCCGGCCTTTTTGTAAGGGGGGAGGTATCTTTAACGTGCCCAACATCACATGGGCACAGGACCGACGGCTTTACGCCCCCTCCGAAGAGCGGAATGTGCAGATATTCAATTTGCTCAAACACAACACCACCACAACCTTGGTTGGTGTTAATTGTACAGTGTGTACTGAACAAGCGAAAGGAGAACCCTGGGATCGAACACAGTACCCTTCGGTTCAGAGGCTTACTTTCTTACCACTGAATCACCAGTGCTCTGTGGTTTGAATTACAGGTCGTGCCTTACAAAAAAGCTCTGATTGTGCTTGTATTGTTTAGGACATGTTACGGTGTTAAATGGGTCTGAGAAATGAGTCTGGCTTTTTGTATATAATATGAATAAATTATTACAAAACATTTGTAATTGTAAAAACCCGTGTAAAATATAAAAGATGAGTACTAATCAAGCTGAAAGGTTTATAGATTCAAAAATTCAGCAAACAACGAATATGCTATCAAATTTGTTCTAGATTGGGGAGTTTATTTTAGAGGGCATTTTCAAATAAAGACTGTGGTTAAATCATATCTTCCTCAAGTAATCTTACAAGTTAAAGAGTCTTGAAAGGAAAACTCAGGCACGACCAGCCCATTTGCAATGGTTGCCTTAATAACAAGGTCACTACGTCTACAGCAAATTACAAGGTACAAGAAAACTACACAACTGTGCCACACAAGTTCAACGTTATGCATACATTTACCGCGTCTTCCTCCTCCCCTGGAAGAGCCAGAGTTAAACAAAAATTTTCCACGATCATTTTGATTGTGCCTTGCTTCATCTGTTAGTTCGTCATCATCGCTATCGTCATAATCGTCATCATCTCCTGAAATTATTTCATTTTTGACATTATTTCCAAAGCCTTGACAGAGCAAAGCCGTGTTGTTAGCACTTTTATTTTGGATCGAATTAGTGACAGTTACATTTGGTGCCAGTGAGTTTGAGACGAATCTACGTAAAGATAAGATACTCTAACTACAATAAACTACTAAAGTGCACACCCAATCAAGTTATTATTACTAAAATAACTTCACATATTATACCAGTATATTTTAATATGTACCTAAAGATTTTTATTCTTATCGCAATAAACAGTCTGGATGCTGCAAGTGCGTTATGGTCGCAAATTTTCGTCGTAGTGTTTTTAGTGTTAAATATATTTTTTATAGAAAGACAGGAAATTTAATAGATAATGAAACCTTTATAATGAAAACAATATACCGGAGTTCGTCAAGCAAATTTTTGTTTTAAAAAGTATAAAAATTTTCCGAAAATATATTTTTAATTTTCCAAAAAAACTAGTCTGAATTTTCTGGCCAACGAACCTATCCACGTAATTTACACAAACACTACATCAGCATACTATAATTATTCACAGAAAGCTTTTCGACAAAAATTGAAAAGGAAATTTTCAAGCAATTTGTTTTATGAAAATACGCTATTGTTTTACAAAGATTGACTCAGTAATCTTACACAAAAAAATGCATTACAAAAATTTAAAAAAATACACATAAATTTGCTAAACACATTTTTTCACGATAGTTCTAAAACATTTTTTCACATGACTTCGCAAAAAAAAATTCAAAACCTTTTTATACAAACATTTTCTGAAAAATACCCAAAATTGTAATTATGCACCAAATCTGTAATGAAATTTAAAAACTCTGGACGCAGCAAGTGCGTTATGGTAGTGAATTTTCGTAAAATTGTTTTTAGTAGCAAATATGTTTTTTTTAAGAAAGCAGGCACCAAATTTGGTTACCAGTATAACCTATATAGTAAAAACAATGTGCAATGTTTCATCAAAATAACTTTATTGTTTGAAAGTGTACAAAAATTTCCGAAAGTAAACTTAAATTGTTCCCGAAAAAACTGGTTTTCTGGTAAATCTTATAGGTTAATAGCAAATTGATTCAAAATTGGAAACATTTAATGAAAATTCGCTACCATAACGCACTTGCTGCGTCCCGAATTTCTTTTTTTACAAAGATGTATTATGTTTCGATGGAAAATACAAAAATGCAATAACATAGGGCGTGTTCGATTCAAAAAATCACTAAAAAAAATGAAAATTCGAATCATCAACGACTTGTGGGCCACCCTGTAATTGTGGAAATATTTTTTAAGATGTAGCTTAAGACACCCTACAATTAATGTATACAACTTTTTTTCGTAACTTGCATAATAACGGATATATTGCGCTTTAATGATTTTTTACGAAAATTCGACAAAAATGATATACCATTAAACGATAAACTCTATAGCCAACACTACTGCTAAAGCAGCAGAGAAATGGTCTATTTGAAATGAATTTTCTGGGAACATTTTAGTAAAATTAAGGACAGTGACGATTGAAACTAAGAGCTCAGGCTTTGTAAAACATTATTCTTGAGACATTTTCCTTCCATAGAACATATTACTTTCAGGTTCATTGCCTAAATATTAACAATTTTGTCGTTTAAAATCGCGACTTTGGCGTTTTGAGGAAAACCCTTTTTTTTTTAATGACTGTAACTTTTT
The DNA here is from genome assembly GCA_964006375.1 of Tillus elongatus. Lineage (NCBI taxonomy): Eukaryota > Metazoa > Arthropoda > Insecta > Coleoptera > Cleridae > Tillus > Tillus elongatus. The sequence goes on along the minus strand of OZ023266.1, from coordinate 37,122,635 downwards.
TGTCCTATAACCTACAGCGCTAAATTTTGGTAGGTAGCTTACAATGATATAAACTTGTGTACCAAATTTAGTTGCCATTACTTTGTTAATTCCGGAGATATAATTTTTTTTCGATTTTTTTTGAAAGGAAACACAAAATTTTCCGGGAAAACCTCGGCGGATTTTCCTGGCTAACAAACTTATCGAAGGCACTCGTGAAAGGAAGGTACTCACCTAATATTATCAAAATCGGTCCATTATTTTTTTAGTTATAGGTGTGACACATAAATATATAAACATATATATATATATATACATACATACATACATACATATACATATATATATATATATATATATATATATATATATATATATATATATATATATATATATATATATATATATATATATATATATATATATATATATATATATATATATATATATATATAAACATATAAAGTCTGAAACCGACCTTGGATTTGGGTTCCAGGGGTCCTAAATAGCTCATTTGAAGAAATTTTTTCAAAATTCAAAAGTCGAGATCTCCTCCATAATGAATTTTTTTAAAGAAAATTCACTAAAAAACCGGAAAATTTATACCAGCAGAAGTCAAGAAAAATATAAGCGAAAAAATGTCTATGTGATAGTTTACTTTATACTTGTAAAGTGGGTTTGTGAATAAAGACGATTATTATTATTATTATTATTATTATTATTATTATTATTATTATTATTATTATTATTATTATTATTATTATTATTATTATTATTATTATTATTATTATTATTATTATTATTATTATTATTATTATTATTATTATTATTATTATTATTATTATTATTAAATAATCATATTTTTATGTCACAAGCTGTCAGAAAGTTAAAGTTTGATTTGACATTTTGTGAAAGCAATTTATGAATCACTCACTTATATATTATAAACATGTAAATATAGATAATCAAATTAATTATTTCTACACTTTTTTGTAACAAAGTTAATTTAAATAGTTTAATATTTTTTTAGGTATAGGGAGTATTATACAAGAGTTGGAGCAGGGGACATGTCGTTCGTTTCTAAAACATTAAACGATGTATTTGAAAACATTGAGTTACAGCAATTCGGTGGTTATATATTTTTCCATCACTTTAGAGACGACTGAAAGGAGAGAAATAGGCCTGTAGTTTCTAGGAAGCGCTTTGGATCCTTTCTTCGGGACGGGTTGTACTCGAGCAGTTTTCCAGTTACTAGGGAAAATGCCTCTATTGTAAGATATCTGAAACAGACGAGTCAAGACAGGAGCAAGTTCTGGTGCGCATTTTTTGAGAACAATTGCTGGGATCTCGTCAAGGCCAGAAGCTTTCCTGGTATTAAAAGAAGAAAGCATCCTTCGCACCTTTTTAGTTTTGAAAGTGATATCCGTCATTTTATGTGCGAAATTGGGGACTGTTGGTGGTTGAACATTTGAAGGTGGGTTGAGAGTAGAATTGCCGGCGAACAACGAGGCAAAAAGTACAGCCTTGCACAGGGCGGTAAAAACAATTTCATCCCCGGAGACAAGAGGTGGGAACGTGCTCTTGCAGAAATTATTCCCAAGAGATTATGCAAGCGTCCAGAAGGGTTTTCCGCCGTTGGAGCTTAAAAGGACTTTGTTTTTTATGTGGCTATTAAACGAGTTTTTTTGCCTCAGAAAGAATTCGGACATAGCGGTTTCTTGCGTCGTTAAATGCTTGACGGTGTTCTGGACTGGGATTGTGTTGAAGCGTTTTTTGAGCTTTGACCTTTTCAAGTCTGGCCTTGCCACAGGATTTAGATAACCAGGGCTTCTGAGTGGCTGAAGAGGTTTTCTGTGTACGGGGAGTAAATAATTACATGCCAGATTGGGTAATTTCGGTGACGCTTTGTGAGTTATCAGAAGAGTCAGAATGAGAGAAGCAGACAGACGCCCATGGAGATGAGGAAAAGTAATCCCGCATTTCATCCCAATTTGCGGAGTTGTAGTACCAAACGATACGTGGATGTGATGACTGTGTGACCTCAGGTTTTGTAGTAATAAGGAGATCCAAGGGATTTGAGCTGTGTTTTGGGAGAAAAGTAAGTAGGTTGCTGAACTATATTGGCTAAAGAATTGCTGACTGCAAAAGCCTCTGCTGCTCTCCCTTGTGGATCGGTTTTTGAAGATGGTAGCCATTCCTTATTATGGACATTGAAGTCACCAAGAATAGTGACCCCGGAGGAGGTATATTCAGAAATAGGATGGTCGGTTTTTTCAGAAAGGTAGTCAAAGAGCTGGACAAAGTTGTTGTCGGAAGGTAACCGGTAAATGCAACAGATGAATTTAGTTGCAGCCCTGAGAGAGAGTTTTATCCATAGTATGTATTTTCTTCCAGCTTCTAGATTGGGGAGTCTGGTGCAGGGTATATTGCTACGGACGTATGCGCACACGCCTCCATGAAATCTAAAGGAAGTAAGGAGCTGATACACCTAGAAATTAAGGTGATTAGTGGCTGTTTTGGCAATGATTTGGGTTTCGGTGAGGAAGAGGAGTTCGGGACTATTAGCCTGGAGGAAATGGTGAATGGAGTTCAGGTTAGAATTTAGGCTACATATATTCAAGAAGGATATGTTAAATCTTGATGTTGGCGCCCCCTGTACACCGCTCTCCCGGAGATCCGAATGGTGGATATTTTACCTCCGGAATCCTTTGTACAAGGAGGAGCCATCATCATTTTTACTTATAAGGGAAACCGACTTATACACCAGAACCGGAAACGTCCGTTGGGACTTCACTTGGTGCATGGGGTGGTACCTCCTCGGGCGTGAAAAAATCCTGTACTATCATGTAAAGGAAAATTCCACTACCACCTGCAAAAGGTCTTTAAAAATATGTGTTGTAGTGTTTTAGGTTCTCCAAGTGTACTTATATGCTTTATATTCCCAAGCTCGAGAAATTGCTTTTCAATTTTATTAATTGGCCCTTGGAATATAGATGGCAAGTCGGAAAATTTTCTTAAAATATGCGAGTTAACAAGTGGCAACTACTGTCTTGTGGCTGGAATCACATAGGAAGTTGCTAATACGTTTTAACGGAAACTAGCGTTGCCAACTACGAAGAATGTTGATTTTTTATGTCTTCCTCTTAATTGATACCTCCAAAAAGGACACTCTAATTGTTTTTACTGGATTTCTTATCATCAAGAATGAAATCCGATCAGCTCTTATTTATACTTTATTCATTTTAAGTGTGTTAGAGCAAAGTTTGTCAACCAAAAAAATTCCTTTTTTTTACAAAAAATTTGTATGGAACTTTTGTCAAAAAGCTTTTTGTAAATAAGGATATCTTGGCGGATGTGTAAATAGCTTGAAAAGGTTCGTTGGCCAGGAACATCTGACCATTTTTTTTGGGAACATTTTTCAAAATTGCTTTTTAAACCTCCTTTGAGATAACTATTAACAATTTCGAACGTAAACTCCACAATTCTGTAATAATTATTATAGATCCTTTAGTTTGCTAAAAATTAAATGCCGCCTATAGCTAAATTATACCTCAAATAGTAAGTAACGAGCGCGAAACAAAAATGTGACCAAATAATATAGTCTTCATATGGACCTAAATAATAAAATTCATTGCAAAATTATAGAGAGAATGTGCAAAGTCATAACATCTAATCTTCCTTCAATACTGATTCGAAGTTAATATTAACCAAATAAATTATATATGAGTTAGAGTGATATATTTAGATAATTTGCTTGTTAGTTTTAAATAGTTCATTAAAAAAAAATAGAAAGTACGGGCACATAAAGTGGGTTATGGTTGTGAATTTTCATAAAACTGTTCTTAATAATTGCGCCTGTTTTTAATGAAAGTAGGCATCACATTTCTTTACCAGTATCACCTATATACTAAAAACAATGTACCACATTTTATAAAAATTACTTCATTGTTTGAAAAAGTACAAAAATTAACAAATAATATAAACGAAAGCATCTCTGAAGGCGTCATTTGCATGGGATCCGCCGTATCATAATTTTTGATATACGGCAAACAATTGAAATAACTCGTAAATAAGAACACTATAATTTTTTCCCTTACAAACTTGCATTATATGGAACATGCAAAAATGCAATAAAAAAAGGTTTGTACAATAAAAAAATATATCAAAACGACTTATGGGCCATCCTGTGATTATTAAAATAATTTTGTAAGATGCAGCTCAAGACACCCTAACGTATACAACTTTTTCTCGTATCTTGTATAATAACGGATACTAGTGGGCCTCTGTCAAAATTCGACCTCAATTCATTAAATTTTTAAGTTTGAAGTATACTACTATAATCTTGGCGCGACTGTTTGACAACAGACTTTTATATGTTTGACATTCAGAATGAACGCATCTATATAGATCTGTTTGACCATAGAGTAATACGTGTTTCGCATTGACAGATTAGATATTAACGGTCAGCTCCGAACCGGCACGGATCGGGGAAATCCGACTATTTAATAAGTATTGTTTAATCCAGTTGTACATATTTTTTTCTTCTTCTGGCACTCCTTCTCTGTATTAACTTTAACTGTGCCAAATATCATACTCCTCCGTTTGCGCAATGTGCTTAAGAAGGGGTACAGCGTTGTTTTCTTCACGTCTTAGTATACACATATTGAGCTGTACCGTAGAAATGCTTTACCATGTGTATGTGTAGCCTAAAGGGTCTAATTTCGCGCTTACACTATATAACTAAAACTACTGCCTCAGTACCAAAAATGTCGGGACGCAGCAAGTTCGTTATAGTAGCGAATTTTCTTTAAAATATTTTTAATGGCAAATGTCTTTCTTTGATGAAAGCAGGCATCAAACTTGGTTGCCTATATAGTAGAAACAATGTACCATATTTCATCGAAATAAACTTATTGTTTGAAAATATATAAACATTTTTCAAAAGTCTAGATGCAGCAAATGTGTTATGGAAGTGAATTTCCATAAAAATGTTTTTAATAGCAAATGCGAGCAGGCATCAATCTCATTACCGGTATAGCCTATGTAGTAAAAACAATGTACTATATTTTATCAAAATTACTTATGGTTTGAAAATATACAAAAATTTTCCGAAAATAAACTTAAATGTTGGTTTTCTAACCAACAAAGATTATGCTAATAGCAAATTGAGTTATTGAAATTTGAAGGATATAATGAAAATTCGGTAAATTTGCAGATTAGCTCCCGAACGCTTTTCAAAAAATTGTTTTCATAAACATTAGTAGAACCCCACCTGGATGCACAAACCATAAGAAAAATTTCTTGTTCACACCCACCAAGGAAGTTACGGGACTGGGAGTGAATAGGGGTGCTGGGTGGGGTAGGTAGTAAAAAGGAAATATTAGCAGAAAATGAGAAGAAAACTGCTTGAAAGCTGTCTATTTGAAGCCATACCCCCATTAAATCTTGCCTACCCAGCACAGCACCCCTATTTGCCCTAGGTCACGTAACTTCCTTGGGAGGTATGAACAAGAAATTTTGCGTGTGGTTTATGCAACGAGGGTGGTTGTATGCACACGAGGGGGGAAAGAAAATGCCTCCGAAGCAGCAGACCCCCCCCCCCTGAAAATTTACCGAAAATTCGCTACCAAAAGGCACTTACTGCGTCCAGATTTTTTTTCTTATAAACGCATCATATTTCGATAAAAAATCCAAAAGGCATTAACGAATTTGTTCTACTAAAATTATCTAAAAAAAATTATAGACCGTTAAACCATAAACTTCACTAAACCTACAGCGAAAGCATCAGCTTAACTAAACTGACAGCCAAAGCATCAGAGAAAGGGTCTATTTGAAATAAATATTCTGTAAATATTTTAGTAAAGTGAAGGGCAATGACGGTTGAATCTGAAACTTAAGGGTTTGAAAAACACTCTTCTTGCAACATTTTCTTTATACAATCGGTATTTGTTTCACATTCTTTGCCTAAACATTGCCAATTTTGACGTTTAAAATTGCGAGTTTGACGTTTTGAGAAAAACTCCAAAATTTGTTTCTTTAACTGCCGATAACTTCTTTGTATTTAAATCTAGGCATCTAAATTTTGGTACAGAGTTCACTCTTTACAATGCAAACAAGTGTACCAAATTGCCCTTAGTTTGTTATTTATGGAGATATAAATTTTTTTAGAAAGAAAACATAAAATTTTCCGGGAAAACCTGGTCCGATTTTCCTGGATAACAAACCTATCCAAGCCACTTCCAAAAGAAAGGTACTCACCAAGTTTGATTAACATCGGTCCATTATTTTTAGTCGTATATATATATATATATATATATATATATATATATATATATATATATATATATATATATATATATATATATATATATATATATATATATCCTCATTAGCCAATTAAAAAAAAAAATTCGCTAAAAAGTGTCTATTTGAAATTATTTTCTGCAAATATTTTAGTAAAATTAAGAACAATGGCGGTTGAAGCAGAAACTTAAGGCTTCGTAAAAATCGTATCTTGTGACAGTTTCTCTACCTAACCCGTATTTGTTTCAGGTTCTTTGTCTAAATGTTGCACAAATTTGACGTTTTAAGAAGAAAAACTATAAAATGTTTGCGCCAAAAAACTTAATCTTGGTCTGTAATATACAACAGTTTTTGTTATCCACACAAAATATTTTCGTTTTATGCCTTTCTCTGGTCATCAGTGGCACCAAATTTTTTTAAACGTACATTACTTTTTTTTTCCTTTTAACTTAAGAGATCTACATTTTGTTATGTAGTATCCTTTTAATAACAAAAACTTTCAAAAGAAACGCACCTATCAAATTTAATCAGAATCGAACCATTATATATATATATATATATATATATATATATATATATATATATATATATATATATATATATATATATATAAACATATAAAAATTTTAACAGACCTTGGTTTTGGGTTCTAGCGACCAAAATTCGCTCTCATCTGAAGGAAGCTTTTCATTGTGACCCCTCTATTAGCGAATTTTTCCTAATGAAAATTTGCTTAATAGAGTTATGAATGTAAGATATTTATAATTATTCATCATCTGATAACGCTTACTTGGTTAGTGAAATGAACGTCAGGTTTTTAAAATGTGTTGTGGTGATTTGGGTTCTCCAAGTGTACAGACTTGGAGAATACTTCTCTGGCTTCACTGTGAAGCCAGAGAAGTATTCTCCAAGTATGTATGCAGTATGGACAAGTTTCACCAAGTAAGGGCAACAACAATCAATGAATTCTCCAAGTGTGCTGTTAAAATTAACAATAACATCCAAAAGGACGCCAAATACACCTTCCTAAAATATGTTGCATGATCCATGCGCCTATTTAAGAAATTAAATGCTTTGTTGCATTGCCTATGCGCAAGCCTATATATGTAGAAAGATCAGAGGTTGTTAGTAAGTACGATGATCTTAGTCTCTTCGAAGAAATCAGGTATTTTCTGTATTTTATGTTAAATATTTTACTTTCTTGAAAGATTACGCAAAAGGCTAATTTGTAATACTATTTATCTAAATCTGTAAAGGGATAAATTGATATACTACTATATTGATATAAGAGCCTCCGTGGACGTGCGGGAAAGTCGATTCAGTCGATTTAACCTATGAATTATGAATAAATATTTTGAAATTGAAAAAAATTGAAAAATCGATTCCGACTTTCCAATACGGACTCGGGGGACGACGGTTCGAGACTCACCGGCGGCGGATGATTTTTTGAAATCACTGTCTTCGTTGAGATCGAGCTCAAGGTGGAGGGTAGGTTAGTTTATATGATCGTTGAGATCGAGCTCAAGGTGGAGGGTAGGTTAGTTTATATGAGCAAAAAGGGTCAGCAATGGCCTAATTGCCAGTAAGCATATTACCTTTTACTATATTGATATACTATTATATTACATATCTCTTAAAGAAGTTAATGCATGGAAAAACGTAACAAGTTAATCTAGTTAATGAAAATAATTATTCAAAGAAGCAACTGTGAAGTAAACGCAGTCATAGGATTATCACTTTTGATGTTGTTATTTGTTACTGCTATTAGCAAGCACTGTGCAACACGGTTACGTAGGATGACGTTATCATAATTTTCAACAGCTTCACAGGCAAGATGTACACTGTGTCTATTAAGTAACGCGTTAATTATATAAAATTGAAAGTAACCATTGCCAAGGAAAATTCAAAAACAGGTAGATTTTTAGTGTCAAAAACAAACTTTTTGATAAAGAGATCTCACCCCTATCGTCATACCTCTTCAAAATGGAGCTGCCCCTTCAAAATTTTGAAATTGTATGGCGGGTAGTGTGCACATCTTTTCAAAGCTAATTCAATTCTCTCTTCGGAAACTCCAATTGTTTTTGTATGAATAAAATATAGTGAGTAGTAACAGTTTTATTATCAGTAACACCTAACACAAGTGAAGCCTCTAAAGAATTACATAGTCTAGTCTTATGATACTGATATGATACTTATGATGTGATACTCCAATGTCTCAAATTTTTACACAAGTGAAGCTTATGAAGAATTACATAGTCCAGTCTTGTGATGTGACGAAGTCTATATTTTCAGAACAGCCGTATGTACTGGAAACGGCTGTTCGAAAATAAAAATAATATAATTCATACAAATAAAAATTCCACGCAGTAAAAATTATTATCTTCATCATTAACATTTATTAAAAGTACGCATCTCCGAATTATCGCGGCGGTGTAAAAACATATCTGCAGAGATAAGGATAAGGTATCTTCCACCGATTAAGATGTTTCAGCCGGGGACTGGAGAGAGAGAATTTAACTACTGAGGTAGATAGTTCACCGTTTGCCGTAGCGTGTTGAAAAATATTTAGCTGGAAACTATATTCAAGAAATAGAGTCAGTTTATAGAAGTTGCAGAGAAACGTCAGTATACCGTACCCTCTTGTCCGTGGTTGTGAGAGACAAGTCCGTGGCGTAATAAACCTATCTAACGCCGTCGAGGTAAGAATATTTTAGTTTTGCCTTATTTGATATAATTGTAGCGAATTTTCGGATATTTTCCCTCAACCCCCACGTGCCTACCCGTCGACGTCGAGACCACGAGATTTAGTGCCGTTCCCCTTCATGATCCTATCCCCTCATTGTTAGTGTGTCATAATACTTCTGGAAGTGATGCTGTATCTAACACAGACCTTCTAAGGGTATTAACTACGACTGTTCCAAGTCGACTCTGGTCTGGTCGCTGTAGTACAAAAGCAGGCCAAGGTCGAGTTGGTACACGACAATATCCTTTTACAGGGTGTTCCCCTGTAACCCTCCCGTTCCATATCGACGCCCTGACGTCGAGGCGTTGGATCTCTTGTTGTCAACTCCGTCGGATAGGCGCCATTTTTGCTATTTCAGGAGCGCGTCTCCAATTGACCCATTTAACGGCTGCATCCACGGGTTGTAAACCACCGCACTCGAGGTTTCCGTCCGCGTGACTCCCGCGTTTTCTTTCCGTGGGGAATAAGTGATTTCGTTGGCCCGTCACCAGCAAAATGACTTGTCTTAGAGTAAGTTAGAGCAATAAGTACATTTCATATTGTGAGCATACCAGTGTGTTGTAAAATCTTATAATGTAATAAATAGAGTGGAAACTACGTTCAGTCTGTTTCATAATCGTAAATAAATCTGCTACACCCTTATAAACTTTCGGGAGGTCAGGTAAATACCGGGGGAACGATTAAAACCCGCAACCCCGGAGGTATCTATACGGCCTGCTACATCACAGGCTACCGGACCCTCTCCACGGAGCTATCCATGCACTCCGGTCACGTCAGTGGTCGGAGTCTTGTGACGAGGTCGCAGACACCCTCGTAGGGAGTACACCCTCTAAAATCTGGCGCCCGGGACCGTTCTTGTAAACCCATTGATCCGTTTTACCGTATAATCCACCCCGCAAGTCAGGCCTCGTTACAGTGATACTGATATGATGCTTATGATATGACACTTCAATTTCATTTTTGAACGTCACACAGTCTGGGATAGACATCACTAAACATTGAATGAAAGGCTTCTCACCAGACAATATATTTATTCATTTAATTACTTCCCAACGCGTTTCGATCTCCAAGAGGTCATCCTCAGGGAATAAATCTATAATCACAATAAGAAAGGTGTGTCAGAAACATATTAGTTTTTCCGGTAGGCAATTGTGCACAATGATGACAAGATATTTTTTTGACATTTTCTGTAGAGAATATCTTGTCATCATTGTGCTCTAACATGCACAATTGCCTACCGGAAAAACTAATGTTTTTCTGACACATCTTTCTTATTGTGACTATAGATTTATCCCCCGAGGATGGCTTCTTGGGGGTCGAAACGCGTTGAGAAGTAATTAACTGAATAAATTTGTTGTCTGGTGAAAGCCTTTCATTCAATGTTCAGTGATACTTCAATATCTTAAAGTCTGTGAACAATGTTCTAAATGTTGGGATTTTTGTACGAAAAGAACTCGAAAGATTTTGTTGTATACTATGTCGTATCTGTAACAATCGACTGATGATAAAAATTATCTGCTATGTGGCATGTGTCATATAAACTAATAAAGTATAAGTTTGTTAATTTTTTGCGATAAAATCTGCAGATAACAGTAGTAGATATACGTTTTGGTTGTCGTGCAAAGTGGATATGTATTTGCTTTTTCAAATTAATTATTAAACTGCTGGGAAAATTGGTTTATCAATAGCTCAAAGAATTTGAGTTCTAATGGTTCATTGGTTATGGTTACAGGATCCGAATTCGGGCAGAGGTGTGTATTCTGTTTAATACTATATAACCGGATAGGCACAGAATGCTTTTTTTAAGTGTCTCACCCCTCTAATTGTTTTCTTATCAAAGATATCAAAAAAATTCCAACGCCATCTGACAAACTATCATGGTATGAGTTAAAATAGAAATCCATGGCCAACGTTGATTTTCTTAAATGGAAAGATAGGCCCCAGACACATACAGTCGATGCAGAATCAAAATCTGCGTACAACGATGCTCGCATTTCTGAGTCGAGCCGTTTCGGAGACATGACGTCACAAAATTTCAAAATGCTGCTGATTTTTTAAGTGTCTCACCCCTGTAATTTTTTTATTATCAAAGATATCAAAAAAATTCAAACGCCATCTGACAAACTATCATGAGATGAGTTAAAATATTGCGCCAGAAGAAGGCACATCGCCTTCATAGAAATCCATGGCCAACGTTGATTTTCTTAAATGGAAAAATAGGCCTCAGACACATACAGTCGATGCAGAATCAAAATCTGGGTACAACGATGCTCGAATTTCTGAGTCGAGCCGTTTCGGATACATGACCTTACAAAATTTCAAAATTCTGCTGTTTTTTTTAAGTGTCTCACCCCTGTATTTTTTTATCATCAAAGATATCAAAAAAATTCCAACGCCGTCTGACAAACTATCATGCGATGAGTTAAAATATTGTGACACAAAAACAATTGCACATCGCCTTCATAGAAATCCATGGCCAACGTTGATTTTATTAAATGGAAAGATAGACCTCAGACACACACATACAGTCGATGCAGAATCGAAATGTGCGTACAACTATGCCACGCTCGCATTCCTAAGTCGAGCCGTTTCGGAGACATGTCACAAAATTTCAAAACGTTTGTGATTTTTTTAAAGGTCTCACCCCTATAATTTCTTTATTATCAGAGATATCAAAAAAATTCTAACGCCATCTGACAAACTACCATGCGATGGGTTAGAATATTGCGACAGAACAATTGCACATCGTCTTCATAGAAATCCGTGGCCAACGTTGATTTTCTTAAATGCATCGATAGGCCTCATACACATACCGTCGATTCAGAATCAAAATCTGCGTACAACGATGCCATGCTCGCATTTCTGAGTCAAACCGTTTTGGAGATATGATGTAACGAAGGTTTTTCAAAACACCCTATCTTGTATTAGGAAGTTAATTAATTTTGGTCAAACCTATAGTTTCAATTGGTTTTTTTTTTGTACAATAAATGATGAAATTTATCACGTTACAACATTTTAAGAAAGTGCTATGAATCATTGCTGCTTATCTAGATGCTGCTTTCACCTTTTAATTTCCCGGGATTGATAAGTGCAAGAAAATAAAAATGTATTATGTAGACAATGAGATTAACAATAATCAATACTTATTCCAATATATTTACCCAATTCATAGTAATATAAATATAAATTATTTTCTGGTTAAAAAACATCGATTATCACTTGAAAAAACTGTTTAAAATGTCCACCGTTGTGATCCAAACATAATCTCAAACGTCTGGAGAAATTACCAATTACAGAAGCTATCATGTTGGGATTGTTGTTTAGCCTTGCAATTTCATCTCGTATCTGAATTTTTATGCTATCTCCGCTGTTGCTTTCCATTTCGTAGACGAACTGTTTTAAGTGCCCCCATAAAAATGTGTCCAGTGGGTTGAGATCCGGACTTCTGGCAGGCCAAGGTATCGAACCGCTCCTCCCAATCCATGTCGTTTACCTGGCATTTAAATACTGGGTGACTAATTTTATATCATGAACGGGAGCACCGTCCTGCTTCCAAACAAGATTTGACTCATTTAAGAAAATCAACGTTGGCCACGGATTTCTATGGAGGCGACGTGCAATTGTTTTTCTGTCGCAATTCTTTAACTCATCGCATGATAGTTTGTCGGATGTCGTTGGAATTTTTTTGATATCTCTGATAATAAAGAAATTACAGGGGGAGACACTTAAAAAAAATCACACACGTTTTGAAATTTTGTGACATCATATCTCCGAAACGGCTTGATTCAGAAATGCCAGCATGGCATAGTTTTACGCAGATTTCGATTCTGCATCGACTGTATGTGTCTGAGGTCTATCGTTCCATTTAAGAAAATCAACGTTGGCCACGGATTTCTATGAAGGAGATGTTCAATTGTTTTTCTGTCGCAATATTTTAACCCATCGCATGATAGTTTGTCAGATGACCTTATAATTTTTTTTGATATCTCTGATAATAAAGAAATTACAGGGGTGAGACACTTAAAAAATCACACACGTTTCGAAATTTTGTGACGTCATGTCTTATAAACGGCTCGACTCAGAAATGCGAGCATGGCATAGTTGTACGCAGATTTCGATTCTGCATCGACTGTATGTGTCTGAGGTCTATCGTTCCATTTAAAAAAATCAACATTGGCCACGGATTTCTATGAAGGCGATGTGCAATTGTTTTTCTGTCGTAATATTTTAACTCATCGTATGGTAGTTTGTCAGATGACGTTGGAATTTTTTTAATCTCTGATAATAAATTACAGGGGTGAGACACTTAAAAAAATCACACACGTTTTGAAATGTTGTAACGTCATGTCTCCGAAACGGCTCGACTCAGAAATGGCATAGTTGTACGCAGATTTAGATTCTGCATCCACTGTATGTGTCTGAGGTCTATCGTTCCATTTAAGAAAATCAACGTTGGCCACGGATTTCTATGAAGGCGATGTGCAATTGTTTTTCTGTTGCAATATTTTAACTCACCGCATGATAATTTGTCAGATGGCGTCGACATTTTTTTGATATCTTTGATAATAAAGAAATTACAGGGGTTACAGACACTTAAAAAATCACCCTGTACAATTGACAGTGAGTCGAAAAGATAAGAAATTTCGAGAAACGTCTATAGTGGCAGATTTGCCAAAAACAGGTCGCTGGTCTATAAGTAAAGATGTGACATTAAACGTCTTATTGCCAGTGGAAGAGAGAGACAAAGTAATTCCATTTCAAACGGCACATAAAACTTGGAAAGCTTTATTCTTATAAACCTATTGCAGGAGTTATCCGTTGACGATCCAGACCGAAGGGTGCAGTTTTGTGCACCATAATGGATAAATTTAATGAAAACTCTTTCCAAGTACCGAATATTCTGTTTTAGGACAAATCCAGATTTACACTACTTGGAGAAGTTAACCGTGAATACTACAGATATTGGGCAAGTGAAAATCCAAGATGGATGACACAGAATCACGCACAATATCCACAAAAGGTAAATGTCTGGGCGGGAATTGTTACTGGACCCTGTTTTGATGAAGCTGTAAACGTACCACGATATTTACAGTTTTTACACCAATATATCATCCCGACGTTATTAAACTCACTTCCTGATGGACGCAATTCTGGTATGGTAAATCATAACTTGTGGTATCAACTAGATGGTGTCCCCTCGCGTTATGACCTGAATATTTGACAGTATCTGGACCAACAATTTTCCAGCAGATAGATTGGCAGGCATGGTGTAATCGTGTGGTCAAGATCGCCTGACCTAACTCCCTTAGATTTTTTTCTGTGGGGTAATTTGAAGAATGTGGTTATCAAAACTAAACCAGATACTATGGACGAATTAAAAGAAATAATTAGAACATTTCTCCAGGGATTATAAATAAAGTCCAACAACAATCTGTTGGCCGTTTGGGATATTGTCAGGCACAAGAAGGCAAGCATTTAGAACATTTGATTAGATAAGACTGAACTATCTACTTCTATATAGGTTTCATCTGTGTTACTTGTTACTGATAATAAAAATGTTATTACTCACTTTATTTTATTCCTACAAATAAATGGTGTTTTTGAATAGATAATTCGACTAGCTTTAAAAAGATGTATCAGACTACCCACCATACAATTTAAAAATTTCAAAATGGTGGCTACTGCTTGAAGAGTTATAACGATAGGGATGAGATTTTTAAATCAGAAAGTTAGTTTTCGAAAATAAAAATCGACTTATTTTGCATTTTCCTTAAGAATGTACATTTTTAATTATATTGAATTTATGTGTTACTTTATAGATAGTGTATATTCCCTGAGATGAATTAAAAATATCAACATTTTGTTTATTGTTTAAAACTAAATTGATTTGTTTCAGTTATTCCTGGTAATAATCTAGATCAATCAAAGTCTATTAAGGTGCCTTTTAATTTGCATGCATTTCAATCTACAAACAATAAGTCATTGCTATTCTAACAGCGTCTACAAAGTACCTAATAATGAAGTTAAACTTTAAGTCTACACATGTAATGTTACACGAAACTACAGAGCGTAAAAAAATAATAATTACCTTCTTCCACTGCAGGAGCCATATTGAACTTGATTGTCCTTGACTTGAAGAATTCCTCTATTTTGTTATGAAGAAGATCATTGAGCTTAACACTCCTTTCCGAAAGCTCTTCCGGTATGTTGCTATCATCAGTGTTGTTAAAACTATACTGAGGGTTTCTAGAGATTTCCACCATGTCATAAAAAACTAAGGGCTTGTCGTTATTGAGGGTTTCATTCAGCATGTCCAGCGCTCTTTCTTTGAAACATACTACAGGATATCTATTGGATAAGCAGTCCCTTATGGATGTAAGGCTTCTGTATACCGATGAATTCTGAACCCTTTGGCTTCGGCTTGAATTTGCAAATATAAATAACACTAAACTAATGTAGAAGAACCTGTGCATTGTGGTAGACATGTTGTTAGTCTAAGAAGTTATGAGCAACTGCCTCTTGTCTGGGAATAAAATGTTTTATATAAAGCGGAAACAGCAGAGCGTGTCGGATGCTGTTATTAGCGTATAACCATTTCTACAAAATGCGTTCACGATTTTGTAGCATACCGAGACATGTTCTTTAACAAATTCGGCTAATTTTTGTGGTTTCTACTAGTGGCTCTCTCACTGTTATTTAATGTATTATTTTCTGGTCTCTTTAATCTGTGTTATTAATTTTTGAAGCATGTATGTACGTGCATTTTTTGACTTTCAGTGTTGCTCTTAATATAGATTTTGCGATGGTCATTTGGGTTGCATTAGGAATAATAATTATAGGTTTTAATACACTATGCTTTAGTGGATGCGTGATATGAGATTTTAATCAGATTTTAATAAAAATATTACATCTTTAACAATATATCGGTTAGTGGATCACACGAAAAAGACATTGTTAAATGCTGCTTATGATTTAATTTGCAAACGTAAATAATTCATATATTGAAAACATTTTATTGTATTTAGTTTAAAACTTTATTGTATTTTATCTATAATTAATAAGAACCTCGGTGATTCAGGGCTAAGAACGTGTGCCTCTGAACGGAAGGGTACTGGGTTCGATCCCAGGGTACTCTTTTCACTTTTTCAGTACAAACTGTAAATTAACATCAACCGAGGTTCTGGAATTGTATTTGAGCAAGTTGAATGTCTGCACGTTCCACCCTTCGGAGGGGGCGTAAAGACGTCGGTCCCGTGTCCATGCGATGTTGGGCACGTTAAAGATCTCTACCCTCTTTACAGAAAGGCAGGGGTTCAGCAAAATTTCCAGGATAGTGAGATGAAACTGCTCCCTGGCGTCGGTGATTAGCCATAGTCGCGGAAATAGGCCGAAGTTAAAGAAACAAAAAAACACACACACATCTATAATTAATTATTATGCTAATAAATGGCACACTAAAGCCTTTTTAGTGACTTTTCTTAAAAAAGTTGAATAAGTGAAGATTGTAACCTGTGATGAGCACTGGTAAGTACAATTTGGAGAACCCAATTCAACACAATACAGTTTTGTGACCCGACGATCGTTTCGCTAACAAAGTTAGCGTTATCAAGGGGATGAGTAAACTAAGTGAATAAAGACTAGAACTACTGTTGCTGTTTACTGTTGCAACTGCTTGGCAGCTAACATATATTATCCATCACTTGATGACGCTGACTTTGTTAGCGAAACGATCGTCGGGTCAAAAAACTGTATTGTAATGAATTGCGTTCTCCAAATTGTACTTAAAAAAGTTTACTAAAGAGGAGAGACTTTTTAATTTTGAAAGAATTTCCTCAAATAAGCTCAAACTGGGGCCCCTAGAACCCATATACGGGGTCAGTTTCAATTTTTATATGTTAAAGCTGAACCTTGATGAACTCCTGCATTAATTGGATACAGTTTAGAGGAATGGCCATCCACGACAACAGAAATGCTCCGGTTGGAGAGGAAATTTGCTGTCCACGTACAGAGTTTTGATGGTAGGCCATAGGCCGGTAGTTTATTAAGCAGCGCTTCGTGCCAGACATATGCTTTGGATATGTCTAGAGCGACAACCTGGGGTTTACCGTGTAGGTCCATAGACTTGTTCCAAGAATGGGTGACAAAGGAAAGGAGGTCGACAGTTGATCTGCGCTGACGGAATCCATACTGCCTGTCGTGGATTAGACTGTGTTTTTCAAGAAATTTTAGTAATTCGGTGTTTATATACTTTTCCATCACTTTAGAGACGACTGAAAGGAGAGGAATAGGCCTGTAGTTGCTAGGAAGCGCTTTTGATCCTTTCTTGGGGACGGGTTGTACTCGAGCAGTTCTCCAGTTACTAGGGAATATGCCTCTATTGTAAGATGTCTGAAAGAGTCGAGTCAGGACAGGAGCAAGTTCTGGTGCGCATTTTTTGAGAACAATTGCTGGGATCTCGTCAAGGCCAGAGGCTTTCCTGGTATTAAGAGAAAAGAGTATATTTCGTACCTTTCTAGTTTTGAAAATGATATCCGTCATTTTATGCGCGACATTGGGGACTGTTGATGGTTGAACATTTGGAGGTGGGTTGAGAGTAGAATTGCCGGCGAACAACTAGGCAAAAAGTTCAGCCTTGCCCAGGGCGGTAGAAACAATTTCATCCCCTGATATAAGAGGTGGGAACATGCTCTTGCAGAAATTATTCCCAATAGATTTAGCAAGAGTCCAGAAGGGTTTGCTACCGCTGGAGCTTAAGAGGTCTTTGTTTGTGATGTGGTTATTAAACGAGTTTTTTGCCTCAGAAAGAATGCGGACATAGCGGTTTCTTGCGTCGCTAAATGCTTGACGGTTTTCTTGACTGGGATTGGGAAGAAGCGTTTTGTGAGCTTTGACCTTTTCACGTCTGGCCTTGTCACAGGATTTAGAGAACCAGAGCTTTTGAGTGGCTGCAGAAGTTTTCTGTGTACGTGGAATAAATAATTCCATGCCAGCTTGTATGATTTCGGTGACGTTTTGTGAGATATTAGAGGGGTCAGGATGAGAGAAGCAGACAGACGCCCATGGAAATGAGGAAAAGTAATCTCGCATTTCGTCCCAGTTTGCGGAGTTGTAGTGCCAAACGATACGTGGGTGTGATGACTGTGTGACCTCGGGTTGCATTGCGCAGGAAGGAGTCACCATGCCGTGGTCTGAGCGACCCGGGGGGTGGGGGGTGGTGGGCTTAGACTGATATCTTATAGCAGTCAGGATTTGTAGTAAGAAGGAAATACAAGTGATTTGAGCGGTGTGTTGGGATGCGAGGAAAGTAAGTAGGTTGCTGAACCATATTAGCTAAAGAATTGCTGACTGCAAAGGCCTCCGCTGCCTATCCTTGTTGATCGGTTTTTGAAGATCCTAGCCATTCCTTATTATGGGCATTGAAGTCACCAAGAATAGTGACCTCGGAGGAAGGATACTTAGAAATCAGATGGTCGGTTTTTTCAAAAAGGTAGTCAAAGAGCTGGACAAAGTTGTTGTCAGAAGGTGACCGGTAAATGCAACACATGAATTTAGTTGCAGCCCTGAGAGAGAGTTTTATCCGTAGTATGTCTTTTCTTTCAGCTTCTTAATTGGAGAGTCTGGTGCAGGGTAGATTGTTACGGACGTACGCGCACACCCCTCCATGCAATCTAAAAAAAGTAAGGAGCTCATACCCCGGGAAATTAAAGTGATTAGTGGCTGTTTTGGCACTGATTTGAGTTTCGGTGTTGGGGCGTATTAGCCTGGAGAAAATGGTGAACGGAGTTCAGGTTAGAATTTAGACCACATATATTAGAGAAGGATATGTTAAATCTTGATGCTGGCGCCCTCTGTACACCCCTCTCTGGAGATCCAAATGGAGGGGTAATTTACCTCCGGAATCTTTTGTACAAGGAAGAGCCAACATCATTTTTGCTTATAAAGGAGACCGACTCATACACCAGAACCGGAAACGGCCGTTGGGACTTCACCGGCCCCTAAATCATTTGCCAACAATTATGACATTAGAATGACATAAAATTATATGCAAATTAAATTTCTCTTGCGGATTGTTTGTTTTTTATGTGCGGGACTCAAGAAGGTATCTGAAATAGACTCTCTCTCTCTCTCTCTCTCTCTCTCTATATATATATATATATATATATATATATATATATATATATATATATATATATATGTATATATATATATATATATATATATATATATATATATATATATATATATATATAGCTTAATGAACGGCCACAATTAAGGTTTGAGACTGAAAAAATATAGTGTATAGTGAATAGATCAGGAGGTAAGGAGAGCAATGAAGAACCTTTCAAGCCAATATCGTTTTTATAAGGAAAAATGCTTTTTTGTCAAAAAATTTTTGTTACGGAATTGATTCAAAATCTTTTTTCTATGAAGTTCCTAAAAAGTATTGTCTTCCGAAAACATATAAATCCAGAAAATCGTCGAGACCTATTGCTTCAGCTATAGATTCCCCGACATAGAATATGGCGAAATGGTTAACAAAAGAAATAAAAGGCTGCCCTATCAAACAAGAAAATTCTTCTGTTTCAGACTCAGTCGAAATTACTAATAAAATTGAAAATATTAAATTGCTTGAGGGCGAGATTTTAATATCGCTTGATGTGACCTCGTTGTTTTCCAGTCTTACCATCAAAGAATCCCTAACGTATTCAGACCATTTGTTAAAAATGAACAACATAGATTCTGCAAAGAATATAGAAATTTAACAAAACTTTGCAAGAAGCAGAATCTTCTTCAATTTAGTAATTAATTTTTTAAACATGGCACAACAATGGGAAACCCCCATCCCCATTCATTACAGATCTTTGTATGAGTAGATTTGAAATAGACATAGCAAATAAAAATAACTATTTTCCTAGACTACGGTTGTGCTATGTGGATGATGTTCTTGCTGTTATTAATACAATTGCATGCAAAGTAGATGAGCTTATTGCCAAATTAAACAGTAAATTTAACTATCAGATTCACTCATGAAATGGAAATTAATAACAAATTACCTTTTCTTGGTGTATTAGTCAAAAAATAGAGATACTTTAGAATTTGACATCCACAGAAAGGAAACCACTACTGTGAATTACATTTCGGTTGACTCATATAATAATTTTCCACAAAAAACAGCCTGCTTGAATATTCTGGTTCATAGATTAATACAGTTTTGCTTAAGTAAAGAAGATGCAACACATAACTTGAATATATTAAAAATATAGCTAAGTATAGTGGTTACTCTGTCTGCTTAATGGAAAAATTACTCAATAAATATAAAACAAAGAAAATTTTAGCAGAATCTACGCATTTTAGAAAAGATAAGGGAGACAAAACCGTTGTCAGCTTACGATTTGAACCGCGATTCACGAGAGGTTTTAATAGCATTTTTAAGAAAGCCAATTTACAGCTAACATTTTCTACGAAAAATACATTAAAAAATTTTCTAGGTATCCCAAAGGATTAAGATGAAACCACAGAAGTGTCAGGAATCTATTAAATGGGTTGTGAGGCTTATCAACTTAAATATGCTGAGCAAACTATAAGAACTATTAAAACTATATTTAAAGAACATTTAGCGCAGTTGAGATATAAAACTATCGATAAATCATCTGCATTTGACAGCATATTTGAGATAATATTAAGCTCATCCAAAATGTCAAGCAGTCGCATCAGTTAGATGCTTACGAAAGTATATACATCGTAGAACTTTGAAGAAAAATGTTTCGATAAATAGGGTAGGTCCAGTTCTGTGTAGTTCATTTTTTAAACTGTTATCTTATTCATCGGTGTGTCCTTCTTAAAAAAAGATTTGATAACGGCACACAGTTTTACAAAAGCAGGTATGCAATTTTAATTACAGAGATTTAAGACTCAACAATGGGGGTCTGTTAGTATACCTTCCTAGAGGATGCTGTTCGCAACTGCTTGACAACTAATATATAGTAGTCCTAGTTTTTACTCGCCTAGTTTATACATCCCGCTGATGACGCTAACGTTGTTATCGAAACGATTGTCTGGACTAAAAACTGTATTGTGATGAATTGCGATCTCTGAAGTGTACTTATCGGTGCTCATTACAGGTACCAAACTTCATCGAATGAAGTTTGGAACCTGTAATGAGCACCGATAAGTACACTTCAGAGATCGCAATTCATCACAATACAGTTTTTAGTCCAGACAATCGTTTCGAATCGTTTCGAATGAATTATCCCCGATCAACTTTTCTAAATTTGAGATTTCTTGGATTCCAAAGAAAAACGTTCAAATTAAAATGTATAATATGATATTCCTGAATTATTTCCGCAAAATATAGAGCATGTCACAATCATACGTGGGTCGGTTTTTTTCTGAGGGATGGCGCAATAAAAACGTAATTTTACTTCCCCATCGTCAATACGCCAATAGGTCAATCGGCGACGAAAATGTAAAACTTTTTTTTTTCGCTTAAACGTCGAAAAGAGTCTCAAGACATATAGAAAACATGATTTGGGAACGATTTTTTTTTGTGTGTCGGTCTGTCGGTCTGTATGTCTATCTGTAGCCACGATAACTTTACAACGAAACGCCCCAAAATAACTGATTGCTTAACATCGGTAGTTAGGTGATAAGGATGCTCGCATACCACGCGGGTGACATGGCATTGATGTTCGCACGATGTATGTAAACATTTCGTTTTGTTAGAATAACTCTTAGCACGTGGTAAGAACAACAATGTCCAGATTTCGTACGTTCGAATTAAGATCAAATTTTCCTTCAAAACGCCTCAACCACAAGGTGTGAGGAGTAGGCAGATTGAGGCTACTGCAACCCCACCTACCCCTATCCACCATTTTAAGGAGTGAGCAGCTAAATGAGTTAGAGTTCTACTTATGAGTCACATATTTCAGAAACCCTGCGAGTGCGCCAACCGTTACTTTTCAGGGAAAACACAAAACTATTTTCCAACAAATATATGGCTTTTTTTATAATTTTTTAAATGCTCGCTTTTAGATACCATGATTGTTACTATATATTTGTTGTCAGCACTCACATAACAAAATTTTTGTTAATAATACAAACCAACTGTGTTGCTGTATTAACAGGGTTTCTGAAACACAAGCGAGTTTCGTTAGGTCACAAGGTAAAAATTGCGTTATTTTCAATCAGAAACAGCTTTTAATGAAAAAAGCATGTTGCAGCTTGTAACTAAGTATACCTAAATATAAAAAAAGGAAGAATAATGTAAAACTATTTCTGGATCACCCTTATCCAACACTGACCATTCAAAGAGGTGCTTGTAGAAACACGGAATGTTTTCATCATCGGCTAGATATGCTTTATGTTTTTCGAGATCCCTCCTCTTCTTAACGTTAAGGGGTATACGTACTTCTCCATAGGCTTTTGCAATAGGTAGTATGGGTAGTAAATCTGTGGTGCTGAGATGATGTTCATAACCTACCGAGTCAATGAAATCGTATGCTTTCGGGTAACCTGGCTTATTGGCATTGTGGTTAAAATGCATAAAAGAAGAGATTGTAAAGCTCTTTTTCATACATCTAAGAAATGTGAGGCTATGAGATTTAATGGACAAACATTTTTTTGATAATACTGTGTTCCCAGATACTCCTTTTCCACGTTTATTGAGTTGAAACTTTCGAGCAACCAATAAGGCACACAGACGTCTTACCAAAACCATCTTGCAAACTATTGTAAGTTCAGAACTACATGACACAACGTACTTATAAGAATTTACACGATGCAAACCCACTGGCCTCTTCTTTCTTCGTTTTATGGGCACAATCCTAACCAGGCATTGAAGAAAAGCAACTCGTTTGTTTTTTCTTTCAAACTGATGGAATTTGCTTAAAGATTCATCTTAATCTCAGTGGGTATAGAAGGAGAGTTCTAAGCCCACCACCCACCACCGGGTCTTTGCGCATGTGCGAAGTGACGTCACAGTGACGCAACAAGTTGGCGGTTGGATAGAGGACCACTAGGGATCTAACCTGAGATGACGTAATCCAATATGGCGTTCAGTACGGTCCTCGAGCGCGAAAACTCATAATTGTAAATTTTGAATCGAGATTTGATTTAACCTGTCTAAACAAGAAGACCTGTCAAAAATGACGTAAGTAAATGAGGCGGTTTGCACATGCGCAAACAAACCTTGTTTTTTAAGCGGTGTAGAAGTATGACGTTTGGTGTCATGGTAGTCGTTTCGAAGATCAAAATTTAAATATGGCAGCTGGAGCAATCGCAAACCAACTTTCTTACTAACTGGTGTAGAGGTATAGTGTCTGGTATCATTTTACTTGGATCAACGAGTAGAATTCAAATATGGCATATGCGCAAATCAACTTTATCAGTTTTAGGCTTATATGCTCGGTGTTTGGTGTCATGTTTCACGACCTGATTTATAATATAACATCGGAGTAAACAAATAGCTGACGTTGCGGTTTTCCAAGTCTGAGCACGCTCCTAATAGAAATCTCTAACATTCGAAAAATAATTATGTGGTGTTACGTTATAAATCAGGTCGAAAAAATGACACCAAGCACCGAGCATATAAGCCAAAAACTTAGAAAGTCAGTTTGCGCATGCGCCAGCCGCCATATTTGATTTGTACTTTTCGACACGGTTACCATGACACCAAACATCATACATCTACACCGCTTGATAAAAAAGTTTGTTTGCACATGCCCAAACCGCCATATTTACTTACGTCATTTTTACAAACATCTAATTCGTATTTAGACAGGTTAGATCAAATCTCGATTCAAAATTTAAATTTTCTACAGCCGAAGTCATCTCAGGTTAGACCCCTAGTCCTCTATCCAACCGTCACCTTGTTACGTCACTTTGATATCACTGCGCGCATGCGCAGTGACCGGGTGGTGGGTGGTGGGCTTAGAACTCTCCATCTATTCCTACTAATTTCCTATGCTTGAATTCACGTTGATTCTGCAAAACCTTTATTGCGTGCGGATTTTCGTCAGCATAAATGTGTTTATTATCTAAGTTTGTCATACCCCTAGTAAAACAGCACTCATCGGTGAATAAAATATTTCTATGAAAATTTGGATCGTTTTCAACCTTTTTATTAATAAAACGACAAAAGAGTAGTCTTTATTCGAGGTCGGTACGTAAAAGGTCTTGCACTGGAGGTGAAGTGGATGTAACTGCATTTTATTAAAGTCCTGTTCACCGAATCCTTAGAAACTCCAAGCTCTCGTGCTTAAACTCGGATCTTCTTCAATTCGTTCTAAAATTTCTTTCTCGACATTTGCTGTGCTAACAGCTCGATTCTGTCTATAATCATGCTTAGAAGGAAAAACATACCGGTTTCTCGTAGACGCCTTTCAACAGCGGCAAATGTTTGGTGGTTTGGAACGTGTCTATTTGGAAATATTTAGCGTAGGGTACGGCCATAGCGAGAAATTGACGAAAGAAGTTATGACTTTTAAAATTACAGTGACAACTTGTCAGACTTAAATGTTTGACAGTACTATTTTGTAACTAATGACAATACTTAATAATGTGTTGTCGTTCCTATGGTGAACTTTAGAACGCAATGAAACATTTAAATTCGATTATCACTAAAACGGCGCCTTTAATCAAAATCTACTGTTTTTGAAGATAACATATTAGGTAATAAAAAACTCTAATAATAAATTTGACAGAAAAAACTTATTGATCTTTAAATGTAGACAAAGGGCTGCTGGTGGCGCCCTCTGCAAGGTGCATCAAGACTATGATCAAAAATTAATTGCTTATCCCGAAAAACCTCTACATGTCAAATTTCGTGCAAATTCTGTTATTATTAAGATATATATTTGAAAAGGAGTTTCAACAAATAACAACTTCGGCACCCTGTATTTCAAAAACTCTCAACTTTTTGACTAAGGTAAATTAGGCTATATCCTCATATTTTAGCATAAGGAATCTATCGTAGCATTTTGTACAGACCTTCTAGAGACACGCTGTATATATATATATATATATATATATATATATATATATATATATATATATATATATATATATATATATATAGGGTGATTCATAAGTGGTAACCAAAAATGAAACCCTATGTTTCTTGAACAATTTTAGAGAGGGTATGTCCTATAAACATTTTTCCTATAATGCTTCATTAAAAAGATACAGGATGTTGAAGTTGAATTTCAAAAAATAAAATTTCCCAATTTTAAAAAAAGCAGTAGATATATTTAGCTGAAACTTCGCATGTGTAGGCTGTTATGGAAGGCGCGTATTCTACCATAACAAAAGAATCGGCTAATCCAGCAGTGGCGCGCGTACCCACATGTCATTGGTTATCCCTCAAGAAAAAAACGGGTACGCCAATGAGACTTTTTCTTATTTTTCGAATCTTACTTTCATTCGTGAACAGAATGACTCTCTGGATAATTTTCTGTACGACGCTTATTTTACGAGTAAGCAATGAATCAGGTAAGTGTTTTAGAGCACAGTTCATGATTTTTAACCAGTCGTTGTTTGGTAGAAAATCGCAATGATACACTTTTATGCCTCCATTGGCCTAAATACACGCACGATATGGAAAATTTAATGTCTTGATAATTTTTTGTATGATTATCTTTGTTGTATTTTAGTAAGTAGTAGTCTGGTTTGCCAAAGTTGTCATTAAGTGTCACTTGACGTTTAGGTTACCAAGTTATTATTTTGAATAGGTGTAAGTGGTAAATTTTATAAAATTGCAAAATTTTCTACTCTTTTACTTCTTAGAATGGATTACACCTCAGAAGAGTATGCAGATATAATTTTTATCTACGGATATGCTGACGAAATGCTCTAGCTGCTTGTCGGGAATATCAACGTAGGTTTCCCACTCGCCGTCAACCTACACCAAGGGTTTTTTCTCGATCGTTTTTAAGACTTCGGCAGTGCGGTATTGTACAACGTCCTGACGCTAGAGTTAATGGTAGAAGACAAGATCAACTTAAAGACGAAGAGAGGGTGGTGGATGCAGTGATGGATCAACCTTCTACAAGTGCTCGGAGGATTGCCACGCAGTTACAATATTCTCAAAGCTTTGTGTGGAGAACTTTACATCGAGAAGCGTTACATCCATATCATCGACAGAATGTTCATTGCCTTCTACCTGGAGATAATGTGATCGACGAGTCTTTTGTGAATGGATGTTGGAAATGAACAATCAAAATATCTTATTCCCTAATCTAATCTTCTGGTCTGACGAATCAACATTTACAAGAAATGGGTTTTATAATTCTCATAATGAGCATGTCTGGTCATTGGAAAATCCACATGCAACAAGGACTCGCACATTTCAACATAGATTTTCCATTAATTTATGGTGTGGTATTTTTAACGGCTCACTGTTCAATGGAAGTCCAGCCACAACGTCTAAATGGATCTTCGTACTTAGCGCTCCTAGAAAACCGTGTAGAAAACATTCTAGATGAAATTCCACTAGCAACAAGAGGTATAATGTGGTACCAGCATGACGGTGCACCAGCGCATCATAGTCGAAACGTTGTTACATAGCTACATCAACATTATAATGAAAGATGGATTGGTAGAACTGGACCAATACATTGCCCTGCAAGATCACCGGACTTAAACCCACTTGACTTCTATTTTTCGGGTGATTTTAAGCGACTGGTCTACAGTGAACAAATAAATACACCAAAATAGCTACAACAACTGATAAATAATGGTTTTCGTCATATTCAAGCAACAATGAATCCTCAAGACATTAAATTGTCCATATTAAAAAGATGTCGTGCGTGTATTAGGCCAATGGATGCATTTTTGAACATTTATTGTAATAAATAAACTACTATAAGCCTGATAAAAGTGTATCATTGCGATTTTCTACCAAACAAAGACTGGTTAAAAATCATGAACTGTGCTCTAACACCTACCTGATTCATTGCTTACTCGTAAAATAAGCGTCGTACAGAAAATTATTAAGAGAGTAATTTTGTTCACGAATGAAAGTAAGATTAAAAAAATAAAAAATAAGAAAAAACATCATTGGCGTACCCGTTTTTTTCTTGAGGGATAACCAATGACATGTGGGTACGCGCGCCACTGCTGGATTAGCCGATTCAATTGTTATGGTAGAATACGCGCCTTCCATAAAAGCCTACACGTGCGAAGTTTCAGCAAAATATATAAGCTACTTTTTTAAAAAATTGGGAAATTTTATTTTTTGAAATTCAACTTTAACACCCTGTATCTTTTTAATGAAGCATTATAGGAAAAATTTTATACGACATACCCTCTCTAAAATTGTTCAAAGAACATGGGTTATATATATATATATATATATATATATATATATATATATATATATATATATATATATATATATATATATATATATATATATATAGTTCATTTAAAGAATCTTTTTTGAAATAATAATCGTGCGATTTTCTCGGTAGGGATTTAAAAAATATATATTTGCTAAGAAAGGCAGAATAAATAGTAAATCCAAATTTTATTTGCTTTTGTACAGTGTAACGGCACCGCGGATAGAATATTTAGTAAGAAACTATCATCTAGTGTTATTTCAAACGGTGGCGTTTTAGATAACAGACAAAAATGTTAGCCGCTAAAGCTAAACTAATTTGTAGTCTGCGGGTGAATTAGAATTTAAGTTATTATAACATGATTCACGGTTATATCTTTTCGCGTTTACCTTATGATATTTAAACAATTTTGTGGTTCAGAAAACATGTGTACCAAAATAATTAGGTGCGCTACTTTTGGAACTAACATAAATAATATAGTATGTAAACAAAGCGTTACGCATAATAATGAATAAAACAAATGGAAAAGTCATAACTAATTCACTTTCTAGTAGCTGAATAATAGATATACGCATGTTTTATTAAAGCGTGCAATTTTTAGACAGGGTGGGCTATACAGAAATAACTAATGAATATTTTTTCAAAGTTATAAGTTTATTAGAAAGATTGAGTCTTTCCATTTAGGAATGGAAGACATCATTCAAATGGCTGCCACGGCTAGCCTTACAAAACCTATTCGATCAGTCCAATTTTTCAGTACATTTTCGACTGTTTGGGCCTCTATTTCGTCAATGGCAACTTCGATTTCATGTGTCAAGTCGTCAATCGTCTCCGGGTAGTTAAAGTAACACTTGTCCTTAACGGCTCCCCACAAAAAAAGGCCCAACGGTGTCAAATCGTAGCTTCGCGGTGGCCAATTGACATCAGCATTTCGACTGATTATGCGATTTTCGAAAACAGTGCGCAAAAGATCGATTGTAACGTTGGATGTGTGGCACGTTGCGCCGTCTTGTTGAAACCAAATGTCGTCTATGTCATACTATTCAATTTGTAGATACAAAAAATACCTTAGAATCGCGCGGTAGCGATCGCCATTCACCGTAACGCCGGTCCTTGCTCATTTTCAAATAAAAATGGCCTAATAATGCCGCCAGACCAGAATCGGCACCAGACAGTAAATCGTTGTGGATGCATTGGTTTCTCCACGATGACGTGTGAGTTTTCTGAGCCCCAGATATGACAATTTTGCTTATTGACGTATCCTCCGAGGTGGAAATGAGCTTAACTGAAAAGATTATTTTTCGGTAAAAACGCTCATCTTCGATCAAGCGGTCTTTGGCCCATTGAGCAAACCAAAAACGCATCAGATGGTCATGCGGCTTCAGCTCTTGCATTAATTGAACTTTGTACGCATTCATACCAAAATCTTTATGGAACATTCTTCTCAAAGAAGTGCGTGAAATGTTCAATTCTTGAGAATGATGACGAGTTGATGTTGATGGTTGTTCACGTTCACGCACACTCTGAGCAACAGCAGCGATGTTTTTGATTGAGCGCACTGGACGAGTACGTATATGGGTTGTTTTATCTAACAACGATCCAGTTTCACGAACTCGCTTCACAAATCGTCCACAAACTGCGTTTTTGGCACATCCTTTTTGTCAATTTTTTTTTGTAAATTTCATACAGTTTGAGTAGAAGACTCACTATTTTGGAAATAAACTTCTAATATTTCCCATCTTTGTTAAAGCGAAAAGCGACCCGTTTCATAAATGTCAAACATTAAACTAACTTTCTGTCACATCGGAAATGTCATCAAACCTTCCAACCTCAAAATAACCTATAGTTCCAATTCCAAACGTTAGATGGGCCACCCATTTATATATATATATATATATATATATATATATATATATATATATATATATATATATATATATATATATATATATATATATATATATATATGTATATATATATATATATATATATATATATATATATATATATATATATATATATAGGGTGTTTCGCATAAGAAAGGACACAGAGCAGGGGCATGTAGGTAAACCTAAAATATGGAGATTTAACGCACTTACCGCAATACTAAGTTGCACCACTGAGAAATTATAGGCCTTCAATGTGGGGTTTTTGATTTCGAAAAAAATCAATATCTGCGTAATACTTTAACTTAGAGAAATCAAATTTGGTACACATTCCGAGTATACCGAGAGCATTGGTCGATGGTAAGTAGAGTTAAACTAAGGCATTTTTAAGGGTTAATTATGTGTGATGCACCCTTAAACGGTCACAATTTATATGTATATAGCTATACCGGTAACTCAAAAACAACAGGCTGATTTTCATCAAGTTTGGTGAGTACCTTCCTTTTTTTGCAAGTGGTTCGTTAGCCAGAAAATCGGCGCAGTTTTACCGGAAAATTTTGTGTTTTCTTCCCGAAAAAACTTATATCTTCGGAAATCACAAAGTAAGGGCAACCCGTGTTTGTCTTATACAAAGTGAACCACGTACCAAAATATAGGTCTGTAGGTTTACAGCACAAAAGTTATAGGCAGTTGAATAAAAAAAAAGAGTTTTCCTCAAAACGTCAAAATCGCAATATAAAACGTCAAAATTAGCAACATTCAACCAAAGAACCTAAAACAAGTATAGATTATGTAAAGAAAATGTCACAAGAAGGGTGTTCTGCAAACCCTTTACAGAAAATTCGTTTCAAATAGACCCTTTCTCTGATGCTTTGGCTGTAGATTTAAAGTTTCTGCTTTGGCTGTAGGTTTAGTTAAGCCTATGGTTTAAACGGTCTATATTTTTTAGTTGATTTTCAAACGAGCGCAAACTAGGCGCTCTACAATCCATATCCGGATTTACTTTCAGTTTTTATCTGTTTATATATATATATATATATATATATATATATATATATATATATATATATATATATATATATATATAGAGAGAGAGAGAGAGAGAGAGAGAGATAGATAGACTCATTGCTACGGTTCTTAACCTTTTTGCGTCAAGAAAACCTAATCCTTGTAATATACAACAGATCTTGTTATCCAAACAAAATATTTTGTTTTTGTGCATTTCTCTTGACATCAGTGGCACCAATTTTTTTTAAATATCTATAATGTTTTCCTTTTAACTGAATTTTGGCATATAGGGTAAGCTTAATAGTGTAAACCTAAGTACTAAATTTAGTTGCCATATCTTTGTTATGATTTTTCTGGCTAACGAACTTATCCAAGCTACTTGCAAAGGGAAGGTACCTACCACATTTTATCAGAATCGGTTCATAATTTTTGAGTTATCGGTTGAGTAGTCCTTATTTTACTTATTTTATTTTTATTAAAAGCTGATTGCGTTCATTCTTGCCAAAGCCAACTTAAAAAAAAACTCGGGACGCAGCAAGTGCGTTAGGGTAGTTAATTTTTATTAAATGTTTCAAATTTAAATAACTCCATTTTCTATAAACTTATAGAGTTTAATTTTAATACGTAGTAAGGTCTTTCGTAAGGCAAGATATCTACAAAATTTCATTAAAAAAACTTTGTAATTTTCGAAGAAAAAAATTTTTTTCGGAAGAAAATTTAAAATTTAAATAACTCAATTTTGTCTTCACTTAGAAAGTTGAATTTTGGTACCTAGTAAGACCTCTCCTGAGGCAACATATGTGCTAAATCTGATTAAAACAGCTTTGTTATTTTTGGAGAAAAAAAATTTTTCGAAAGAAAACTCAAAATTTTCCCGGAAAACCCCGTCAGATTTTTCTGGCTAACGAACTTATCCAAGCCATTAATAAAATAGAGGCACTTGCCAAGTTTCATCGAAATCGGTTAATTATTTTTTGAGTTAGCGGTTGGATATATATATATATATATATATATATATATATATATATAAATATATATATATATATATATATATATATATATATATATATATAAATATATATATATATATATATATATATATATATATATATATATATATATATATATATATATAAATATATATATATATATATATATATATATATATATATATATATATATATATATATATATATATATATATATATATATATAAATATATATATATATATATATATATATATAAACATATAAAAATTGAGACTGACCCCGGATATGGGTTCTAGGGGTCCTAGTTCGCACTCATTTGAGAGAATTTTTGCAAAGTCTCACCATCGATACTTCTCTGTTAGTGAATTTTTTTTAAAATAAAAATTCACTAATAATTAATACCATCAAGAATTGACTTGAATATGCTTTCTAAAACTATGTCGCATGACCCATGTTGCTATTTAAGAAATTGTTGTTCTGGTTGTTCCCACCAGAAAAGAAGTGCTGGATTAAACTGATAGCTAAACTCAGTGCACTTTTCCCTTTACAATTTATTTCTACACAGACAAAAAAAAGTATGGACGCAGCAAGTGCGTTATGGTAGGGAATTTTCATTACATGCTTCAAATTTGAATAGCTCAATTTTCTAGTAAGCTATAAGGTTCGTTGGCCGGATAACCAGTTTTTTCGAGAATATTTTAAGTTTAGTTTCGGAAATCCATATCCGGGTTTACTTTATGTTTACATATATACAGTATGACGCATTTCTACGGTAAAACTCAAAATAATTGTTATTATGCAAGATACGAGAAAAAAATGTATACGTTAACTATAGAGTATTTTGAGCTCCATCTTACAAAATGATCTTGACAACCACAGGATGGCCCATAAGTCGTTGGTGATACCTACTTTTTTTTTTAACATTCCTTATTGCATTTTTGCATTTTTCATCAAAATATGATGCATGTTGGTAACAAAAAATCGA
This sequence comes from Tillus elongatus, assembly GCA_964006375.1. Lineage (NCBI taxonomy): Eukaryota > Metazoa > Arthropoda > Insecta > Coleoptera > Cleridae > Tillus > Tillus elongatus. The sequence continues at coordinate 37,090,406 of OZ023266.1, read as the reverse complement.
GACGCAGTAAGTGCATTTTAGTAGCGAATTTTCATTAAACGCTGTACAATTCAATAACGCAATTTGCTATTAACCTAAGGTTCGTCAGCTAGGAGAAGAGTTTTCTCGGAAATGTTTTAAATTTATTTTCCGAAAATTTTTGTACATTTTCAAACAAGTTATGTTGGTAAAATACGGTACACTGTTTCTGCTATATAGGTTATACCGGTCACCAAATTGATTCCTTCTTGCATTGAAAAGACATATTTTTTATTAAAAATATTTAAAGAAAATTCACTTCCATAACGCATTTTCCGCGCCCAGACTTTCATTTAAAATGTGTTGTGTTTATCTGGGTTCTCCAAGTGTATTTATCAGTGCTCATCACAGGTATCAATCTTCACATAGTGTATTATAAGGTCAGTTAATGAAATTGTTGTTATATGCTTCTTTCGTAGGAATAACTGACTTAAGGTTGCTGTATTATCTACGTATGTAGTTATATACCTAATTACAGCTAGTGAGTCATACATAACTTTTTTGCGTAGTTCATTTTTTTAGACTTTTGAAATCTATGTCACCCAAATACCATAATACAAGACATAAAAAGGACTTATTTTGACCAAATCATTGTAACAATTTATAACTGTACTGCTTGATGAAGTGGACGGGTACAATTTAAGTTAATAATGTGGGAGAATCATTGTTTATTTAACAATATACAATTTTAATGACATCTTTAATTTAACCGAAGACCTAGTAAAGTTTTTCACATTGTTATAACGAAGGTGATCAATTACTACTAGTATTATGATTACTGCTGCATATAATTGGTAATTGAATTTATTAGTTCATGATCTATAGACACCAACTGTTAATCTAACTGTAGACTTTAAGCCATTAAATAACTTTCTGAATCTTTAAATGATACACAGTGATTCTCATCTCACTTCGTTATAAAACGAAGTGACTGCGCATCGTTAATTTAGGCTTATTACTCTAGCACTTATTATCGATTCTGCTAGTAACCCTAATTATGATTTTGGAATTAGTGTAAGGAATTTATTTTCTCACCCTGCTCATAAGGCTATTTTATTATGAAAATTCTCTGTAGGTAATAAATAGACACGTTCTTGGGTGAATACGTTTCACTAGTCGGAGTATTTCTATTAAATCTAAAGTGTAGGCATCTGGCCATCGTCGCTTGTTTAAAATCTTAGCTGGACGTAAGGGGAGGTTTAAGTGCGAGATATCTCATCTCAAGTCAACGTTAGGGGAGATTGCTTATCGGGCATATGGTTCATCTAAAGAAGGCATTAACCATTGTATCGTTTAACGTGTTGGTTGCAGTAGAAAACTTTGTGTGCTGTTTATTGTTTTCTGTAAATTTACAGTGCACGTTATATAACTTCATAAAAGGTGAGTTATTGCTCATTGAACATGGCTGGTTCGTTTATTGTATCTGCTCTTATTTGTTTAAGTTATACATTGAGAAATAATTTCAATAAGTATTTGATTGAGAATGGTTTCAGCAAAAATCATGTAATAACTAATTTATATGAAAATAAATTGTAGCTAGAGTTCAAAGTCAGTTTATTATTTATACGAGGCTAAGTTATAAATTTAGAAGTAATTATCATATTCAAGTAAAGGAGCTTTATGAAATAATTTGTGAAAAATAGCTAAGTTAAAATCAGTTTATTATTTATACGAGGTTAAGTTTTAAATTGAGAAGTAATTATCATAATCAAATAAAGGAGCTTTAGGAAATAATTTGAGAAATAGCTAAGATATATTACATTTATTATTTATACGAGGGTAAGTTATAAATTGAAAAGTAATTATCGTATTCGAATAAAGGGGCTTTATGAAATAATTTAGGTATTAACCAAGTTTACATTAGGGCTGTTACTTATACGAGGTTAAGTCAATATTCATAAATTAAGTAAGAGTTGAATTATGTCAGTTTGTTTATAGTAAATAAAGTAGTCTGTTTGAAAGTAAATTGATGATAGTTTGGAAGGTGTGAGGGACACCTTCGCTGTTTGCTCACCCAGTAGGGCGTCATACTGGTAGAGGCGTTTGGGTTTAGACCCAGGTTACGTAACCACAACACGGTGGAATTTTTGTGGCATCGTCACATTATGGTGGGGGTACAGCAGTATCCATTGCACCCGCCCGTGGCGATGCGGTGGATATTGGAGAAGGGCACATTGCTGTGTTCGCCCTTTGTGTCCATTGCACTTTCTCAGTATTCATGTGTGTGAACCGTTGTTGTATTTGTCGATCTGGTAGCTTGTCCGAGACACTGTGGCCAGTTCACCCGTTGGTCTCATTGCACGGTCAGTCCCAGTGGGGGAGTTGAGGTACTCGGAGAAGGGCACAGTGTTGAGCGAGTCCATTGTGTCCATTGCACGTCTCGGTATTCAACTCTGTCAATACGAGCACTCTAGGTGAGGTATTGAACTGTGCCTCATTGCACACCTGGAGCCGGCACGGACCTAGTGTTCGGGTACAGCGCCCAACAAAACACACAGGCTAAACTATTGTTTTAGAAATTATTATTTGAGTAACTAATGTTTGAATAATTGTTGTTTGAGTAATTATTATTTGAGTAACTATCGTGTGGGTAACTATTTGAGTAATTATTGTCTGAGTAATTATTGTTTGAGAAACTAATGGTTGAGCATTTTGAGACATTGTTGAGAAGCAGTTTCGAGGCACTGATGTGCGCTGTTGAGAGAGTAATATGTGGCTCAGTGGAGCCTTGAGTAGGAACTGCTATTAATGTTGGAGTTGCTCAGTGGAGCGTTATGTCGAAACTGCTCTTAATGTTATTTTGCTCAGTGGAGCTTTAAGTATAAATAGTTATTGATGTCAAGTCGCTCAGTGGAGCGTGTAATTGGTAACTGTTTGATGAGCTAATAATTGAATGCCCCTCGTATATATGTTAGGTTGTACTTTAGATGAACAATGGTGTGTTCAGGTATATTTTTAATTACAGGTTAGTGATGTTGTTACTGGACACATTTGGCACCCGCTCGCCCGACTCATTACGCCCGTACATTAAGGCTTCGCCATCATTCTGACAAGTAATAAACCTTTTGCCTTTTGCATGATTACTCTTAAGTAGATAACACAACTGCTAAGTAATATATCGACTGGTGATTGATTGTTGAGCTATGTAATTATATTGTGACCGTTAGTCGATTGTTATTATTATAATAGGTTACTTATATTGTTTACTAAGATGGTTGTAACCTTGTGTCATCGAAGGGTTGCGTTCACTATTATTCAATATCTCTATCAAAAAAAAAAAAAAAACTTCACCCTTACATTAGTAATAACGACAAAAAGGTTTATAATACGTTATTGATGTTTCTTGAATATAATAAAAGTCTGGACGCAGCAAGTGCGTTATGAAAGTGAATTTTCATAAAAATGTGTTTAATAGCAAATACGTCTTTTTAATTCAAGCAGTCAGCAATCTTGTTACCGGTATCACCTATATAGTAGAAAAAATGTACCATATTTTATCAAAATTACTTATTGTTTGAAAATGTACAAAAAGTGTTTGAAAATAAACTTAAAATATTTCCTGGAAAACTAGTTTTCTAGGCAACAAACCTTAGGTTAATAGCAAATTGAGTTACTGAAATTTGAAGGATTGAAAATATACAAAAAGTGTTTGAAAATAAACTTAAAATATTTCCGGGAAAACTAGTTTTCTAGGCAACAAACCTTAGGTTAATAGCAAATTGAGTTACTGAAATTTGAAGGATTTAATGAACGCACTTACTGTATCTACATTTTTTCTTACAAACATACATCATATTGCGATAAAAAATGCAACAATATAATATAACGGTTTGCAGTACATGCTTCTTGCGACATTTTCTTTGCATAATCCGTATTTGTTTCAGGTTCTTTGCCTAGATGTTGAGAATTTTGTCGTTTCAAACCGCGAATTTGACGTTTTGAGGAAAACTCATTTTTTCTTTAATTGCCTATACCTTCCTGTTCTTTTAACTTACAGGTCTAAATTTTGATACGCGGGCCACTATTTATAACACAAACACGCGTACCAAATTTGGTTGCTTACTTTGTTATTTCCGGAGATATATTTTTTTTCAAAATGAAACACAAAATTTTTCGGAAAACCTGGGTCGATTTTCCTGGATAACGAACTTGTCGAAGCCACCTGAAAATGAAAGGCGCTCACCAAATTTGATCAAAAGCAGCCCATTGTTTTTTGAGTTATCGGTGTGATACCTACATTCATACATACATACATACACACACACACATATATATATATATATATATATATATATATATATATATATATATATATATATATATATATATATATATATATATATATATATATATATATATATATATATATATATATAGATATACGGCTCTGACTAAATGTTGTATTCTGGAATTGTTACACTTTATTTTTAATTTAAAAAACCCTTAGCAAGCCGCATATGGGGTGGCGAAACGGCTCACAAATGTTGTTTACTTTTTTCTTTATAAATCAAGAAACGTAACCAAACCTAATATATATATATATATATATATATATATATATATATATATATATATATATATATATATATATATATATATATATATATATATATATAGGGTGGCGCATTAAAAACAAAACAGACCGATTTGCGTCCAGAGAAAATTTTTTTAAGAAACGCTGAAACACGTCAATTTTAATATTGAGGGGGACATGTTCCGATATAAAACTCAACTTTGTCACATCAACCCCTTAAGGGTGGTGATAACAATCCTTATATTTTAAATAGGGAACATGGGTCGATTGTTACATCATTTAAAAGCTCTTTCTTTTCTGAATTCAGAAAACTAATCTTTTTGGAAGTTTTATCAACTCGTTTAAAAATTATTCCCAGTTGGACTTGGAAGAACGTATTTCATTCATTGTGATGAGAAATACACTAATTAGTCAATTTTTCGTTAAAAAAAAACCAAATGTTTAAAAATGATTATTCAGTTAAGTAAGTGTTCAAATTGTTGACCGACAGCTTCCATACAAAAGTACAAATTTTGTTCAAAACGAGCTCTGACATTCTGGAGCATTTGTGAAATTATTAGACGGCATTCTTCAACAATGCGTCGTCGTAATTCTTCCAGAGACTCCGGTTCCGTTGCGTAAATTCTACTCTTTAAATAGCCCCATAGAAAGAAGTCTAAAGGAGTTAAATCCGGTGATCTAGGGGGCCACTCAATAGCACCTCTACGCCCAATCCATTGTCCTGGAAACTCTATCTTCAAAACTCCCTAACGTGAAAAATGCGGAGGAGCTCCATCTTGTTGAAACACTAATTGATTTTCTTGACAGCGATCATCATTTTCAGCAATGTCAATTAATAGAGGGTAAACGATATCTTCTAGTAACTCTAAACACGTGTCGCCACTCGAATTTCCATCAAGAAAAAGTGGTCCGATTAAACGGTCTCCAAAAATGTCATGTCCAGACTTTCAATTTCTGTGGAGTTTGAGTGTGGACTTCGTAAAAATTTCTTGGATTATTATCTGCCCAATAACGACAATTATGACGATTGACTGTAGAGTTTAATAAAAACGTATACTCGTCTGAAAAACAGATATTGAACTGAAAGTTCCCGTTATCACCTATTCGTGCAGTCATAACTTCACAAAACTCCAGCCGCCGATCAAAATCATCTTCATTCAGTTGTTGTACAAGATGAATTTTATACGGGTGAAATTTTTTATGCTTGGATATTCGCTGAATAGTTCTTCTTTTGATATTTGAAACAGTGGCGAATTTTCTCGTGTTCAAAGTTCGGTCTGCAGCAACTTCAATCTCAGTAGTCTCATTTCTAACCGGGAATTCCCGTTCAGGATCCCGTTTTTTGTTGGCTACTGAACCACTTTGTCGAAACTTTGCAACTAATTCCAAAATGTATTTTCTGTTCGGATGTCGTTCATTAAACAAATTTGCGGTACGGTTGGCATAGTCATCCATTTTGAAAAAAAAAGATTAACTATTTCAACTATTTCTTCTACAGAATACACCATTGTGAAATTAATTTTCGGTGGTACTATTAACTATCAAACCAACCGATAAACTGAAATAATAAACCGCATTTCTTTCATTCCGATAAGAAATGTTCTGATGGTCAATTTTTTGTTTACAAACCAACAAAACATTGACTATCAGCACATTTCTTATCAGAATGAGTAAAATGCGTTTTTGCATTTTCAACTGTAAATAATTTTTAAACGAGTTGATAAAACTTTCAAATAATTAGTGTGCTGAATTCAGAAAAGAAAGAGCTTTTAAATGATGTAACACTCGACTCATGTTCCCTATTTAAAATATAAGGCTTGTTATCACCACCCTTAAGGAGTTGATGTGAAAAAGTTGAGTTTTATGTCAAAACATGTACCCCTCAATATTAAAATTGAAGTGTTTTAGCGTTTCTTAAAGAAATTCTCTGGACGCAAATCGGTCTGTTTCCGCCACCCACCCTATGTATATATATATATATATATATATATATATATATATATATATATATATATATATACATATATGTGTGTGTGTGTGTACATATATGCCCTAAAGCTACTTTCACTAACGGTTGATAGGGGCACTTATGTTGCAGCTTACTATGCATATGTGTACTCCAGAATGCGATAGGGAATTGTATACCAAACAGAAACATGTAAAAACAGTTTTTAGGCAATGCAACATCCTTACTTTGCCATTGCTATATATATATATATATATATATATATATATATATATATATATATATATATATATATATATATATATATATATATATATATATATAATAATCTCGATACCAGACTTACTTTGGTCCAAAAAAGTGTTCAGTCTCAATTAATAAAAATTTAGAATAAACTGTCAGATAATACAAACAAATTAAACAAATAAAACAAATAAAAAATCTAAAAGTGTCCTTATGTAAATGCTGGTTGGGAAAGCATATTACTCAAAAAAGGAATTCTCAGACAGCATTAGCAGATACAAAATTATCTGTGAGAAAAATGTATTTCTAAATCCATGTGGTATCATTAGTTTTGAATTATGTGTATACTTTTTAAATAATGCTAAGTGTAGTATATATTTTTTAATATATGGTTGGAAGCTTATATAGAGTAAAGTTTACATTTTTTAATTGTCTACTTTAGCAACTGTTGTGTACGTGTTTTATTTATATCTGCATATGTGTATATACATATAAATTGTTGACTTATTCTGTGCTCCACTGGGGCGATTTGAATGACAGGTCTCCTCGTTGCGACTGTTTTCTACGAAAATTCGCTAAAATTGAAAGAGTTAATAATGCTAATAGCTGTAACATATTTATAATAATTTGGAATTTATAAAAATGTGGCTTCACTTTCTTTTCTTAGCCTAGGGCACATTACCTCAGTCTAATGGTGTTTTTTTTTTCCAACTTGCAATTTTCAACAGTCTGCTATACTTAAAGAACCGCAATACTTAAAAGAAAGCAGTAAAATAACCGACAAAGAATTAAAAATTTAATGATATATTTCCCATATACTTGCAATTTTCACAGTAATATTCACCATACTCGTAATGACCCAGTTTCAGACGCGGCCTCCAGCTGGCATTAAACCTGTCTGCCATTGACTTTCATTGTATTACCTTAATGTTAGATACATACTTTATAGTAGTATGTCCATCTAAAGATCTAAAGTGTGTAGAAATATCAGCAAGAATATAAATAGCCTCTAACATTTATCCTTTCTGTGAATCAAAACTTTCTCTTCAAGAAGATATATCACGAAGCTTGTCGCTATAATCACAGTCGTGGTGACAGTATTTAAATAAGACGCAAAAAGACTAACGGAAGTTCGCAATGTGTTTTTTTTCATTTAGCACTAAGGCGTAGATAGGGATCCGTGCTGGTTTGGAAACCGTCATTTTCAGATCGGTGAAAACGATAATGTCTCTACTATTTTGATTGTTCTTTAGTTTACGTATTAAAGTGATGGGCCAATGTTTCCTTCTTAGTGGCAAGTTTGAGGAATCGGTGAACGATTTCCTTCCACATTATCAAAGGAGCGAGCTTCTGATCAACGTTCAAGCATCTCGGCATATATTTTGCTAGTTACCAATAGTACAGGCAATAGAGAATTTTTTTCTGCATTAAACTACAGGAGTAATTTTTTTGATAGATATGTTCAGAATAACGTACTGAATGTAAAAACACGACATCCTTACAAATTAGGAGGGCGGAAGTGCCGCCATTTTGAGAAAAACCGTTTCGACCTATATCTCCGTAACCATACACTTTAGGCCAAAAACGGTAATGACCTTTATTGTAGATAATTGCATTTCTCATCTTTTTTGTTAAATAATTTTTTTTATCACTCACCGTTTACAACTTATACGACTATAAGCATTCTTTTATTGACTTTTTTACCTATATCTTTGTTAATAATTGTTTAAAAATAAAATTCTTATAACTTAACTTTTCAATCGACAAATTTTCTAGAACTTTTACTTAAAACTTTTTTTTCTAAAATTATTATTAGTGCATTTTCTTTAAAAAAATCACTAACGAGGAGACCCCGACTTTTGAATTTTGAAAAAAAATTTGAAATAGGCGCTAATTATGCCACCTAGAATACATATCCGGGGTCATTTACAATTTTTATATGTATATATATATATATATATATATATATATATATATATATATATATATATATATATATATATATATATATATATATATATATATATATATATATATATATATATATATAGGTATCACACCGATAACTCAAAAACTAATAGGCCGCTTTTAATTGAATTTGGTGAATACCTTCCTCTTGTAAGTGGCTTGGATAAGTTCGTTAGCCAAGAAAATCGGCCCAAGTTTTCCCGGAAAATTTTGTGTTTCTTTTCGAAAAAAAATCATATCTCCGGAAATAACAAAGTAAGGGCAACTAAATTTGGTACACAATTTTATGTCATTATATGTAAATTACGTACCAAAATTTAGGTCTGTAGGTTCAAAGACAAAAAAGTTATAGGCATTTAAAGAAAAATAAATTGGGGTTTTCCTCAAAACGTCAAAGTCGCGAATTAAAACGTCAAAATTGGCAACATTTACGCAAAAAAACTGAAACTAATATGAGCTATGGAAAGAAAATGTCACAAGAAAGATGTCTTACAAAGCCTGTCTTAGTTTCGACGTTGATTTTACTAAAATATTTCCAGAAAAATTTGTCGATTGAAAAGTGCAACATTTAACGCGTTATAGCTTTGAAAATATTAATTTTATAAAAAAAGTTTATAGTAAAAGTTGTAGGAAATTTATCGATTGAAAAGTTAAGTTATAAGCATTTTATTCTTTAAACAATCATTAACAAAGATATAGGTAAAAAAGTCAATAAATGATTGCTTATAGTCGTATAAGTTGTAAACGGTGAGTGATACAAAAAAAAATTGTTTTACAAAAAAGATGAGAAATGCAATTATCTACAATAAAGGTTATTATTGATTTTGGCCTAAAGTGCACGGTTACGGAGATATAGGTCGAAACGGTTTTTCTCAAAATGGCGGCACTTCCGCCCTCCTAATTTGTAAGGATTTTGTGTTTTTACATTTAGTACGTAATTCTGAACCTATCTATCAAAAAAAAACTCCTGTAGTTTAGTGCATTATGGACAAGAGTAACGGGTTCCTCTATTGCCTGTACTACAAGTCGTGATGACCAATGTAAAACCCACGTTCGTAGAAAATGTGCAATGTGCTATAAGTTCCAGCGAAATTCGTCGACATTCTAAAGTAATTTTATGGAGAGAATTCCTTTTTTCCTCACTTGTCACAAAAATTAGTAATCCAGAACTTACTTTTTGATCGTCCTCTTTAAAGTTCCACAAATCAGTTTTCAATGGTAGTATACAAAAGACATTGATCAACTAAGGTTTCCACCACAGTAGTGCAAATTTCTGGACCGCATAACCGTTTCAAAAATAAATATTTAGTAACTGACCGAAAGTCTTTATAATGAATCTTTATTAAGAAAATTCACTAAGGCAAAGATCACGATGGTAAGCTTTTGTATATTTCTGAACTGCAAAACTAGTTGCTCGATTGGTTCAAAGTTGACAGGTATATTAATTTTGTAAATATCTTGGAAGAGTTCGTTAACAACAGCAATTGAGCCAGTTTTTAACAAAGGAGGTCAAGTTTTTTTTTTTTTTTGTTGAAGAAAATTATCTCTCTGAAAATAATAAAGCTGTTCTGATGGAATTTGGGACACGTTTGGTTTCAACAGAAATATATGTACACACCAAAATAAACCAAAGTAAATCCTTTTGATTGTATCCGCGAAAGCAAGAATACAAAAAATATCATCAAAAGTCTGTGGCCAATTGACTTAAGCTTCCAAGGTCGTGCAGAACACGCACACAGACACACACACACCAAAATAAAACTTTCCATGGTAATAGAAAATTAAGTTATAACAATTTGAAACAAATTCTCAACCATAACGCACTTACTGCGTTGGACTTTTTAATTGAACAGTATTTTACAGGGTCAAAACGATAGTAAATCAAATTCTTTAAAATAGTCAGCGAGTCGGTAGGTCTTGACCAGTCACAAGGTAAGAAACAAATGTTTATTTTGCGACAATTAAATTACATAATTAGCGATTTTTAAGGAAATATTCCGGAGCAGATACGGTTTGTTAAGCACAAGTGTTGTTGCATAAAATATGTCCCAAAAAGTCTTCTGTTTTGATAACCAATTATAATAATAATAATAATAATAATAATAATAATAATAATAATAATAATATTAATAATAATAATAATAATAATAATAATAATAATAATAATAATAATAATAATAATAATAATAATGTTTATTCAATTCAGTTCAGAATCATGATGAAAACAATAACAATAATAAACGTAAAATATTATAGTTAAGAACACCGACAAGCACAATTAGTACTCTGCACTTTTCTAATATTAGTGTCCAACAAAGAGGAAAATAAGGTCCTAAAGTTAACACCACTATAGCTAAATTCCACTGTTAATGACAAAAACCATAATATGACACATAGTTTCCGGAACAATATCATCGCGTTATAAGGTTTACAGCGGGATGTGTTACCGCACCCTACTCTTGTTTCTCTCAAATCTATTCTTTAGGCAGTATACATTACTTTAAATTTACAAGCACAAACGCGCCAGCTGAAAGTACAATTTGGCTTGCACAACAGTGGTACTGAAACCCTGAAAGAAGACTGTTTGCCAACATAAGAATAAAATTGTTTGGGATTGTCAATGAGATCAAAGTTATATGAGGTTGGCCCTCAGCAGAGTAGAGAAACTGCGATGCCGCCGAAAATCCTGCGCATCACGTGTACGCTGAAACCTCTTCCAAAGTTGTCTATTAAACTTAATTTGATCGAGAAGCCTGTGAGACAACAAAGGTTTGAGAGGACTCCTGCGAAGACTGAAGACTCGAGTGCTAGCATCCATCACAAATTTGCCGCCGAAAATCCTGCGCATCACGGGTATGCTGAAACCTCTTCCAAAGTTGTCTCTTGAACTTAATTTGATCCAGAAGTCTGTCAGACAACAAAGGTTTGAGAGGACTCCTGCGAAGAGTGAAGACTCGAGTGCTAGCATCCATCACAAATTTGCCGCCGAAAATCCTGCGCATCACGGGTACGCTGAAACCTCTTCCAACGTTGTCTCTTGAACTTAATTTGATACAAAAGTCTGTGAGACAACAAAGGTTTGAGAGGACTCCTGCGAAGAGTGAAGACTCGAGTGCTAGCTCCATTACAAATTTGCCGCCGAAAATCCTGCGCATCACAGGTACGCAGAAACCTCTTCCAAAGTTGTCTCTTGAACTTAATTTGATCCAGAAGTCTGTGAGACAACAAAGGTTTGAGAGGACTGCGCATCACGGGTACGCTGTAACCTCTTCCAAAGTTATCTCTTAAACTTAATTTGATCCAGAAGTCTGTGAGACAACAAAGGTTTGAGAGGACTCTTGCGAAGAGTGAAGACGCAAGTGCTAGCATCCAGCACAAATTTATCGCCGAAAATCCTGCGCATCACGGGTACGCTGAAACATCTTCCAAAGTTGTCTCTTGAACTTAATTTGATCCAGAAGCCTGTGAGACAACAAAGGTTGAAAGGACTCCTGCGAAGAGTGAAGACTCGAGTGCTAGCATCCATCACAAATTTGCCGCCGAAAATCCTGCGCATCACGGGTACGCTGAAACCTCTTCCAAAGTTGTCTCTTGAACTTAATTTGATCCAGAAGTCTGTGAGACAACAAAGGTTTGAGAGGACTCCTGCGAAGAGTGAAGACTCGAGTGCTAGCATCCATCACAAATTTGCCGCCGAAAATCCTGCGCATCACGGGTACGCTGAAACCTCTTCCAAAGTTGTCTCTTAAACTTAATTTGATGCAGAAGTCTGTGAGACAACAAATGTTTGAGAGGACTTCTGCGAAGAGTAAAGACTCGAGTGCTAGCATCCATCACAAATTTGCCGTCGAAAATCTTGCGCATCACGGGTACGCTGAAACCTCTTCCAAAGTTGTCTCTTGAACTTAATTTGATACAGAAGTCTGTGAGACAACAAAATTTTAAGAGGACTCCTGCAAAGAGTGAAGAGTCGAGTGCTAGCATCCATCACAAATTTGCCGCCGAAAATCCTGCGCATCACGGGTACGCTGAAACCTCTTCCAAAGTTGTCTCTTAAACTTAATTTGATCCAGAAGTCTGTGAGACAACAAAGGTTGAAAGGACTCCTGCGAAGAGTGAAGACTCGAGTGCTAGCATCCATCACAAATTTTCCGCCGAAAATCCTGCGCATCACGGGTACGCTGAAACCTCTTCCAAAGTTGTCTCTTGAACTTAATTTGATGCAGAAGTCTGTGAGACAACAAAGGTTTGAGAGGACTCCTACGAAGAGTGAAGACTCGAGTGCTAGCATCCATCACAAATTTGCAGGGTTTTCTAAAAGAAATGCCACTAACCGTTCACAGAGTTCAGGGTCTTAAGAGGAGTCCATTCGAAATCATTAAATTGTTTTAAATTTAAATACTTTTGCAACATGCCGCGTTTATAACTTTTATACGATTTATGTAAACTATTTAATAATAAATTGTGGTCAATCAAATAAAACACCAATTAAGCAATTATTCAAAGGTTTAATTTTTTACAGTGAAATACAATTTTACAAAATAAAGTTAGTACCTAAACAAACAGTACTATCTTTAAATTTGTAAGAAAATACAGGTAACTACAAAAAAGAGTAACCTTTGCTTTTTGTAATTTTGGGCTTGCTATATATATATATATATATATATATATATATATATATATATATATATATATATATATATATATATATATATATATATGATACATTTTTTTAACATACATTATAAAATGGGTGTTACGTTGAATGTTTCATGTAACATTGACATATTTTCAAGAATGGATAACGAAGCGTTTTAGCCAGTATATCATATAATGCAATAACCAAAATCTAAACAATAATTACTGTTAATAAAATTTATGAAAGTTAATTTTTTTAATTAGAATACTTCTTTTAGCTTTTTTCCATTTCCAAATTAAAAATCATGATGGTAACAGCTACTGCACTTTCTGATGAAATCGTATCAGTTTCGAACTAGATACATGTATCGAGACTAGTTCTGTGGTTTTAGGCCTGACGATGACGGAAAAAGCGAAACCAGTTGCTGAGAATAAAACAAACACTTGTAGAGCCAGAGAAAAAGTTCTATGTTCGGTATTCATTATGAAACGGTTTCACTAAAAAAAGGTAACAACAACTAACGAACAACTTTCATATTGACTCTTTGTGCAAATATTAAAAACATAATGTTACATTAAACTTTTTTGATAAAAGCAGACAGAAACATTTCTAGTAGCCATTTGCAGTTACAAATTTTTACTTGGTTTTGAGATCTGGTATATTATTTGTGTTTAGCTGGTTTCTAAAGATTTCTTCTTTTTTTCGTCTTCATCCCATACAAAATTTCGTCCTTTTGGTTCTTCTTCATTCCAGGCTACATTTCTAGCTTTACTTTCATCTTCACTATCAAAGACTGGTTGCACGTTACCATAAAGTCTCAGCTGATCTTCAGAACTCTGCTTGCCCATACCCCTATAAGAGGCCTCTCTGAAATCTTCGGCTGGAAATCTAAAAATCAATTATTACGGTTTAAATTTACGTCAATGAATTCAGACTTATTCGATAATTTATTTAACAAAATCGAATAAGTTTTTGTTGTTGCTTTCATTTTTCCCTATTCGTATTCTACTAAAATGTTAACAAAAAAGCCCTTATTTAAATAACGAACAAGGTAACTCAATGTAATTAATCTAAAAAAAGTCTGGACGCAGCAAGTGCGTTATGGTTGTGAATTTTCATAGAAATGATCTGGCACAAAATATTTTTTTAATACTTTTTTTTTCTTTTAACATAGAAATATAGATCTTGGTATATAGTTTTCTTTTAATGTCGTAAACTTACGTACCAAATTTGGTTACCATAGCTTTCCTATTTTTTGAGATAAATTTTTTTTTCAAAAGAAAACCAAAAATTTTCCTGTAAAACCTGATCCGATTTTTCTGGCTAACGAACTTATCCAAGCCACTTACAAAAGGAAGGCACATGCTAAATTTTATCAAAATCGGTCCATGATTTTTTGAGTTATCGGTGTGATACACATATATATATATATATATATATATATATATATATATATATATATATATATATATATATATATATATATATATATATATATATATATATATATATATATATATATATATATATATATGGGTTCTAGGGGTCCTAGATCGCGCTCATTTGAAGAAATTTTTTCAAAATTTAAAAGTCGAGATCTCATTAGTGAATTTTTTCTAAGAAAATTCACTAAAAAAGTCTTTTTTTATTAAAAATTTCAGTTTTTATAAAAGGATAAACTTTAAAAAAAGTCTAGATGCAGCAAGTGCGTTATGGTAGTCAATTTTCGTAAAAAAAAATGTTAATAACAAACGTGAATTTTTTTAAAAGAAAGACATTTGCTTGGCAGTATAACCTATATCGTACTAAGAATGTACCGTCTCTTATTAAAATATCTTTGTTGTTTCAAAAAGTACAAATATTTTCCAAAAATGAACTTAAACAGTTCCAGAAAAAAACTGGTCCGCCTTTTCCTGGCCAACGAACCTTTTCAAGGTATTTACACACCAGCCAAGATATATTATTCACAAACAGCTTTAGAACCAAAATTTCAAAAAAATTCTGAAAATTTGCAAACATTTCTTTTACAAAAATTCATCATTTTTTTTACAGAAATTGCCTTCAGTAATGTTACAGAAATTATACTTTTTACAAGAATTCGACAACTTTTTAGTGAATTTTCGTAGAAAAAATTCACTAATGGAGATATCCCAACTTTTGAATTTTGAAAAAAATTTTGCAAATAGCGCGAACTAGGACCCCTAGAACCCACATCCGGGGTCAGTTTCAATTTTTACATATATATATATATATATATATATATATATAAATATATATATATATATATATATATATATATATATATATATATATATATATATATATATATATATATATATATATATGTATATGTGTGTGTGTGTGTGTGTGTGTGTGTGTGTATCACACCGATATCTCAAAAAATAATGGGCCGATTTTGATACAATTTGGCGTGTACCTTCCTTTTGTAAATGGCTTAGACAAGTTCCTTACTTAGGAAAATCGGACGAGGTTTTCCGGGAAAATTTTTACTTTTCATTCGAAAAAAAGTTTTATCTCAAAAAATAAAAAAAGGTATGATAGCCAAATTTGATAGGTAGATTAAGGATATAAGAGCTAAATTACACACCAAAATTTAGATTTCTATGTTACAAGAAAAAAAAGTTTTAATAAAATATTTTGTGCCAGATCCCTTCTATGAAAATTCTCTACCATAACGCACTTGCTGCGTCCAGGTTTTTTACAATAACTTACTAAACATTTATTATTAATAACCAACATGACATAAAAATATTACAAAACAAGATTTCTACGGAAGCACTAAAAACATTTCTGCGAAAACTTTTCAAATTCAGCTGTATACGTCAGCTCGATTTTTTTCGACCAGTAATACAAACAAAAATCTCACTGAATGTGTCAATTCGGTGGGGCTCCGCTATCTATTGGTTAAAACGCCGTATCACAATTTGTGATATGTGTTTGTGATATGCGCCAAAAATGTGAAAAGTTGCAAAACAATTGAAATAACTCAAAAACGGTAAACAATATCATTTTTTCCCTTACAAATATGCATTATAATTCGATGGAGGATACAAAAGGGCGAGAACATTAGGGTTGTTCCATGAAAAAAATAAAGTGTGTATCACCAACGACTTAGAGGCCAGCCTGTGATTTTAAAAATAATTTTACCCTGTGATTATCGAAGTAGGTTTATAAGATGCAGCTCGACACCCTATAAGTAACGTATATCATGTTTCTCATATCTTGTATAATAACGGATATATTGAGTTTTACAGTCGAAATGCTTCATTCTGTATATATAAACAGACAAAAACTGAATCTGAATTTTAGGGGTACTAGTTCGAGCTCACTTGAAGAACACTTTTTCAAATTCATAAGACGCAGTCTTCTTAAGAACGATTTTTTTAAATGAAAATTTGCTCAAATATAGACTATTAAACCATAAACTATATAGCTGAAACTACTGACAAAGCATCAGAAAGAGAGTTTATTTGAAATAGATGATCCGAAAATATTTTAGTAAAATGAAGGACAATGATGATTGAAGCTGAAACTTAAGGCTTTGTAAAACACACTTATTACCGCATTTTTTCCACATAATCCGTATTTCTTCCAGATTCGTTGTCTGAAAATTGCAAATTGTGTCGTTTCAAATCGCGCCATTGACGTTTTAAGAAGAAAAATTATAAAATATTCAAAGTACTTTTTTTGCTACTTCTTGGCCTTTTTGCATCAAGAAAACTTAACCGTTGTATGTAATATTCAATTGGCTATGTTAATCATTAAAAAAATATATTCTTGCGCTTTCCTCTGATCACCAGTGGCACTAATTTTTTTTTTAAATGCCTATAACTTTTTTTCTTTTAGCTTAAATATCCAAATTTCGGTATGTAGGGTAAGCTTGAGAGTAGAAGCGTATATGTCAAATTTCGTTATCATAACTGTGTTATTTTCGGAGCTACAAGAATTTTCCGAAATAAAACATAAAATTTTCCCGGAAAAACTGGTCCAATTTTCCTGGATAACCAAGTTATCAAAGCCTTACGAATATTCATCAAAATTGGGCCATTATTTTTTAAGTTATCGGTACGATTTCTATATATATATATATATATATATATATATATATATATATATATATATATATATATATATATATATATATATATATATATATATATATATATATATATATATATATATATATATATATATATATATATATATATATATATATATATATATATATATATATATATATATATATATATATATATATGTAAACACAGATCTCATTAGTGAATTTGTCGTCTTACGAAAAATCGCTAAAAATTACCTAAAAAAACTTAAAAGTTACTAAATATTAATTGGCTTTTATTTAACAGACTGGGAGCCAAGTTATAATGAAAGTAATGAAAATATTACGCAAATTAATAAAGTGCACAATATTTTCACTGGCTTAGCGAAAATTTCATTCACCTACCACTTTTTAGTGAATTTTCTTAAAAAAATTCACTAATGAGGAGATCCCGACTTTTGAATTTTGAAAAAATTTCTTCAATAGAGCGCTAATTAGCCACCCCAGAAAACATATCCGGGGTCAGTTTCAATTTTTATATGTTTATATATATATATATATATATATATATATATATATATATATATATATATATATATATATATATATATATATATATATATATATATATATATATATATATATATATATATATATATATATGTATCACACCGATAACTCAAAAAATAATGGGCCGATTTTGATTAAATTTGGTGAAAAAATTCCTTTTAAATGGCTTGGATAAGTTCGTTAGCCAGGAAAATCTGCCCAGGTTTTCCCGGAAAATTTTGTGTTTTCTTTCAAAAAAAAAATTCTATATCCGGAATTAACAAAGTAAGGGCAACCAAATTTGGTACACATGTTTATGTCGTTATAGGTAAGTTACTCACCAAAATTTAGCTATGTAGGTCAAAAGACAAAAAAGTTATAGGCATTTAAAGAAAAATAAATTGGGGTTTTCCTCAAAACGTCAAAGTGGCGATTTAAAATGTCAAAATTGGCAACATTTAGGCAAATAACTTGAATCTAATACGCGCTATAGAAATGAAATGTCTCAAGAAGGATGTTTTACAAACCCTAAAGTCTTAGTTTCATTCGTCATTGTCCTTCATTTTACTAAAATATTTGCAGAAAATTCATTTCAAATAGACACTTTCTCTGATGCTTGGCAGTAGCCTTAGCTATAGAGTTTATCGTTTAATGGTATATAATTTTTGTCGAATTTTTTGTAAAAAATCAATAAAGCTCAATATATCCGTTATTATATAAGATATGAAAAAAATTTGTATATATTAATTATAGGGTGTCTTGAGCTACATCTTAAAATAATATTTCTACAATCACAGGCTGGCCCATAAGTCGTTGGTGATACGAATTTCCTTTTTTTTTAATCAAACACGCCTTATGTTATTGCATTTTCCATCGAAATATAATGCATGTTTGTAAGAAAAGAAATTCTGGACGCACCAAGTGCGTTATAGTAGCGAATTTTGATCAAATGTTTCATATTTGAACAGCTCAATTTGCTATTAACCTATAAGGTTGATCAAGAAACGTGTTTTTTTGGGAACACTTTAAGTTAACTTTTGGAAATTTTTGTACATTTTCACACAATAAAGTTATTTTGATGAAACATGGCACATTGTTTTTACTATATAGTTTATACTGGTAACCAAATCTGATGCCTGCTTTCTTAAAAAAACACACATATTTGTTTTTAAAAACATTTTTATGAAAATTCACTACCATAACGCACTTGCTGCGTCCAGAATTTTAAAATATGAAAAACTAAGTATGCGGATTTGGGGTTTTCTCCCGAAATCAACATACAAGATACTATAAGGTCTAGTATAAAATTTAACATTTATTATTATATGTTCCAAGAATATTTTTTTGCCAAACTTTTGAATTAATACACAAACGGAACTCTAAAGCTTAACATATTTCTAGTTTGTTCACTTACCTTGTGTAGTGAGATGTTCCGTAAGGATTGTAATCTTCTTGCGTGGGGAAAACTGAAGGCGGATATTTGATGCCGTTATCATTTCCAAGCAACAGCGTTCCAAGTCCAAAAGCGCTACTTACTACCAGAGCGATTTTACTTAGCAACACTGCCTTTTTGGCTACCAAGGCCAAGAGACCAAATATAATTGGAAGAATTGTCACTACGTTAAATTTAAATCCTAAAAGGAATGGCACTAGGAATTGTCTTGCAAGGAGTCTTCCTAAAATAAAAATAAAAATCCAGAGAAAGTAATGTTGTGAGAAAATCTACAATTTTTACAAAAACCTTCAAATAATAATAATAATAATATATTTATATATTTTAAATAGAACACCCCATATATTATTACATATTTGGATACAGCTGAGCCTGGCGATTCTCGCAATATACGGTTTTGCTACTTTATACTGAGTGCTTCACGAGATATCGCCATTTTTATCACAAAAATATGTCCCATTCAATGCCTTGTATATTACTAATTGATGCAAATTGGAAGTTCTATGTAATGCATAATTTTTTTCATTATTGTATATTTTAACTTCGTACACACAACCTTTCGACAAATTAATTGTTGTCTAGAGGATGATTAAAAACGCATATGCGCTGATATCTCATTTTTTTAAATGAATCACCCCGTATATTATAATGCCATTGGCAAGATTTTTTACTACTCTTCGAATTGTGTTAATCATTACCTTTACCCAAATCGTACGGTTTTTGAGATATTTAGCTTCGAAATATGCAATATGGGTATATATTATGATTGCTATAGAGTGTCATGGAAAATAGCAAACTTGAATAGTAACCAAATTCTCAGTTTGACAGTTATGTCTTCAGTTGAGTAATACAACTAAGTGAACTTTACTTCTCTGCACAAAAATTCAGTTTGATCTCAAATACAAAACTCGGGACGCAGCAAGTGCGTTATGGTAGTGAATTTTTATTAAATGCTTCAAATTTAAATAACTCAATTTTCTATAAACTTAGAGAGTTTAATTTTAATACGTAGTAAGGTTTTTCCTAAGGCAAGATATCCACAAAATTTCATTAAAATAACTTTGTTATTTTCGGAGAAAAACATTTTTTTCGAAAGAAAATTTAAAATTTGAATAACTCAATTTTCTCTAAACTTAGAAAGTTGAATTTTGGTACGTAGTAAGGTTGAGGCAACATATATAGTATATTTCATTATAACAGCTTTGTTACTTTCGGAGAAAAAAATTTTTTCGAAAGAAAACTCAAAATTTTTCCGGAAAACCCCGTCTGATTTTTCTGGATAACGAACTCATCCAAGCCATTAATAAAAGACAGGCACTTGCCAAGTTTCATCGAAATCGGTTAATTATTTTTTGAGTTATCATATATATATATATATATATATATATATATATATATATATATATATATATATATATATATATATATATATATATATATATATAAATATATATAAACATATAAAAATTAAACCTATTTACAAATGAACTTTAATAAGATATTATGCTGTGACAATACCTCTCTCAAGCACCCTAAAATATAATCAAAATGTGCACAGTTATATATGTTTTATTTGTTTTTCCCTTGTCTTAATACACTACATATTTTATGACAATCGATTTATTTTACTTATTTGATTTCATAAATAGTCGGTTAATAGTGACTTGTAATGAAGTAGACACCACATCTTCAAACATATTAAGAGAATATGAGTAAATCAACAGCAACTGGGAATGAATTCGGTCAGTCCCCCAGCCACGTGGTTAAAAAACACTGGCTGTATGAGTGGTTACAACTCTACCTCTAAATAAAAGGACTGTAACAGCGGCAGAAGCAGAAGACAATGGAAGCTGTGTGTATTCGGAAAGAAACTATTGACTATTAATAACAACAATTGACTAAAAACGCTGCGAGTTGTAAGGAAAAAAATAATTATACTACAGAGGTGATAAATGATAATAAATTACAATAGGGTTATATATAATCGTAAATGCTTCCAATGATTAACAATCAGTGAATTCAGTATTATTGACATTTTTCAGAAACTTAAAAATGAATTTCATGAGTCAATAAGAGAAGCATTGACTAACCAACAGCAACCACATACTTATGATTTAAACATAAATGTTTCAAATTTGAATAGCTCAATTTTCTGTAACCCTAGAAAGCTGAATTTTGGCACATAGTTAGGTATTTCCCAAAGCAATATGTAGACCAAATTTTATCGAAATTTTCGGAAAAAAAAATTTTTTTTGAAAGAAAACTCAAAATTTTTCCGGAAAACCCCGTCCGATTTTCCTGGCCAACGAACTCATCCAAGCCATTAATAAAAGAAAGGCACTTGCCGAGTTTCATCTAAATCGGTTAATTATTTTTTGCAAAAATTCTTTCAAATGAGCGCGAATTTGGACCCCTAGAACCCATATCCGGGGTCAGTTTGAATTTTTATATGTTTATATATATATATATATATATATATATATATATATATATATATATATATATATATATATATATATATATATATATATATATATATATAAACATATAAAAATTCAAACTGACCCCGGATATGGGTTCTAGGGGTCCTAATTCGCGCTCATTTGAAAGAATTTTTGCAAAGTCTCACCATCGATACCTCTCTATTAGTGACTTTTTTAAATAAAAATTCACTAAAAGGCAATGGCAAGATCTGGATACTCAAATCAGGATTTTAGCAATCTGCTACTAATTCACGGAGAATCCCGCCAGATGTCAGCAAGAACATGTCGTGTATTTGCAGAACAATATCCAGATTTACCACCATCTTCCCATAAAACTATTGATGCCGTTACTAGAAACTTACAACATGGACCATTTACAGCAAAAAATCTCACAACAAAGCGGAAGTTGATAATGAAGAGAATGAGGTGAATGTTTCAGCGGTTCTGATTGCATATCCTAATGCCTTTATAGGAGAATTAATGCGTCACTTGAGACTCTCATATTCAACGATTCAAAGAATTTGGAAAAACACAAATGGAGACCTTACTGCCACAGCACAGTACATGCCCTGGTAAGCACTGATTTGGAAAAAAGAGCCAATTTTTGTGAATGGCTTATAATGCAGAAAGATGAGGATGATAATTTTTTGAATAATGTCATTTGGGTTGATGAGGCGAAATTCACGAACAACGAAATGTTCAGTAGACACAACTGTTACTACTTGGCGTCCGAAAATCCTCATTTAATTTGGCGAATGGGATCTCAAAATAGGTGGTCCTTTAATGTATTATGTGCAACAAAAGGTACGTAGACATGAAAGTTTTATTTTAAACTATTTTCCAACAGACTAAGTAAGACACAGTAAGAAGTACGGCTTACTCATTTTCTTCAATTATGATTCCATATTGTCAAATTCAAGGTAACACAACCTACTCGTTATTATTATGATTTGTTATTCTTTCCAGGTGATCGAATTTTATGTGTCCACTTCTATGACGACAATCTTACTGGGGAAAGTAATTTAGAAATAGTGAGGACCGTCATTCAACCGCAATTAGCTGGAATGTCAGACGAGGAAAGGAATCAGACGTGGTACCACCGAGATGGCGTGCAACCGCACAGTACGAGAGCTGTCAGTGATGCACTAGAACGAATGTTTTCTGGCAAGTGGATAGCAAATAGAATTCCTTACGTCTGGCCTCCACGTTCTCCGGACCTTTAAATCCTAGACTGCTTCATTTGGGGATTCATAAAGAATGTAGTGTATGGACATCCAGTAACGACTAAGGAAGATATGATCAGACGAGTTCGAGATGCTTTTGCGTTGCTGACATCAAACCAGATGGAGTAGGCCATCGCTGAAATAGTTAAGCGAGCAACTTGCAACAGCAGGGGGATGTCTTCGAGCATTTATTATAATATGTATACATATAATTTTTTCATATTTCAGTGTTAAATTGTTTCAATTTAATTTTCATTTTAATTTGTTTCGTTGTTTAGTTCAGTTAGTTTGTTTGTTGACGTAACTGATTCACAGTGTGGTAAGTTTATCATAACGGCATCAACAGTTTCATGGAAAGGTGGAGGCAAGTCTACATATGGTTCTGCAAATACACATGTTCTTGCTAACATTCCTCAGCATTCTCCGTGAACTAGTAGCAGATTAATAAACTCCTAATTTAAGTACATCATATTGATTTTTTGAGATCAAAGTGAATTTTTGTGCAGATAAGTAAAGTTCACTTAGTTGTATTACTCAACTCAAAACAGAACTGTCAAACTGAGAATTTGGTTACTGTTCAAGTTTGCTATTTTCCATGGCACTCTATAGCAATCATAATGCATACCCATATTGCATACTTCGAAGCTGAATATCTCAAAAACTCTACCGTTTGGTGGTGGTAATCGAGTCATATTTATGTGGATAAAAGGGCACACGGGACTAGCAGGCAACGAAATAGCTGACAAACTAGCTAAAGAATCTATTGAAAATCCAAATAAAATAATAAACTGGATTACTGCTGACGATGTAAATCAAAAAATTAAATTTGAAATAAGGGAAACGTGGGAAAGTGTTTGGCATGAGTTTTTTAACAAAACAACTAATTGATTTACACTTATTTATCCAATGTTGCTTAAAAAATTCCACATATTGACGAATTTATTATGCCATTCAATGCTGAATCGCGGCTGCTTTCCACAACACCTACATAAAATAGGCATTGGTAACAATCTTTATTTTACATGTGACAACAGTTACCTAGGAACTTTAGAACACCTTATGTTTCAGTGCAGTTTGTATAACCCGATACGTAAGCAACTCTGGAAAGAACTCAAAGATGCAGGAGTAGAGTTTCCTGTGACTTTACCAACACTTATTTGTATAAATAGCCTGAAAATCTATAATATACATATAAAATTCATTCGGCATACAAAAATCAAAATTTAGTTTCGCTGTTTCTCTATATGTTTATTTTAGTATTAGTCTTAGTTAAGAATAATATTAATATAAATTTAGTTTTCCCATTGTCTCACCCATTGTTTTTTATCCCATGCCCTGAAGGACATCTGGGCGAGAAGCGAGTATGCTTTGTTTCTATCCTTAATAATAAGTAAGAACACAAACATTTATATTTTGACAAAATTGATATGTTAGAAGATAAATATTGTTTATGCTATAGCCATTTAGAAATAGTCATACTCTGTAAGAGCTTACATATAAAGGTACGTCTATCGCTTCAACCCTCCCTATTGCTGTAAGTATTGATATACATGCTGCAAATTATAAATATATTTGAAGGAGAATCGCTTTTAATAACAATGTATAGATATAACAATGGTACAAATTTACTGCAGAGTTGTGTGGCCAATGGACGTAATTTCCGAAGCCAAGTCCTTCCACACACACACCTACCGTTTGGGTATATGGAATAATTAACAAAATTCGAAGATTAGTGCAAGATCTTGACAATGACATTATAATATACAGGGTGATCCATTTGAAAAAAAATGAGATACCCGCTCATATGCGTTTTTAATCAGCCTGTAGACAACGAACAATTTGTCGGAAGATTTTGTGTACTAAGTTAAAATATACAACAATAAAAGAATTACGCATTACAAAGAACTTCCAATTTGCATCAATTAATAAAATACAAGGCGTTGAAAGGGACATACTTTTGTAATAGAAATGGCCATATCTAATGAAACACTCAGTATAAAGTAGCAAAACCATATATTGGGAGAATCGTCAGGATCAGCTGTCTCTGAATCTGTAATAATATATAGGGTGTTCTATTTAAAATAAGCGAGTTATTGTCCACATCCGGTATAACCGGAAGTCTCAGAAGGTTTTAGGTATTTTTAATGGATCGGACACATTGGTAAGCAAGTCCAATACTTCAAATTTTTAAAATAGAAGTCAGTCTAGTTTCTCCAAAACGTCTAATAGGAACACGTAAAGAATCAGCCTGTATACTAATCGACATATCCCAGCATTTTTGAAAAAAAGCTGTATTTGATTCATTGAATGTATTTCAAGTTTGAAACTTATGTTCTACGGTATAGGTGAGTCAGTATTCCTGCGAAGTTCGTATAAGAGATCTGATAATGCTAATATACGACAAAAGTGTGTCGCATCATTCACATATCACCTATAGTGATTTATCACTGTTTTCTTGATACATTGAGCAACAGACGAAAACTCTTTAGAAAACGTCAAGTGCCGTTACAGGAAATTATAGCCTTATATAAGGGTTTCAGCTAGAATGCCTGTATTCTGATAACAAGTTACAAAAGAAATGACATGAAAAAAAAATAGCGATCAGGCTTTAACACGAAGGGAGTACCGGACAATCAAAGAAGTTATCGCCACAAAAAGCCTTACACGCCCTGGTCAGATTAATTGGAGTCACATGGAAATAATATGTCCAAGACCTAGATATACAAGCCCAGTGGAAACTTAATAAAATATGTCAATCTACAGTGGTGAATTGTAGGCTATTGAAAATTCACTGAGTGAATATTGGAACCACTGATGATCACTGATAAATATACTTAGAGGATCCAGCTCACCACAACACATCTTTTTAAAAGACCTGTCTAGTTACAACGTTTATCCTCCGATGACGTCAGCTTTGTTAATGAAACGATCGTCAGGTCTTTTAAAAAGATGTGTTGGGTGTTTTGCTTTGTCCAAGTGTACTTAACAATTGAAAAACAGTGGGTTATGGAAAATAAAATACATAATACTTTAATTGCACTTCTAGTCATATAGCATGCAACTTGTCATATCTATATGAAACAAGAACCAAAAACTCATTCACAAAAACATGTAGGTGGTCCTTCTTTGGGCGAAGGGACATACGAGTATATACAGCAATGAATTAGTAGACAAAATAACTAAAAACGCTCTAACTCACCAAGATATTCATATTGATGACAGCATATACCAGACAGATCTACGTGCACTCATCTCTCAATAGTTTAAAGTCTTTGGAAGTAGGAGTACCAGAATTTTAGAAATAACTTTGACAACCAATATACTCGTATACATGAAGATCCTCCACTACAATTAAGAAAGGACCATATTGGTCGAAAATTTTCAATTATTTTATTAAGGTTAAAGTCTAAGCTTGGAAGGTACCCTGCACATTTATACAAGATAGGAGAGTTTGAGATAATCCTTACTGTGACTGTAGAAAAAATTCATTATCCGACTTAACTCATATATTATTTACGTATCAAAAATATAACCATTAGCGTGTAGCATTAGATGGGAAGGTAGAGAACGCTTAGAACAGCTTACTTACTCAGTGTTAACCGGCATGATATAAATAAAATCATAATTAAATATTTTAAGCAAATGGAGTCAGCATTATATATATATATATATATATATATATATATATATATATATATATATATATATATATATATATATATATATGTGTGTGAGACATAGTTGGTTCCCGGGTTGAACGGCGTCCAGAATTTATTAAAACTCGACGTTTCGGCTCCTGTTTTGGAGCCATTTTCAAGAGATAAAGGAAATATGTTAGAACACTCTAAGTCCTCAATCTGTCTACTCCTTCGAGCGGTGGACAAAGGTGGGTCGGGTTGTTGTAGCTCTATTACGGGACCTCAATCTGCCTACTCCCCAAATCTCGCTGGAGATCGTCTCAGTGTGTTCAAGCTCAGGCCTCAGAAGGATCTGGCAGTTCCTTGCAAGTCTTGTATTGTCTGTATCGTTCCGTCTACCTGATTCGTTATCAGTGAAAGTAGTCTGGTCATGGTCAATTAAGTGAGGGGCTTTGGTCACGGTACTTAAAGGATTAAGAGGTTTACCGGCATTTGTTGACAGAGATAAGGGGGGCAGGGAGATTGTCTATTGAATTTATTTTCTTTTTGTGTGTTTGTATTGCAGATATAATAGGTTTCCAAGTAATCGGAAGGTGAAGACCATCATCTCTCTTATTTAAAAAATCGGGACGATTTTCGATCTCGATTGCTCCGCATATAGCTATTGTTATGAAGTTGTGAAACGGTGCTATTGTTTTGGCATTATCGAAGTCTATTTTGTGTTCTGTATGAATATGATACATGGCCATCACCGATGAGGGGTCGGATTTTCTAACTGCGAGGGTGTGTTCATACATTATATTGTGGATGCGTCTATTTGTTTGTCCTACATAAGATTGGGAACAGTCTGAACAAGGAATTTCATACCCTCCGTGGGATTCATTTGGAATCGTATCCTTGGGATTTACCAGATTTGACAGTTTTTTCTCTGTTTTAAATACGGTTTTGATATTATGGGCTCTAAAAATTTGGCTGGTTTGGTCGGTGACACCTGTAGTGTATGGTGAAAACGCGGTGTGTTGTTATGTGGACTCTATATGTTCTTGTTCTGGTGTAGTGGTTTGTTGTTGTGCGTTTCTAATGTTTCGTAGCAGGTGATTGTTGTCGTATCCGTTTTCCAGTAATGTCTGTCTTAAAAAGTTTAATTCTCTCCGTTTATTGTTGTTGTCCATTAGTCTAAGGGATCGTGTTTTTAGTGTTCGAACCACGGAATTTACTTGCGATGGGTGATGGTGAGATTGTGCGTTAAGATAACGATCAGTGTGGGTTGGTTTTCGGTGCACAGTGTAAGAAAATCCTATGACTGTGTTTTTAGTGATGCGTACATCTAAGAAAGGCAAATTAAAATTATTTTCTATTTCCACGGTGAACTGAATTTCGGGGTTGTTATTATTTAGGTAAGAAAGGAATTCGTCTAGAGATTCTTTACCGTGCGGCCAGACAGCGAAAATATCATCAACGTATCTTAACCAACAGGTTGGTTAAAGTTGGGATGAAATGAGGGCTCGTGTCTCGAAGTTTTCCCTGAAAATGTAAGCTAATGCAGGAGAGCGTGGTGGACCCATTGGAGCACGTCGAACTTGTTTGTAAAATTTGTTTTGAAAAAGAAAATAAGTGTTCGATGTGCAGTGTTCTAGAAGAGCTAAGGTATCGTGTTAAATATTGTGTTTATTTAAATGATGTCAAGGGTTTCATGTGGAGGTATATTAGTGAATAAAGAAACTTTATCAAAGCTTACCAGGATGTCGTTTTGAGAAATGGTGTTGTTTTCAAGAAGGCCAATGAAATGGGTGGAGTTTATGACATAGGATGTAGCGTTTTCTACTAATGGTTGGAGAGTTGTGGCTAGATGTTTTGCAAGTTTTTGTGTGGGTGGACGGTTTGCACTTACGATAGGGCGAAAGGGAATATGGGGATTATGATATGTCGGGAGGCCGTAGTTTCTATGAAGGTGAGATGATTTTTCGCGGGGGATTAGTTCTTTTTTGAGGTCAGGATTGAGTTGAGAGTTGTTGATGATAGTTTTGGTTCTTTTTTCAAGATAAGTTGTAGGGTCGTTAGGAATTTGTTTGTAGTCTGTGCTGGTTAGTATATTGTCAATATTTTGTATATAGTCTATTTTGTCGAGTATGACTGTAGCGTTGCCTTTGTCTACTGGTAGGATTAGAATTTCTGTGTTTCGGTTTAGGTCTCTGATTAACTGTCGTTTGTGAAAAAAGGTTGCAAGGTGGAGGTTTGGCAGAACGTTGAAATTACGAGACAGGACATTGCCAGTATAATGTCCTGTCTCGAAATTTCAGCTTCTTCAGTTGGTAAGTGTGTTATAGAATCTTCTGATTGAGTAATTTTCTTCTCTATTGGGATCAATTTAGGGGTTGCTTCAAAATTAAAACCTTTGGATAGAACTTTGATGGCGACGTCACATATGTTGAAAGGTTGTGAACTACTATAGTAGGATTGGCATTATGTGAGTGTTGTTTGAGATTTTTGTTGTCTAGAAGATGCTGTAATTTTCTTTTCTGTAGGTCCGTCTTTTCTTGTGTAACATGTTCTGCTTTACTATGTGAGAGTCTGTCTAGAGTGTCTCAAAGTGTGGGGTATATTTTGAATGTGTGTATTTTTATGTACGTGTCGTAGAGCAGTGTGTTGGTAGTGTTACGGTGTCGTCTTGTCTTGCGAATATAATTTCTAAGGAGAGCAAAGCCTCTTCGTTTTAAAATGTTAGAGATGTTATGTGATTTGGTGTGGTGTTTAGGTTGAAAAGATTTTGGGACCCCGTGATGATCACGGCAGGCTTTTAGAAAGGTAAGGTTACAAAGGAGACGGGATTTGCGGGTAAGAAGTTTGTTGAAAGTTTTGGTATAAGAGAACAGTTCCTCCCCTTCACCACCTTCCAAGAATAAATTCTTGCTATAGATCTGTGTGTACAGTAGTGCATACAAACAAGACCCAAAAATAGAGAAAGCTGCATCATCCTAGACGATAAGGCAGTACGAAAAACCATGATATCTTTGAAAACCGAGGATAACCTGACTTGGGACTGCAAAAATCCCTTAAGCAACTAGCTACGAACAATAAGGTAACTTTGATTCGGGTACTAGGACATCAAGGCATTGTAGTAGATGAGAAGCAGTTAGATTTGCAAAAAGGGCAGCAACAACATGGTCCGGAGCCCTATTATGGACTAATAATGTAAGCATGTAAGAAATGAACTAAATATTTTGGAGAAGAACCAAATGTTGTCATACTGGAGGAAAACCCAGGCTTAAGGGAGGGAAAACGGTTCATTACAATATCAACAAAGAAGTCTGAACTGTTTCTTGATTTGAACAGGACCGACTGGAGGAGAATCACGGGAATTTTCACAAGACACTCCCCAATAAGGTAATACCTTATGAAAATGGGTAAGGCGGACAGTGAAATCTGCAGATACTGCACTAAATAACAACATGACACTTACTATTCGACTGCGTGCCTCAGTTCTCCAAAAGGCGCAAATACGTTGGAGGGGTGACTCCAGCACCCAAGGAAACAAGGAAACAAGTAAAATAGCTACCGATAAGAGAGTAGAGCATATTAAGTCAGAACATTTTGAGCAAATATTAGAAAATAGTCAGGCACAAAAGAGGCGTTGGGTCGGAGCGCTTAGACGCGCCAAAGGCCTCTACGACTCATTAGAACGTTGCCGTGTGTCTATTGCTGTGATTTGAGGTCTTGATGCTTCTAATTCGGCCTTCACCCATATGCTGCAAAGAAAGAAAGACGACAGTCGATGAAAACAGCAACTATGATGAATTTCCTATAAAGTTCAGTTCCTGTTATAAAAAATAGAACGGATCCCCTGAAGATGGCTTAGGTTATATGAGTCAAAACGGGTGGGGCTTTTATCAATAAATACAGTCTGGGGGTATAGCCTTGTCTGTTTTACCTTAAAAGTATGTCTACCCCAGACGTCGTGAAGTTCAGAAATTAGAACAATCTAGAGTCTACAATCTATCTAACACAAAAATCATAATAATACATAGGTAAGTTATGCTCTTCTGTTAAAAAACATGAAAGGTGTTAAACACTTTGATAGCTGAGTATATATAAAGATCAGTAAACGAAAAAATGAAGTGATGACATTCGAAATGCTGAAAGAGGTGTTTTATGAACTTTTGAAAGTATACATAATTCTTTTTAATTTCGACCAAATATTTTTACACCTTCCATTAATTTGCCATTCATTTTTGGTATAGTTGATAGAAAGCAAAGTAAAATTGCAAGTTAGGAGCTATTTTGTAAGTTAAAATCCATAAGGTAATTCATCTCATATATAAGAGAGAGTCCAGCAAGCTATTTGTGGAACATCGCGTTTCATGGAATATACATTTTACATTTAGCTATTAGTAGTCTCCAGAAGGTTCAGGAGCTGTCTTCTATACTCCGCAGAAGAGTATGGGTCGTATGGCTGCGATACAGTAATAGAATCTAGTTACACAATAGAAGCATGTGCCATCATAGATGCTTTGACATAGATTAAAGAGCAGCAATTACAGAAAACAGTTATTTTAGGCGACTACAAGTCTGTGTTGCAAAGGAATAAAGATTTCCCGTGGAAGTATTACAATAATAGCTCTAGGTATATGTGAAATCATGAAATTGGTACACACACCGAAAACTAACAGACAACAAGCAACTTTTACCTGGGCGAAAGGCCATGTGGGAATTAAAGAAAATGAAGATGTGGATCAACTTGTAAAAGAAGCATTACAAATAAAAGACGGTATCAAAATACAAAATTTAAGTGATATATACAGCATTCCATGGGCACAAAGTAAAGAAGAACTTGAAGAAGAAAGGCAAGCATATGTGCAAAGCACCAGAAATCATTATAAATACATATACTCCGCACTTCCAAAAAAATGTCGCATATGGAGTATGGCTCAAAACAACTAGAAGTTGTCGTAACAAGACTTAAATTAAATCATAGCATATTTCCAGCGCATCTCTGCAGAATAGGAATTCGTGGTTCAGCCATGTGTGACTGCGATGGAAGACAATGGCAGGAAGATAAAGGTTACAAATGTTGTCTCGCACAAGCTCATCTAAAGGCATAAGTACAATAGAATCCGTATCTTCTCCGTCCTCCGCTCTTCACCCTCCTGCTTCCTAAGCTTGGTATGTAAACAAAAGAGTAGACAAATGACAACGTCGCTTTGCTGAGGAATTACAATTATTGCGAGCCTTCTACAAAACACAAGCCGAATGAGACGCCACCTGCTGAGAAGTAGTTCAACTTAGTAAGAATTTCGATAGGATCATACAGTTTTCAAGGAAATCCGAAGTTCAAGATCTTCGGTAGCACTTGCAATGATAATATTTGCTATCTCTTTCGGAGATACTTCTTCGTCTACAATATCGCAGCCTTAAACCACATATTTTTGGATGTCCCTTGAATTATACCCAAAGAAATGTTCTGTTCCATAATATTTTAAAATGTAACAAAGAACTACCCACCTCCATTACAGTTTTATTAAGTAGTAACGATTTAAAGGTTTTTATAGTTTTATTAGCTTTCTTACACTGTATAGAACTAGATATATGTTTTTCTTTAGGAGAGCAATTAGATTTTAAGATAAAGAAAATCTTGTATTGTACGTATTAGTGTGTAGACATATATGTGTATATGTGTACATGTGTGTGAGTATGAGTGTATAGATATTATGTCCCAGATATAATTGTACAAAGGAAATTTTATATAAATAAAATTTTATATGTAAATTGTTTAATATTTAAACAGGCAGAGTTTAAAACTAGGGATGTGCCTGTATATATGTGTGTGGACGTATTTAGGTGTGCATGCGTATGTAGAGGTGAGTGCGTGAATGCATATACTAGTTACGCGATATACTGCAGCAATAGAAATTTTGTGAAGCTCCAAACACCTGAAGTCTATCCGTATGTGCATCCACATGTTTTCCGTGGTCTTTTTTTATGTGTCTTACGGCAATACGCTCTGATAGGCCCCTGATCAATTGCAGTCCCTGTCCATATCATACATATTAAATAATTTAATATCAAATATATATATATATATATATATATATATATATATATATATATATACAGGGTGGCGCATTGAAAACGAAATAGACCGATTTGCGTCCAGAGAAATTTTTTTTTAAGAACCGCTGAAACACGTCAATTTTAATATTGAGGGGGGACATGTTTCGACATAAAACTCAACTTTGTCACATCAACCCCTTAAGGGTGGTGATAACAACCCTTATATTTTAAATAGGGAACATGGGTCGGGTGTTACATCATTTGGAATCTGTTTCTTTTCTGAATTCAGCACACTAATTTTTGTGGAAGTTTTATGAACTCGTTTAAAAATTTTTCACAGTTGGACTTGCAAGAACGTATTTCCTTCACTGGAATAAGAAATGCACTAATTAGTCAATTTTTCTTTAAAAAAAACTAAAAAGCAAAAGCTTTATGTTTATTCAGTTGAGTAAGTGTTTAAATTGTTGACCACCAGCTTCCATTCAAAAGTATAAATTTTGTTCAAAACGAGCTCCAATATTCTAGAGCATTTATGGAGCTATTAGACGGCATTCTTCAACAATGCGTCGTCGTAATTCGGCACCATAGAAAGAAGTCTAAAGGAGTTAAAACCGGTGATCTAGGGGGCCACTCAATAGTACCTCTACGCCCAATTCATTGCTCTGGAAATTCTCTGTTCAAAAACTCCCTAACACGTTGTGAAAAATGCGGAGGAGCTCCATCTTGTTGAAACACTAATTGATTTTCTGGATAGCGATCATCATTTTTAACAATGTCAATTTGTACAGGTAAACGATATGTTCTAATAACTCCAAATACGTTTCGCCACTCAAATTGCCATCAAGAAGAATTGGTCCGATTAAACGGTCTCCAAAATGCCAGTCCAGACATTCAATTTCTGTGGAGTTTGAGTGTGGACTTCGTGAAATTTTCTTGGATTATTATCAGCCCATTAACGACAATTATGACGATTGACTGTGGAGCTTAATAAAAACGTATACTCGTCTGAAAAACAGATATTGAACAGAAAGTTCCCGTTATCAGCTATTCGTGCCGTCATAACTTCACAAAACTCCAGCCGCCGATCAAAATCATCTTCATTCAGTTGTTGTACAAGATGAATTTTATACGGGTGAAATTTATGATGCTTCAATATTCGCTGAATAGTTATTCTTTTGATGTTGGCAACAGTGGCCAATTTTCTCGTGCTCAAAGTTGGGTCTGCAGCAATTTGTCCTAAAACTTCAATCTCAGTAGTCTCATTTCTAACCGGAAATTCACGTTCAGGATCCCGTTTTTTGTTGGCTACTAAACCACTTTGTCGAAACTTTGCAACTAACTCAAAAATTTATTTTGTGTTAACATGTCTGTTCGGATGTCATGCATTAAATAAAATTGCGGTACCGTTGGCACATCCATCGTTTTTGAAAAAAAAGTAATTGTTTCAACTCTTCTACAGAATACACCATTGTTAAATTTATTTTCGGTAGTACTATCAAGTATCAAACCGACCGATAAACTGAAATAATAAACCGCAATTTCTCTCACTCCGATAAGAAATGTTCTGATAGTCAATTTTTTGTTCACAAACCAACAAAACTTTGTTTATCAGCACATTTCTTATCGGGATGAGTAAAATGCGTTTTTGCATCTTCAACTGCGAATAATTTTTAAACTAGTTGGTAAAACTTCCAAAAAAATTAGTGTGCTGAATTCATAAAAGAAAGAGCTTTCAAATGATGTAACACTCGACCCATGTTCCGTATTTAAAATGTAAGGGTTGTTATCACCACCCTTAAGGGGTTGATGTAACAAATTAAGTTTTATGTCAAAACATGTCCCCTCAATATTAAAATGGACGTGTTTTTCAGCGTTTCTTAAAAAAAAATATCTGGACGCACATCGGTCTGTTTCGTTTTCAATGCGCCACCCTATATATATATATATATATATATATATATATATATATATATATATATATATATATATATATAGATAAGTATGGGAAAAATATATTACTATAAAAAAAAAGAATTAAAAAGGTGTTAAAAAAATGAAAAGAAAAGAATGCTAAACAAAAAGGAAGGATAAGCAGACCTATATGATAAAGGATATTTCCTAGGTAGCTCCATATTATTATATGGAGCTCCCTAGAAGGATAAGTAAAAAAAATTAAAATGTTGAAACTCATTTTTAGAATGACCATGTATCACCGGTATTTAAATTCCGAAGCTGAACTGAACTGTATCAGTAGTATTTTCACGAACATGTTATCTTTTGATTGTACTGTACATTCCTATAAATTTATGCATATCTTGAGACACAATGGTAAAGCATTTACAATGTTTACATAAGAATCATAAAGACAACAATCCAGGCACTCTATTGTTAATGAAAGCGACTGACCTAGATGCCTGAAATGCTTTCATGTCCTCTGGTGGCGTACACTTGAACTTGTGACTAGTCATTTTTCTCTGCATACAGGTTCAGCGCATTCTCGCTATCAAAACAAAACTGAGTCATTACAAGCTTCGGCCATTGACCGTAAAGTTTCACCTTGATCCTTGGCGCTGGTATTCAATCCGGTGTTTGATGTGCGAATGAAACATTGTTAGAGCTTTTGTATATTTACGATTGATTGGTAATGGATGTGTATCCTATACAGCACAAAATTAGTGAGACAAAGCGTACTAAGAAAATATTATTCATATTATTTGTTATCAACCATTTTAGTCTTACATACTTACATACTCTAGGCATATACAGGGTGAGTAAAGTATGGGAAGGTACTTGCATTTCCTGTTCGGCATTCAGAAAAAAAACTCAAAAAAAGTTTTTCGACAATTTTATTGTTATAAACTGGTGATATTGAATTTCTCCTAGCGTAAACAACTTCGGTTGCTATGACAACTAAAATTTCGTTTTTAAATGTTAAGGTATGTGTTCTTTTGTATTTTCGGAAAGAACATCTCTTTCTTGATACGATACTATATAACTTTAATCAGGTTTGCATAAAAAAATTAAGAGAAAAGGTACCCTAATTCTAAGAGAAACTGACAAAACAAGAATATAATAAACAGCAATAATAATTATTAACTAATTAAAAGTTCAGAATGTTTCCATTATATCAATACACAATTAAACTCAAGTTTCCAACGAACTTATTATATTAATTAAGCTGGAAAGCACAATCCGTCTTGCTTGGACAATAATTCTAGCTTTTACGTGTTTCAGATTTAGTGACCTGTCCTTGTAGACAACAGTTTTCAAGTAACCACAGAGAAATAATCACATGACGTCAAATCAGGAAAGTGAGCAAGCCACTCTAGAGCATCACCGCTCCCAATTTACTTTTTTGCGAGAACTACATTTACTATTGCAGCAGTCAGCTCCCAAAATCACTAAGAGCTCCATCTTGCTGGAGCAAAACTTAATTAGCTTGTCCCACTGTAACCGGAGCGGGTATAATTTCTTCTACTAATAAATTTAAATATCTTTCAGATGTTAGATATAGAGCCTCGGTGGTTCAGGGGTAAGAACGTGTGCCACTGAACCGAAGGGTACTGGGTTCGATCCCAGGATTATCCTTTCACTGTTTCAGTACAAACTGTAAAATTAACATCAACCGAGGTGCTGGCATTGTATTTGAGCAAGTTAAATGTCTGCACGTTCCGCCCTTCGAAGGGGCGTAAAACCGTCGGTCCCGTGTCCATGCGATGTTGGGCACGTTAAAGCTCCCTACCCTCCTTACGGAAAGGCAGGGGTTCAAGAAAATTTCCAGTATAGTGAGGTGAAACTGCTCCCTGGCGTCTGTGATTGGCCATAATTGTGTAAATAGGCCGACGTTAAAGAAACAAAACACACACATACACAGATGTTATATTTCCCTTAATAAAGAAGGAACCAATAATACTGTTACTTACAAAATTCACCAGGCTTCTCAAAATCGCCATCTACAAGTCTTGCATCAGCTGTATTTTGTACGGGTGAAATGTTTCTTTTTTAGCAAATTTACTATAGATTTTTGTGAGACATTGGGCAATGGACAAATGAAAGTTGTAATAAAAAGACAACAGTACACCTAAAGCCATATTACCAGCAACAATCATTTTTGGTCTTAGTTTATCTTTGGCACTACTAGCTTTGTTAAAGTTTTCCAATAATTTGGAAGCATGCCCTTCATTAATCTGTGACCGATAGGATACACTTTCCTAAAAAAAAGATGCACATTTCTTTATAATTACGTCTTCTGTCGCCCTATCCTACAACCGAAAATATTTCAAATCATAGCTTTTCGCTCAATCCTGCCATAACAAATATCATTATTAATTTGTAAAACTTCTCAATTTTCTGATGTAAATCCCTCTAAAGTATAAGAAACTGCAAATAGCTGGCAACAAATAATGTTTTCAATTGACAGTTATAACTACTGTCGCATTTTTTCAATGGGTAACTTGATAATACATTGAATAACGAGTTCCAACCGAAGGTTTTGATTTCTAAGAAAGTTATATTTTTTTCAATGTTTTTTCTCTTAGAACCCAATTAAAACTTTATAGTGACATATCAAGAAAGAGGCGTTCTTTCGGAAGTGCACGAAAAAATCATACCTAAACATTGAAAAAAAAATTGTTGCCGTAGTAACAAACTTCGTTACATTAGGAAAAATCGATTATCACCAGGTTGCAGCAAAAACTAAACTGTTTGGAACAAACATTTGTTGAAACCTCTTTTTCCTCAAAAACGCGTATCTCGGGAAATACAAGTGCCTTTCCATACTTTTTACTACGTCTGTGTATAATTTTCCAAGAAATTATTTGTTCTCTAGCTTTAAAGAGGTATAGAATGATACGTAGGCAACCAGACTTTGACTTTCACTTTTCAGCATGATTCCTACATGCATCTACAGAATATGTTCTAGCGAACTTGCGTAGAAGAATATAGGAATCGGTACCTACGGCCGTGAAAGTTTAAATAAATTTGTACGAATGAACACCGGAGCAGGGTCCTAGAACTCATATCAGAGGTCAGCTTCAATTAATGCATATATTTATTTGCGGGAGGGAGGGTGGGGTGGGGGTCTATTTGGTAACGTATTTGGCTAAGGCCTAAACCATTGACACAGTTTGAGATATATATTTTAAAAATACATCATCTTTGCAAATAGCTTTAATAAGTTGTCCTTTAGCCACCACGATCGGACCATTTTTGGCAAAACAAAATTTTCGAATACAGATACAGTGTGAAATTCCTTAAACTGAAGACACATATATTATTAATGTCACTTAAAATCATCA
Organism: Tillus elongatus; assembly: GCA_964006375.1. Taxonomy (NCBI): domain Eukaryota; kingdom Metazoa; phylum Arthropoda; class Insecta; order Coleoptera; family Cleridae; genus Tillus; species Tillus elongatus. Next base: position 37,052,269 of record OZ023266.1, on the reverse strand, counting down.
AAAATTCAATAAATGCCTGGGAAATTATCATTTTGAAGAATTTCTATAACTTATCGATAGCAATTTTTTTATTTCTGTTGTTTGAGTTGTCTGTTTTCTAATAAATTATACTTATTCACATTTTTTTCCTGATTATCAAATTTAACCTATACATAAGTTTATTGGCAAATATTTAATTTTCGATGATTTTTAGTAAGATTAATAAAATAGGTTTCTTTACTTATTCGGGTTTTTCTTGAAAAAAGCAAAGTTTTTTGAAAATAACAGGAGTAACAAGGTTTTAGAGTTAAATTCATTATAAAATGAAATATTTTCTTAAATCCACAAATCTGTTAAAAAATTGTGACATTTTAAGAGTGCATCGCCCCTAATCAACCCTTTTAAATGCCTTAATTGAACTCTATTAACCTTTGATTAATGCCCTTGGTACACTCCAAACGGGTACTAAACTTGGTTATTCTAAGTTAAATTATTACAGAGATATTGATCTTTTTCGAAATTTGAAACCCCACGTTGAAGGCCTATAAATTTTCAGGGGTGCAACTTAATATAGGGGTAAGTTGCGTTAAATCACCATACTTTACGTTTATCTACATGCCCCTGTCCTGTGTAGGTTCTTATGCGAAACATCCTGTATAGATTTTTTGAATGATACAGAAATTAAGAAAATGCAAATATATTATATATTGGATTTTTTCAAAATTTACTGATTTTCCACCATTTAACTGGCCTTTCATATATTGTCGTATAAGCAAGCCCAAGAGGCCAGAATTTGAATCACTCACCCTTGTGTAGGTTACCATATTGTTCCAATGGCTACACACACCTGTAAACTCAAGTTCAGATACATAATAAGTCAACAATTCGAGTATTGCACATTTATTCAGATTAAGTTTGTACTTATAGCAAATACAAAGAAATGTCTGAATAAAATATTAATAAAACAATTAAAATTTCAATAACATAAAATCAAATAAATAAAGATACATTTCTTGGAGTTGCTAGAAAATGTAATATCCAAATACAAAGTTTCTAAGATGAATAATCACGGCTACCCCCATTAAAGTAACTTGAAATTTGGCTAGACTATTGATCCTACAAGGTTTCAGTGTGGCATTAAAGGAATTGCATTACGCAATAGTACTTACACCTTAATAGAATATAACTAAATTGGACAGAACATGTCACAAAATCACACTCACTTGCATTTACACAAAGCTACACCTGAAAGTCATCGATCAGACCTTTTGACCCTTCCCTTGTATGGTTGCGTTCTGTTCTGCTTCCGCGGACTTGATTTTGACTTCTAAAGCTATTTCCATATCCCAATGTCCGATGTTTGTCACGTCACCAATAGCATGGATATTCTGGTTGTAAAGGCATACTTTGGTAAAGTGATTCGGTATCTGATAAATTGCAAGTTTTATTGTACATTCATCTTCCTACCATATGTTCAGGTCCATATTTTCTGCACTTTATAGTGATACTTCTCACAGTAGTAACTTCTTCCACAGGAGTAAAAAGCCTGAGATGTTGCTTAGACAATTCTATAGATCTGCAGTATTATTGCACTTTTACAGTCCATTCACATCAAACTGTGGTGGTGGTGGTTTGTACTGCATGACTTAGGTATTATTGAACATAACACTATTTTTAAATTATATATTATGCAATGTAGGTGTACCTAATTCGTAAGATGATCCAGTCTCAAGCAAAATTGGCGTACCCATCGTCACTGTGAACTACAGGAGATGCTTTAAAACTTGTTTCTTTACTGGGTGCGTCTTAGTTCTTGATAACCTCACACCATGTTTTAGTTGGTTCTGTACTCTGGATCTATGTTTGCAATTACACACTGTTCTCCGTGTTCACGTCACATTATTATTTTTAATTGATTATGTTTAAATAGAACTTATAAAACATTGACCACAGACCATTCATTTTGACATTCATTTTTATTTACGTCTAGCTGCCATCTTGCCATTCGCCATCTTCCCTTCCTGGCGGCATGGATATACGCTCTATGACTAAAGAATGAATTGCCTAAATATACAATTTCCGATGTGTTTACCATAGACAGGTAACACAAACAAACATGCAACATTCTTACTATTATAATTCTCACCACTATACTTATACCATAATAATCTTCTATCTGTTTCATTAAATTTTAAAGTTATATAATATTATAAGGACATCTCAAGTACATTCTGAGCGAATATTTGGAAGAATAATTTATTCAAATATTCTCAGTATATTGATGAAGAATTATCTTAGGATGTGATTGAATGAATGTTCTCAGAATATTCAAGATTGAAGTTTGAAATTCCATAAATGTTATTAGAACATTCCGAAACAAATATTCTGAAAAAAGAATGTTCTCACATTGTGAGAACATTCTGAGAATATCTTGTGCTGTATGGGCTACTGTCTTTTAGTTCTCAATGATTGTTTCACATTATATGCCAGCGTCATATGTATGTTGCCATCAAAGTTGTAAACAGATGATCTGAGTGTATTTGTAGTTTTATCAATTTTTGGTTTCTAAACAAAGAGAATACGTATTACAAGAAATTATTTATGTATTCAATGTGTAAACGCTCGTTTAGTTAGGTTTCTTTTCATAGAGATCTAAGTCTGAATTTGTTATCTGTCTATTGTTTTTAATTGGTAATTATGTACTATTTGAATATTGGCAAGTAGATTTTCGAGAGTGTTTTTATGTCTGTTATTTCATTTATCGATGCAGGTGTTTTGCGATTATAATTGTGATTGAAAATTTTGTCGCAAGTACTAAAAGGTCGAGAAACGCTGATATATATATATATATATATATATATATATATATATATATATATATATATATCTCTACTAGTATTGGTAGCGATCATAGTAGTAGTGTTTAACTAATTGGAGTTTTCAAGTAAATTTGGAGGTGACAGTTTAACATATTTTCGACGTTTTTACTTGGACATTTATATTAAAAATTGTAACTGTTGCATGCAGAAGCTATGCTTCTATGTACGATATATTGTATAATTTGTTTGCTGAAGTTACATATATTATTATTATTATTATTATTATTATTATTATTATTATTATTATTATTATTATTATTATTATTATTATTATTATTATTATTATTATTATTATTATTATTATTGTCGACTTTAGAGTAAAGGGCTTTCACACTCCCTCAAAGGGGAACATTCACTCATCCCAGGTATCTCAGATACCAAAGGGTCTGAGCTCAGATGGAGCCCTATCCAAGTTATCGGGCCCTGACCTACAACGCGACATATCCTCATTTCCCAGGAATTTCCGCACGGCGTGGGCGGTTGCAAGTATTACTGCCTTCTACATAACCTTACAGAGAAGCTCTCTAAGGTTCAGTCTCTTAACGTTCTCTCGAAGATTCTTAGGAACCACACAATTTGACGACATGACGATTGAAATCAGTCGGACACTATCTGCCCTCCACTGTTTCTTTACTTGTATCTCGAGGTATCTGTACTTAAGGATCATCTGGTTGTACTGTATTTCTCGATTATTAGTATTTGGAATGGCCACATCAATCAGCCTGTATCCTGAGTTCTCTATAACAGGCTCAGGAGTGTATCTATAGTAGGGCACCTTACTAAGATTTGAAAGTCCCAGTTTCAGATACAGTTCTTGATTAAGTATTTTAGCAACTGCGTCGTGCCTCTCTTTATACTCTGTTCGAGCAAACGTTTGACATCCTCCTGTGACGTGCTGGATAGGCTCTGACGACTGACACCCAAATCTAAATTTGTCATCTTGGACCAAATTATCTCAAACTATATACTTCACGTAGTTTTTTGTTGGGATGACCTGATCTTGTATGGCCAGCAAAAACCCGACTGTCTCTGGAAACACATGTCCGGACACCAACCTGTAGTTCGACGCCAGTTTGGCCACATGCTCCTGGGAGGTTTTTTTTAAATTTCAACAACACACCACGAAGGCTTACAGCTTGAATACTATCGTACCGTGGGTGTCGACAAGGAGGAAAGAGGCAGCTTGTTAGTTCTGGACTTGAAGGTTTGGGGGTTCGGAGGAGAAGGAAAAACATGTGCCGGCAAGGAATTCCACAACTTGGAAGTCCTCGGGATAAAAGAGCGGGCATAACAAGATGTTCTATGTATGGTGACCTGGGCAGTAAAAGGGTGCATTCGCTCTGTTCCCCTGGTATATCTGTTGGGGGCAGTAGGTGGGGGAACTATGGAGGAAAGCTCCTCTGAGCAGTGCCCGTGCAGATATCTATAAAAGAGAGAGAGGTCACCAACGGCACGTCGGTGGGCAAGGGATGGCAGCCTTTGGGTGAGGGTAGGGTCACAGATAAGACGTATAGCTCTATTTTGAATGGAGTCCAGGATAGCGAGTGTAGAAGCGGCAGCGGCACCCCAGATGTGGGAGCAGTATTCGAGGTTTGGCCTTATTTGTGAAGTATACAAGGTATAGAGATTAGCTGGTGAAAAGTATTTGCGAGCCCGGGAGAGGAAACCTAATTTCTTAGTAGCCGCTTCTGCAATTGATGTGACATGTTGGTGCCAATTAAAATTTCGATCCACAGAAATGCCAACAAGAGAAAAGGACTCATTACTTTGAATAACTTGGTTGTTCATTGTGATGGGTCTAGGGCTGGTGTATCTCTTGTGAGAAAGAAAGCAAGACTTAGTTTTGGTGGGGTTCAATTGTACAAGATTTCTACTTGCCCGGTCTAATATTTTTTGGAGATCCACGGAGACAGAACCCTCCATGAGTCTGCGATCCTCATCTAATTGGGCTAAAGAGACAGGCTTAGAATATTGTATATTTGAATGGAGGGTGCTGTCGTCCGCGTAGCTGTGAACTGGGTTGGATGTGCTCGAGAGGAGGTCATTGATGTGGAGAAGAAACAAAGTGGGGGCTAAAGCTGAACCTTGAGGAACTCCTGCATTAATTGGATACAGTTTAGAGGAATGGCCATCCACAACAACAGATATGCACCTGTTGGAGATGAAATTTGCTGTCCCCATACAGAGTTTTGGTGGTAGGCCATAGGCCGGAAGTTTATTAAGCAGCGCTGCGTGCCAGACCTGGTCGAATGCTTTGGATATGTCTAGAGCAACAATCTGGGATTCACCGTGTTGTTCCATAGACTTGTTCCAAGAATGAGTGACAAAGGAAAGGAGGTCGGCAGTCGATCTGCGCTGACGGAATCTATACTGCCTGTCGTGGATTAGACTATGTTTTTCAAGAAATTTTAGTAATTCGGTGTTTATATACTTTTCCATCACTTTAGAGACGACTGAAAGGAGAGAAATAGGCCTGTAGTTGCTGGGAAGCGCTTTGGATCCTTTCTTGGGGATGGGTTGTACTCGAGCAGTTTTCCAGTTACTAGGGAATATGCCTTTATTATAAGATATCTGAAACAGACGAGTCAGGATAGGAGCAAGCTCTGGTGCGCATTTTTTGAGAACAATTGCTGGGATCTCGTCAAGGCCAGAGGCTTTCCTGGTATTAAGAGAAGAGAGCATATTTCGTACCTTTTTAGTTTTGAAAATGATATCCGTCATTTTATGCGCGACATTGGGGACTGTTGGTGGTTGAACATTTGGAGGTGGGTTGAGAGTAGAATTGCCGGCGAACAACGAAGCAAAAAGTTCAGCCTTGCCCAGGGCGGTAGAAACAATTTCATCCCCTGAGACAAGAAGTGGAAACGTGCTTTTGCAGAAATTATTCCCAACAGATTTAGCAAGAGTCCAGGTCTCATTCAGGTGTCGCCCATGGAGACGTTTCTGCATCCAAGATTGCATCTTGTCCTGAGCAGTCGGATGGTGACTTTGTATTTCACTTTTTTTTAATTGTAGCGGTTTTGAATCATCAGCCCCGCATATGGCACGGTGTAGTTCAGACGAAAGCGCCTGCTGATGGAAATATGTACGCAGGTTCACTATCTGCTGGTGTAACTGTTTACCAATACCAACACTCCTCTTCCACCTTGGTGTCTAGGTAGGGTTACTCGCTGGATAGCACTGCGAGGGGGGTGGATGCCTTTTGGAGTGTTCGCGCCTTCCGGTGTAGATTTTCGATGTCCGTTTTACTCCAGTTCACAATCGCAAATGAGTAGCTAAGTGCAGAACATGCATATCTATTCAGAGCTTTAGTCAGGTTCTTGCTGTTAAGATGTAATCGCACCACTTTACTCGTTTCGTAAATTCATTTGTCCGATCGTTCTTCATTACCGAGTGGTTTATTTTCCTCGCTTGCTGTATTCCCAGGTATTTATAACATTATTTTACATCCATCGAGGCAATTTGTTGGCCGTTGCGCATTTCATATACACCTGGTTCTATTTTCCCTCTGACTACACATAAGGTGCGACATTTGTCAAGCCCAAACTGCGTGTCAATATATCTGGAAAAGGCATCCACGATTTTAAGGAGTTGTTCTAGGTGGTTCTTTGTGGAGGCCATCAGCTTAAGATCATCTATATATAGCAAATGATTTAACCGTATTTGCTTTTTATATTGAACCCATATCTGGTGGAGTTCATGCGGTTTGATATATTATTATTATTATTATTATTATTATTATTATTATTATTATTATTATTATTATTATTATTATTATTATTATTATTATTATTATAAGAGATTCCACTTAGTTTATTCTAAGGATATTTCTGCATGAGTTGAGCAACACCGAGTGCACTCCGTTCACCTAGGGTGTTGCTTCTGCGTCTGGATGTCAGATAAGTATTATAGTACTTTCCGTACTATATGCGCTGTACCCAGGACCACTGCGTTTTGCATTAGCAGGAGATTGTGTTTTCCTGGAACTTCCTTCATGAAATTGGTGGTGGCATTGGAAATAAGTCCTGTGGCTCCGATGATGACGGGGATTAGTTTGGATCAGGTTCCACATGCGCTGTATCTCAATTTGCAGATCTTTATATTTAAGCATCTTTTCTGCTTCCTTCTGTGTGATGTTGTAGTCAGAAGGTATGGCAACGTCTATGATTAGGCAATGTTTTTTCTTCTTATCCTTAACTATGAGGTCTGGCTTGCTTGCAACTATTTTCCTATCTGTATGCACCTGTGTGTCCCATGTGATTGTCACATCTTCAGTATCTATTACAGGGTCCGGGGTGTGTTGGTACCACTTTTTATTTACATCTATCTTGTAGTATTTACAGATGTTCCAGTGAAGCTGCCTGGCTACTGTGTTGTGTCGCTCCAGATACGAATGTTTTGCTAGTATGGGGCAGCCTGCAACAATATGGTGGATGGTGTCATTGAAAGACCGACAGAGTCTGCATTTAGGGTCTGTGTCGGTTTTCATTATTTTAGCTTTCATATAATTTGTTGCGATAGCTTGATCTTGGCAGGCAGTTTTCAGAGCTTCCGTCACGGTCTTGAGATTTGCATAGGTGAGCCACGCCCATGAGATATTTTGATGGATGGTTTCCTTGACGGCCTCATTTGCTATTTGTTCGTGAAGTTGTTTGGTTTTCCATTTTATAATTCGTTCTTCTTTCATCTGTTGTTTCATTTTCTGTTTCATTTCTTTTACTTTCTTTGTTTCAGGCATATTATGGCTGTTGTGTTCTGGTTCATTTTCTTCTTCGTTATATTCGTCTTTCTCTGTGCTGTCATATTCTTCAGGGGCACCTTGTTGTTGTCTGTACACAATGCCCAGGTATTTATCTTCTTATTTTAGTTGTGGGTAACTGCTGATCCCTTCCTTGGCGATGTTGTTAGTATCCTCAATGCTAATCAATCCTCTACCTCCTTCTTTTCTAGGGATGTACAATCGGTCAATGTCGGCACGTGGATGGAGAGCACCGTACATTGTGATGAGCTTGCGTGTCTGGGTGTCGAGCTTCCGAAGCTCTGCCTGGGTCCACTTGATGATCCCTATACTGTATTGAATGACAGGAACAGCTAGAGAGGTTATGGCCATCATCTTGTTTTTGGCATTAAGCTCGGTTTTAAGAATCGCTCTTATTAGCCGGTAATATTCTTTCTTCAATTTGGTTTTCATTCTCTTGTGTTGGATACCGTCGTGTTCATCTATGCCCAAATATTTGTACACATCAATTTGGTCTAAAGATTGGATGGTTGTTGAGTTATCAATTTTGATGTTCTCCTTTGCTTGTAGTCTTCCCTTCAGGAATGTTGCCTTTGCGCACTTATCTAATCCCAACTCCATTATTATTATTATTATTATTATTATTATTATTATTATTATTATTATTATTATTATTATTATTATTATTATTATTATTATTGTTGTTGTTGTTGTTGTTGTTGCCTTTACTTCGTGAAAACGATCCATACTAAATACATATGTAGAGACATATACACAGGCTTCATGCAAGTGCTTTTTTTCTTTTCTATATGGCCTTTTAGGATGGCGTTTACAGAGAAGAAAAGAAGCACTTGTAAAGCCAGAGAAGGAATCTGCATCTAGTATGGGTTTATTTATTTTATTTGCACCAACTGTATAACACAATAAAATATAAGCAGTTAAATGTGTGGAAATTTCAAACACAACGACGATTTCCCAATTCAATAAACTTTCCTGGTTTCAAAACCATTTTTAACCAATGGAACAATGTGATATAAAACATATCACCAAAAACTACACAAAATTGACAGATAACGGCTAACTAGTAAATGCAGGAAACATCGAACGCTACAGCTCTGCCATCTTCTGCTGTATGTTCAAGTTCATGGCTTCTATAATATAGCTTGTAACATCTACTACTCTCTACTCACCTGTTGATGCTTCCTTTAATGTAAGAGCGTTAAGACTTTCACGGTGTGGATCCAAAGCGAATTCTAATGTACCTCCAGGGCTAGTAGATGGCGCTATCTTTAGAAGAAGTCCTGGATAAATAGAGCTCATGTCCCATCGCATATTTCTTGTTGAAAGAACATGACTAAATGAATCAATTATACCTCTGGAACATATATATTGGATACATTAACGTTGTTTTAGATTTTAATTTTTAACATTTTAAAGCGTAATTATAACATTTGTCACCTAGCATCATCAAACCGTATAAAAACGGTGTCTAGTATATACAGACTATCTCAAAATTGACGCCTGTGCTTTTCTGGCCTTAACCAGGGGACTAGAGCAAATCGAAAATTAAGAGTGGAAAAATGGTCGGTTCGTTATTTCTTATAGACTTATTGATGAAAATGTGAAAAAAAATTCGTAATTGCCAATTGCAACCAGGTTATCTAAGCGCTGCTGAAGTTAAAGCTAGCTGCGACAGTGACATTTTACATTCCAAATTTCATAAAAATATCTTTGTAATTTTCGGAGAAAAAAAGTTTTTCGAAAGAAAACTCAACATTTTCCCGGAAAACCTTATCCGATTTTCTTGGCTAACGAACTCATCCAAGCCATTAATAAAAGAAAGTTACTTGCCCAGTTTCATTCAAATCAGTTAATTGTTTTTTTGTTTTATCGTTTGGATACATACATACATATATATATATATATATATATATATATATATATATATATATATATATATATATATATATATATATATATATATATATATATATATATATATATATATATATATATATATATATATATATATATATATATATATATATATATATATATATATATATATATATATATAGTATTAAATTTTTGTGACGGTAATAGTGTTATTTATCAAAAAATTGTGGGAACGCCGTCAGTTGTGGAATAAAACTCTTTATTATAGGCCGAGCTTTCGGAAAAATTTATTCCTTTATCAAGGCTACAACATGGAAAGAAAAAAGTTTACAATTTACGTGGAAAAAATATAAAAGTTTAAAATACTTACATATAACATGAGTTTTACTAAAATATTTATCTAATAACAAACATAAAAGAAAACCTTTTGATGAATTTGATTGAAGTCTAATAAATGCCAAACTGACATATAAAGCTAAATATTGTTTAATTGAATTTGTTTTTTGTTTTTGTCTAGGAAATATAAGAAGGGGTAGTGATTTCTAAAATTATTATCTTTCTTTAAGTTTATTAAATTTTCGTTAAAAGTAATTTCAAATTCTTCTAAACACATTCTTTTATTACTTAAGGTTTCACAGTGTAAAATAGAAACATTACTAAAATTTATATTATGGCCAGTGTCGAGATTATGTTCTGACAGAGTAATGTTTCTATTTTACACTGTGAAACCTTAAGTAATAAAAGAATGTGTTTAGAAGAATTTGAAATTACTTTTAACGAAAATTTAATAAACTTAAAGAAAGATAATAATTTTAGAAATCACTACCCCTTCTTATATTTCCTAGACAAAAACAAAAAACAAATTCAATTAAACAATATTTAGCTTTATATGTCAGTTTGGCATTTATTAGACTTCAATCAAATTCATCAAAAGGTTTTCTTTTATGTTTGTTATTAGATAAATATTTCAGTAAAACTCATGTTATATGTATTTTAAACTTTTATATTTTTTCCACGTAAATTGTAAACTTTTTTCTTTCCATGTTGTAACCTTGATAAAGAAATAAATTTTTCCGAAAGCTCGGCCTATAATAAAGAGTTTTATTCCACAACTGACGGCGTTCCCACAATTTTTTGATAAATATATATATATATATATATATATATATATATATATATATATATTTTATATATATATATATATATATATATATATATATATATATATATATATTTTATATATATATATATATATATATATATATATAAACATATAAAAATTTAAACTGACCCAGGATATGGGTTCTAGGAATCCTAGTTCACGCTCATTTGAACATTTTTTTGCAAAGTCTCACCATCGATACCGCTCTATTAGTGATTTTTTAAAAATAAAAATTCACTAAAAAAAGTCTGGACGCAGCAAGTGCGTTAAGGTTGTGAATTTTCATAAAAATGTTTTTAATAACAAAAATGTATTTTTTTTTAAAGAAAGCAGGCATGTAATTTAGTCACCAGTAGAACCTAAATAGTAGAAACAAAGTACAATATTTCATAAATTTATTTTGATTGTTTGAAAACGTATCAATTCTCTGTATGGAGGAACGTGCTATGTTCATGTCATGTTTAGCTGAACGTATTGACGCCTTCGAAGGAGCTTCGAAATAAGACAACACAGAAATTTGTGTGTCTTCGTCTTCTGTAACTGGAACTGATCTTGATGTTTGTTTAATCGTGCAACTTCCCGTTCTCAAGAAATTGGTTTCATAACGTCTGAATTTCAACGCAGTCATTGGCGAGGACTCGGGATACCTATCGTTAAACAGCCGACATGTTCTGCTGACCACTCTGTTGCACTCTCCATGAAAATAAAATAACTTCAGCAATTGTTCGCTTGAATAGCTGGCATTAGCCATTATAACGTAGAATTCCTATTAATTCAGACAACAAAGACAAAATAACTCACGTTGTGAATGACAGAAATATAAAGGTGACAATAAACATGAAAATGTCAAACATCACGTAGCACTCTTAGAATTCATACAGATTTTAGACATACCCCTAAATTTGTCTTTTCTTTTTGGTAAACCGCGAATATCTCAACTTTAGGTATAGGGAATGCTAATACAGTTTGAAAGGAAATTATCTGCTCTATTCAATGATAAGATAATTTATAGGGTGTTATATTTGAAATAAATGAGTTATTCTAGTTTAAAGCACACCAAATTCTAATACATCCTACAAAACACCCTGTATAAGAAACAATTTTTCCTCACAATCATGTCGAAGTCTAATGGCATTGGAACGTGTCTGACAAATTAAAGAATTTTCAGCATCCTAACACGACACGAAATCACCTTCATTAAGTCAGCCTCCCCTTGAAGAGAATTCTCAAATAAATTGACAAAACTCGAAAACAGTTGAAGATAGGGAGAGCATACCCTAATAACTTTTAACCTAAAATGAGAGAAGTATTCTAAAAGTGCAATAATATACAGGGTATTCTAATGTTTATATATATATTTACGGTGTAACCGGGAAGTCCACCATTTTGGAAATTATTTCCATTAAATAGAGCATCTTCGGAAACCCCCGTATAATAATTTTCAGCACTCAAAAATGTATATTTTAGGAAATAATCTAATACATTACTCGACGTGGGACACCTGAATATATATATATATATATATATATATATATATATATATATATATATATATATATATATATATATATATATATATATATATATATATATATATATAGCCTAGTTCGCGCTCATTTAAAGAAATGTGGTCAATCAAAAGTCGAGATTTCTTGATTAGTGAATTGTTTTAAGAAAATTCACTAAAAGTGGAAATATCGAATATCGGATTTGTGCAAACTTACTGAGTTTGTTTTCAAAACATTCTAGACAAGCTTAGCCATGATGCTTTAAATTACTGTGTGCCTTATTGCATTCACTGCAGTTTGACAAAACTTTTCAGTGATTAACTTTGAGTTATTTTACCATATTAATTTGAATTTATAAATCGGGGGAACATTCTTATTAAACAAACAAATAAAATTTTAACTCTCTGCAAAGTTTTTCATGTCTGCTAATTTATTTGTTTGTTTGTTTTGAATAGGAAATTTCCGTCATAAATAATAAATATCGATGTCATATTCTGGTTTTAAGTTCTATCAATAACAAAAAGTTCAGGCGCAGAAAATGCGTTATGGTAGCGACATATTTTAAAACTGAGAAATCAAGTTTTCTTTTTAACTAAAACATTTAGTTTGGTGGATGGTGTAATCTTTATAGTAGAAACATGTACCCAATTTTATTAAAATGAATTGCAGAGTTGCAAAATTTCACCTTAACAAAATTTATAATTTTACCCGAAAAATAGCTGATTTACCTAACCTACGAACTCATCCAAGCTATATACACAAAGAATAAAGATATAAATCTTGACAAAAAACTTTTTTACGAAAATTCGCTAAACCAATGTTTTTACTAAACAATTTGCTGAACAAACTCCTTCACGGAAAACGTTTTTGCAAGAATTCGCAAATAATTATTTTTTCAACGAGAATTCACTAAAAATTAATTGTCACGAAAATTCGTCAAACAATGCTTTCTATCAAAACTTTCAAAAAAAAAATTATAACCTAAATTCAATAAAAGTTTTAAAACGTAGAAAAAATAACGTTACACAGAGAGAACAAAAAATTGTAAGTCAATTGCAAATAATAGCGAAGCATAACATAACATAACATTTTGTTATGTTATGGTTTCTGAGAAACTGTCAGGTTCATGGTGATCTGAATACAGTTACCATACTTGAGCTCATGCCTCAACTGTTCAGCAGTTCATCAAACCGCTTCTTTTTTCAAACGCTCTTCTACTACGATGAAAAGCTTTTCTTAAGACATAAGCGTCTAAAGTTTATTTTTACCAGCTAATCCCAGCGACTACACATAATGGAAACATTCGTATCACAAGTCACGTGTGTACATCTTTCTAACGGACCTATTTCCTGGAGTGGGGGTTCAAATGCGTGAGAGTCCCAAGTCCTAGTGTATCATGTGGTTTAGTTTTATATACCATACTTTTCACATATCTCCATAAGAAAAAGTTCAAAAGCGTAAGATCGGGTGATCGTGCTGACCATTCTAACAATCCTCGCCTTCCCCTATTCTCAAATTTGGAAATTTCAAGTTAAGGTACTGCCGAACATTCATTTGGTGATGCGCTGGTGCTCCATCCCGCTGGTACCACATCACATTTGCTGGTACTTGTGGATTTGCTCGATTATGATATAAGTTTACCAAAGTTGGCACGACATTATTCTGGAACAGTGCTAAAAATTTACCTCCATTCCAATTTCACTCAACAAAAATGGCACCAGTGACATTGTTTCCAGCTATTTCTGTCCAAACGTTCTCTTTTGAGGGTATTGCGTATGTTCTTGTCCTCCCTTGTGGGTCTGGGGACTAACTAAAAGAAGAGGCCCAAGGTGATTCCTACCAGTAGTAAGAGGCGACTGATCGGAATCAAACACTGGCGGAAGTCTGGTCCAGATAAGCCTAGACGTAGGTGGATATCGCTGGGGAATGATGCGCACCCGGATTTTGAGGCCTTAACAGTGGGCTTAGAAATTGACAATTGACCTAGTTTGTTTGTGGCTCGGGAGCGGGCTTCCAGATGATACCGCCTGGGGTTGAGCGCTGGCGGGTGTCGTTTATCCAGACGACCCGGAGGGGGTTGAGATCTCTGATGCGAACTTTGAGGCCCCCACTCTGTGCTTCGAAACGGACGGGATCGCTTGGGTGATGTTTGGGAACGGAATCGATGGGATGTCGCCTTAAGTCTAGTACTGGTGGGTGTCGGGTTTAGACGAACCCGGAGGTGAACAGATATCTCCAGGGGTGGATTATAACTAGAGATTGGATTCTGCTCGAGAGCAGGACTTCATGAAACCGCCTCGAGTCAAATACTGACGGATTTCGGGTTCAGGCGAACTCATAGAGGGGCTATCACTCTTTGAGCTTCGAAACGGGCAAGCGGCTTCACTCCGATGGCCGTACACCTGCCAAACAAACGTTCATCCCCAAGAAAAGATCGACTCCCGCATAGGCCACTCAAAATGAATCTAATTTAATCCAATCTAATTTTCTTGTCGCATCCAGCGTGTTTTTTTAGACGAGTAGCGAGAATTATGACGATTAGCATGGCCGTGAAGTGCAAAGCTGCACTCACCAGAAGACAAATCTAACGGGGCGGGTTTACGAGCCATTTACTTTTCTTTATTACAAAGTTTTATAACCGTAAACTATAATTTTTATTATTAAGAAAACTTAAGCAAATATTTATTTAGGTACATTTTTAAAAATAGGTAAACGTCTAAACGGCAGGACGTGTATTAAAAAAAATTACCCTTGTTACCTTGAAAGAAAATATTTATTTTTAACGACCCTCAAGGGAGGTCTGGCCTGATATTTATCTGGAACACTACGACCGAGAGTTTGGGATCAATTCCTCCAAAATTTTACTATACAATCAGCCTTAGCGCATACCTAGTGACAAAACGCGCCACAATCATTATACAGGATGGCGCATTGAAAACGAAACAGACCGATTTGGGTCCAGGGAATTTTTTTAAGAGACTCTGAAACACGTCAATTTTAATATTTAGGGGGTCATGTTTTGACATAAAACTCAACTTTCTCACACCAACCCCTTAAAGGTGGTGATAACACCCCTTATATTTTAAATAGGGAACATGGGCCGAGTATTACATCATTTGAAAGCTTTTTTTTTCTTAATTAAGCACACTAATTTTGTTGGAAGTTTTATCAACTCGTTTAAGAATTGTTCACAGTTGGAGTTGCAAGAACGTATTTCATTCATTGTGTTAAGAAATGCACTGATTAGTCAATTTTTCGTTAAAAAAACTAAAAAACAAAACCAAACGTTCAAAGATGTTTATTCAGTTAAGTAAGTGTTCAAATTGTTGACCACCAGCTTCTATACAAAAGCACAAATTTTGTTCAAAACGAGCTCTGACATTCTGGAGCATTTGTGGAGTTATTATACGGCATTCTTCAAAAATGCGTCGTCGTAATTCTTTCAGAGACATCGGTTCTGTTGAGAAAATTCTACTCTTTCAATGTCCCCATAGAAAGAAGTCTAAAGGAGTTAGATCCGGTGATCTAGGGGGCCACTCAATAGCACCTCTACGCCCAATCCATTGCTCTGGAAACTCTATGTTCAAAAACTCCCTAACACGTTGTGAAAAATGCGGAGGAGCTCTATCTTGTTGAAACACTAAGTGATTTGCTTGATAGCGATCATCATTTCCAACAATGTCCATTAGTATAGGGTAAACGATATCTTCTAGTAACTCCAAATACGTTTCGCCACTCAAATTGCAATCAAGAAAAATTGGTCGGATTAAACGGTCTCAAAAAATTCCAGTCCAGACGTCCAATTTCTGTGGAGTTGGAGTGTGAAAATTTCTTGGATTATTATCTGCCCAATAACGACAATTATGACTGTAGAGTTTAATAAAAACGTATACTTGTCTGAAAAACTGATAGTGAACAGAAAGTTCCCGTTATCAGCTATTCGTGCAGTCATAACTTCACAAAACTCCAGCCGCCGATCAAAATCATCTTCATTCAGTTGTTGTAGAAGATGAATTTTATACGGGTGAAATTTATGATGCTTCAATATTCGCTGAATTGTTCTTCTTTTGCTGTTTGAAACAGTGGCCAATTCTCTCGTACACAAAGTTGGGTCTGCAGCAATTTGTCCTAAAACTTTAATCTCAGTAGTCTCATTTTTAACCGGAAATTCACGTTCAGGATCCCGTTTTTTGTTGACTACTGAACCACTTTGTCGAAACTTTGCAACTAACTCCAAAATGTATTTTCTGTTAACATGTCTGTTCGGATATCGTTCATTAAACAAATTTGCGGTACGGTTGGCACAGTCATCGTTATTGAAAAAGACAGTAATTATTTCAACTCTTTCTTCTACAGAATACACCATTGTGAAATTAATTTTCGGTAGTACTATCAAGTATGAAACCGACCGATAAACTGAAATAATAAACCGCATTTCTCACATTCTGATAAGAAATGTTCTGATGGTAAATTTTTTGTTACAAACCAACAAAACATTGACTATCAGCACATTTTTATCGGAATGAGTGAAATGCGTTTTAGCATTTTCAACTGTGAATAATTTTTAAACGAGTTGATAAAACTTCCATAAATTAGTGTGCTGAATTCAGAAAAGAAAGATCTTTCAAATGATGTTACACTTGACCCATGTTCCCTATTTAAAATATAAGGGTTGTTATCACCACTCTTAAGGGGTTGATGTGACAAAGTTGAGTTTTATGTCAAAACATGTCCCCCTCAATATTAAAATTGACGTGTTTCAGCGTTTCTCAAAAAAAATTTCTCTGGACGCAAATCGGTCTGTTTCGTTTTCAATGCGCCACCCTATATATTAAACCGTTAAAATGAAATCTGGTTATAAAATAACATTATCAACTATGAAAAATGTTGATAATCTTCATGTTTTCTTTTTAATTGCAACTGTTCAAAAAGCACACTATATTTGTTTTCGCTTGCTCATTAATTTTGAAGAATGAGACACGTGTAGTTGTTAATTTTTTAGAGTGTTGTAGCAGAGTTTGTTGATCAGATAAATTTCTTTTTTTCTACTATTAATTTTTGTAATAATTTTTCAAACTACCGCTTTTTGAGTATAGAATTAAGAAACCTCTTAAATGAGGACTACAATCCCCGACTTCCTATTTAAGATCTTGGGTGTTGCAATTGTCAGTCGAAGGGGGTTGAATTTAGGGGTGAAGTTTGCACGTTGCAGAAAGACTGTTTCACACTATATATCTAGTGTAAGCATCTGAAATGTTCATGGTGGATTTCGCCTTTTTTCCCAAAAAAGCGCAGGCTCTCATACGTATGTCACAGATGGGCTATAAACCGGTGTGTTTTTAGTGAATTTTAAAAAAAAAATCACTAATGAGGAGATCTCGACTTTTGAATTTTGAAAAATTTCTACAAATGAGCGCTACTTAGCTTAGAACTCATATCCGGGGTCAGTTTCAATTTTTATGTTTATCTATCTGTATATATATATATATATATATATATATATATATATATATATATATATATATATATATATATATATATATATATATATGTATAATATAAGTATCACACCGATAACTCAAAAAATAATGGGCCGATTTTGGTTAAAATTTGTGAATACCGTTCCTTTTGTAAGTGGTTTGGATAATTTCGTTATCCAGGAAAATCGGCCCAGGCTTTCCCAGAATTATATATCCGGAAATAACAAAGTACGGCAACCAGATTTGATACACGGATTTATATCATTATAGGTAAATTACCCACCGAAATTTGGCTCTGTAGATTAAAATACAAAAAAGTTATAGGCATTTAAAAAAATAAATTGGGGTTTTCCTCAAAACGTCAAAGTCGCGAATTAAAAGGTCAAAATTGGCAATATTTAGACAAAGAACCTGAAACTGACACGGGCTTGTGGAAAGAAAATGTCTCAAGAAGAATGTTTTACAAACCCTGAAGTATTAGCTTCAACCGTCGTTTTCCTTCATTTTACTAAAATATTTCCAGAAAATCCATTTCACATAGACTCTTTTTCTGATGCTTTGGCAGTAGTTTTAGCTATAGGGTTTATCGTTTAATGGTGTATAATTTTTGTCGAATTTTCGTTAAATATCAATAAAGCTGAATATATCCGTTATTATACAAGATTTAAAAAAATATATAAATTAATTATAGGGTGTCTTGAGCTACATCTTAAAAAATTATTTCTACAATCACAGGCTGGCCCATAAGTCGGTGGTTTGAATATTTTATTTTTATTTTTTTAGTCGAACCCGCCTTATGCTAATGCATTTTTGCATTTTCCGTCAAAATATAATGCATGTAAGAAAAGAAAAATAGAAATAAGGTTGACCAAGAAACAGTTTTTTTCGGGAACATTTTATGTTTACCGTCGAAAATGTTTGTACATTTACAAACAATTAAAGTTATTTTGATAAAACATGGGACATTTTTTTTTACTAGATAGGGTATACTGGCAACCAAATTTGATGCCTGCTTTCTTAAAAAAACACATATTTGCTATTAAAAACATTTTTATGAAAATTCACTACCATAACGCACTTGCTGCGTCCAGACTTTTTATAATGTTCAGAGCGCATCTGGCAAACTCTTTAACATAATCGCAGGTTTGTTCTGCACAATTTATATGATTAGCACTGTGTGTCCCTGATGATCGTGGTGAGGCCCTAGTTCCTAACATGTACGAAGATATAGTAGTGTTCTGATTCATCTCGCTGACTATTTAGAAATACTTTATACTGACCAACTCATAAGTTGGTGTTGTTGCCACAAATTTTTCAAACGCGTTAGATCTATTGGACCATAGCATACTACTAACCAAATTGAGTCAATTCGAAATATCTGACTGCCTCATGTTATTACTGTCTTCTTTAGGAATAAGTAGCTTACCACATACCACAATTCAACTTTCTAGGTTTATAGAAAATTTAGTTATTCAAATTTGAATCATTTAATGAAAATTCGCTAACATAACGCAGTTGCTGCCTCCCGAACTTTTTATACTGTTGTAAATATAAAATGGTAAAGTGGAAATATTGGTGTGAGCTGGGATTGCAGGGAAAATAAGTTTAGAGAAAATTTGGAAGACATGCTGTATTATTAAATCAAAAATAATCCAACGAATGAATTAAGCAGTTCATTAAAGTTAATTGCCCAATGAGTTTTTTGGCCATTAACAGTAAAGTAATTCTTGCAGTTTAAATTTGAATCTAGATAATCTTACATGGAAAAATTTTGCAGTCATGAAAACTTTTAGTTTAATTTAAAGACAATTTTGTTTACGGTTATCTAAATTCACGTAATTAGTTTGTTTCAAAGTCTTACCTCACATTAGAGGGATCATGTTCCGCAAAATTGTAAGGTTCCCTGAATTCCATCTGATCTCTGGTCAACGTAACACCATCAATTAAGTCGAATTCCGGATCACTGTCTAAACTTTGTAGTTTATTAATTGCTCCTGTGCCGAGACAATGCCCAAAAGAGCTTGGATTATAAGAGATAAGGCACTGTCGAAGCGTATCACCAATATTTGGAGCTGTATTCATCGTACACATCACTTCATACAAAACGTATAACAAACAAAGTATGCTGGTTCCTTTCCCGTTAAACATTTTTGCCAATTTGAGCATGCAAAAAACTGCGAGATAAGTTTTATATGTAAAAAGAGTCATGTGTGAGTGAATCTGGTTCTATTGTCAGTGAAAGTCTTTTGTCACTAATTGATGTGTGATTTTTTAAAGAAGACATGTTCCATTGTTTGAAGGTTACGAAGCTTCACATAGAGATGTTTGCGTTGGTATGAACATGCGAACTTTCAATCGTAAAATGCTCTCCGCATAGATGATAAATTTTAATAAGTAGTGTAATTGCGAAATTATAAAAGTCTGGACGCAGCAAGTGCGTTATGGTAGCGAAGTTTCTTAAAAACGTTTTAATGGCAAATATGTCTTGTTTCAAAAAGTACAAACATTTTCCGAAAATAAACTTTAAAAGTTCCAGAAAAAAATTAAGATACGGCGTTTTTACCAGTAGATAGCAAAGTCCCATAAATATGTCGCATTCAGAGAGGTTTTCGTTTAAATTATTCGTCGAAAGTATCGAGATGCTGTATATAAAGCGTTCCATCTTGATAGGTGGGTAAATAGGTTGTAGAAGTTCGTTGGCCAGGAAAGTCGCACCAGTTTTTTCGGGAATATTTTAGTTTATTTTCGGAAATTTTTTGTATTTATTCTAATAATAAAGTTATTTTAATGAAATATGGTACATTGTTTCTACTATATAGGTTATACTGGTATCAAATCTAATGCCTGCTTTCATTAAAAAAAATGCACATTTGCAGTTAAAAACATTTTTATGACAAACTGACTACTATAACGCACTTGCTGCGCCCAGACTTTTTTCTTATCAACCTATTTAGGATGAAAACAGAGATACCTTTTTGTCTAGAGATCCGCCAAGGCTCGAAAAACCAACAGACTTGGACCACAAAAAAGAACGACAGACAGAAGGCCAGACAGACAACAGAAGTCGTTTACAACTGCAAATAAAAAAAATCTGGACGCGGCAAGTGCGTTATTGTAGCGAATTTTCGTAACAATGTTTTTAATGTCAAATATGAATTGTTTTTAAAAGCACATTGGTTGGCAGTATAACCTTTATAGTACTAACAATGTACCATATTTCATTAAATTAGCTTTGTTGTTTCAAAAAATACATTTTCCGAAAATAAACTTTAACAGTTCCAGAAAAAAACTGGTTCGATTTTCCTGGCCAACGAACCTCTATAAGCTATTTACCTGCCAAGCTATAATTATTCTTTTTGAAAATAAGCAAACATTTCTTTTACAAAAAATTATCATTTTTTTTATAGAAATTTCTCTCAGTAATGTTACACTAAATGAAGATTTTCACAAAAATTCTCCAACTTTTTTTTACAATAACTTACTAAACACTTATTATCAATTACCAAAATATCACAAAAAGCTTACAAAAGTAGTTTCTACAGAAGCACTAAAAACATTTCTGCAGACCTTTAAAAATCCAGCCCCTATTTGAGAGTGCTTATATACGCCAGCTCGAGTTTTTCGACGAGTAATACAAACCAAAAGCTCTGTGAATCCGTCATTTTCATGCGACTCCGCTATCTATTGATAAAAACGCCGTATCACAATTTGTTATGTGTTTGAAATATATGCCAAAAACGGGAAAAGTTGCAAAACAATTGAAATAACTCAAAAACGATGAACGATACCAATTTTTTTTCTCATAAACATGCATTATAATTCGATGAAAAACACAAAAATGCATTAACATACGGGATGTTCTATTAAAAAAAGAAAGGGTGTATCACCGACGACTTATGGGTCAGCCTGTGATTGTCAAAATAGATTTATAAGATGCAGCTCAAGATACCCTATAATTAACATATATACTCTTTTCTCATATCTTATATAATAACTGATATATTGAGCTTTACCGTAGAAATGCGCCATTCTGTATTATATGTGTAAACAAAACTTAAACTGACCCGGTATATGGGTTTTACGGGTTCTAGTTCATGCTCATTTCAAGAAATCTTTTTAAAATTCATAATGTGCGGCCCGCTCAATAACGAATTTTTAAACTATTAAACCATAAACTCTATAGCTGAAACTACCGCCGAAGCATCAGAAAGAGACTAGTTGAAATGGATTTTCCGAAAATATTTTAGTAAGATGAAGGACAATGATTGTTGAAGCCGAAGCTTAAGGCTTCGTAAAACAAATTTAGTAGGACATATCTTCTACATAATCCGCATTTGTTTAAAACTCGTTGTCTGAAAATTGCAAATTTTGACGTTTCAACTCGCGACTTTGCCGTTTTAAGAAGAAAAATTATAAAATTTTCAAAATATTTTTGCTGCTACCTCTCTTTAGTAGGACATATCTTCTACATAATCCGTATTTTTTAAAACTCGTTGTCTGAAAATTGCAAATTTTGACGTTTCAAATCGCGACTTTGACGTTTTAAGAAGAAAAATGATAAAATTTTCAAAATACTTTTTCTGATACTTCTTGCCCTTTTTGCATCAAGAAAACATAACGGTTGTATGTAATATTCAACTGGTTTTGTTAGTGACACAAAATATTTTGTTCTTGTGCTTTGCTCTGATCACCAGTGGCAACCAATTTTTTTTTTCTGAAAATGCCTATAACTTTTTTTTACTTTCAAGTTAGAGATCTGAGTTTCGGTGCGTAGGGTATGTTTGATAGTAAAAACTTATGTGCCAAATTTGGTTGTCATCGCTCCATTATTTTCATAAATACAAAAAGTTTCCGAAAGAAAACCCAAAATTTTCCCGGAAAAATTGGTCCGATATTCCTGGCTAGCTAACTTATCCAAGCCACTTACAAAAGGAAGGCACGTTACAAATTTAACCAAAATCGGCCCATTATTTTTGAGTTATCGATACGATATATATATATATATATATATATATATATATATATATATATATATATATATATATATATATATATATATATATATATATATATATATTGTTTTATTTAGGGTTTATTATGTGAATATAGTCCCACGTTTAGGGCGCTAATTGTTAAAGTTAGGTTCTTACTAATGTTTTTAATAACGAATAATCGTTTTACCAAAAGCCCTACGTCTGTGCGTCAATTGTTTTACATAATTGTTGTTTATGCTAGGGTTTTCTGTCCCACAATTGGGTGTCAATTGTAATAGTAATGTTTTCAATATGAGTTTTAAATTTTAATATAAATTATAATAGCATAAGTTTAGCTTACGTGTTAATATAATGAATGGTATATTAAGATAATTGTTTTAAATAATATAGATTTAAATAGTGTTAGTTTTTATTTACCTGTAAAAGTTTAGTGAAATGAGTTGTTAACGTGTGCTCACCAAAGGTTTGTGTGTGTAATTTACACCTTGGTGTATTCAATGTATTTATATTGTTTTTTTGCCACATGAAATTGATCGCATGAATAATTTTGACTCTCAAAACAGGGAGCTTATTAGGCTAGTGGGTTCAAGCCCTTCAAAATTTTCATAACTTTGCATAGATGAATACATTAAAAAAAAAAATCTTTTCTTTTGTTTATATTTGCAGATGCTGCCCTTTGTGATAGTTGTTGTTTTTCCCAAGTACTTATATATGTACAAACCAAAATAAAGCAAGGATTTTATATTGAGACTAAACTTAAATATTTATTAATATAGAGACAGATGACAAATACCTAATTCCTACTTATTCTTTATAATGTACTTTTTTCTCTTTTAACAATTACAATACCCGGTGAAAAGAAATACTAGCCAGTTTATTGGTTTGCTAAATTTTTAAATATACTTATATATATATATATATATATATATATATATATATATATATATATATATATATATATATATATATATATATATATAGGTCTCTCATACTACATAGACTAACAAGGACAAAACCTAATGGGAACCACTTAGCTTATTGAATCCTTAATTTTGATGCGTAGTCAATGGTTGCTTTTCTTCGTTGGCGAGGTACGCGTAATGGTCTTTGCGGTCGACAGATGGCCCTACAAGCACCTTGTTATGATTGATGGAAAACAAAGATGGTTGCTTCAATAAGTTGGCCCCATTTATGTTTATTTTATAATAGTTTTAATGTTTCAATTGTTGTTGGTCATTCTTTACATTCACTCATTCCTTGATCAATATGCTACATTTGCCTTGTTTGCTAGTAAATTTAATCACCTCATCTATATCTAGGTTATGACATCTTAATATTCTTAATTCTAAATACCACATTAAACTTCCTAGAAACTACTTTGTACTGTTTGTATCGTCCAAACACTCACTTTATCTTGCTTTAGAGTTTTTTTCTCTTATTTGTCCGCACTAAGTTCAATCATTTTCTGCAGTATATTCTGTCCTGGATGCAACATATCCACCAAAGTTCATTAAAATATATATGCAATTTTCGAAGAAAAAAGTTTGTTTTGAAAGAAGACTCAAAATTTTTGCGGAAAACCTTGTGAGATTTTCCTAACTAACGAACTCATCCAAGCCATTAATAAAAGAAAGGCACTTGCCGAGTTTGATCGAAATCGGTTGATTATTTGTTGAGTTATCGGTTATCACATAAAAATTGAAGCTGATCCCGGATATGAGTTCTAGGGGTCCTAGTTCACGCTCATTTGAAAAAAATTTTTGAAAGTCGCATCGATACCTCTCTATTAGTGAATTTGTATTAATAAAAATTCACTAAAAACAAGATTCTAGGGCGTAATATAATAGTGCATGGTAAGTTACATGCCATATTTAATTGACAAATCATTTTGAAAAATGTCAAATCTATGTTGTGACTTGTAAATTAATATATCCTTTCTGACGTGTCGTGTAACACAAACATAGGCATCTTTTTTCTCGCATTCATCTTTATTTTTGGCAAAATGTTTATTTTGTAAGAGCTTTACGGCTTAACAGTGTTCCCATAATTTTGTTGCGCAGTGATTTATTTTAAGGATGTACTTAAAGACCACAATAGATTTGTTTCCCAAATTATATTTTCTACTTGTTTCCTGTTAAACAAGACGCGTTATCTGATCGCGAATTTAATTTGGCATTATTCTTCTCGTTCCTTTTGGCAACAATTCATAGTGTCATAAATTATCATATAATGGTACAGTTAATTATCCAGTTCTGGTTCTGTTGTTACTTACCATATGCCATTGTGTGGTGTATAATATTTTTGAAGCGAAATATCACTATTTGACTACAAGATCCAGATATATTATGTGTAATATGATTTAAATTTTCAGTGACAAGTGACGCACTTTTCCAACTTTAGGCATAAAAGGCAAAACCTAAAGCACCAAGTTTACCACCACAGTTTTATTGGTCCCTTGTGAGGAATACTAACCTTTCTCTTCCTACAGTCACGAAACAAAAGCTTTCTGGTACTACTTAAGTATAGCTAACACATTTAAAAAAAACATTACTAAATTATCCAGCCAACAATTTCCATCAATCAACGCGACATAGTACATCCTTCAATACTTAGCCAACTGTTTTCTTAAAGTCATCATAAATTACCTGAATTTTGACTTGCAACAATTCACATTTTTCCTTATAATGAGAATAATTATCCCCCCTTGGAGAATTGATACTTCCCCCATTGACACGTCTTATTCATTACTTAAAAAAATCTTTATATATCATACCGTCTTCCTTCATTTTTTACAGTAGTAAATTTATAAACACTCGGACTATAATCTTATATTAGTTGATGCTATGCCCGCATTCTTTCTGAGGCAAAAAACTTGTTTAATAGCCACATCAAAAACAAAGTCGTCTTAAGCTCCAGCAGCAGCAAACCCTTCTGGACTCTTGATAAATCTATTGGGAATAATTTCTGCAAGAGCATGTTCCCACCTCTTGTCTCAGGGGATGAAATTGTTTCTACCGCCCTGGGCAAGGCTGAACTTTTTGCCTCGTTGTTTGCCGGCAATTCTACTCTCAACCCACCTCCAAATGTACAACCACCAACAGTCCCCAATGTCACGCACAAAATGACGGATATCACTTTCAAAACTAAAAAGGTACGAAAGATGATATTGTTACAAAGCACTTTAATAGACGTAGGTGCGGTGTTGCCACATCTCCAGAATTTCCCCAACATCTGGGAATTTTTGCACAATCTGGCAACACCGCCTCCCCGCCCCCCTGGGGTGCCTGGGGTGACCCCCCTCAGGCGAAGTCTCAACCCTCTAGGACCAGAAATAACGAAGTTACCAACTTGTACCCCGTCGGAACGGATAACTGAGGTCTGCACATTCCGAACACCCTGTATATACACCCTGTATACGCAGAGAACCCTTACACCCTGTATACGCAGAGAGATCTTATAGTTCGAGAAACACCTCTTGTGTAACATAGGAGTGGTGACCACATTTGGATCACCTGTATATACATCCCCCTGTATACTCACGGGACCGATCTGTATTCACAGAACCTTCTAGTAAAAGAAGGTCCTAGAACGTTCTGGAATGGAACACTCTAGAAAGGAGGGGAAGGTACGGCGAGTATATAAAAGCGAAAGCAAGCCAGTCCGAGTTAGTTGAGTTCAGTAAGAGAATGTGGTAGTGACTTGAAGAAGCAGTGTAAAGTGTTAAGAGAGTAGTGACTGTAGTACCAGATTAGTGACTTTTGTTGAGAGTAGTAATTGTAAGGCCAGTAAATGAAGTGTTTTGTGAGAGAGACATTCTAGAAATTTTATTGTATCCAGATTTAGAGTGTAAATAAAGTTGTTTTGTTAAAATCTAAAGTCTCACTTATCCAGAACCCGGAGAAAACGCAACAATTTGGTGTCAGAAGTGGGATAAGTGAGTGAAGAAGTGAAGTAAGCTAGCTGTAAATGGTAAACACCAGATCGACTGACTACGACGAGATGACTCAAATCAAAGAGTTGATGGACTTACTGAAGAGACAACGCGAAGAAGACAAAGAAGACCTCAAGAAGCAACGCGAAGAAGACGAGAGAAGACGACAAGAGGGGGAACAGAGGCGTCTTGAAGATAAAGAAGAACTCAAGAAGCAACGAGAAGAAGACGAACAACGGCGACAAGAAGATTAAAGAAGGCGGCGCGAAGAAGAAGAGATAAGACGACAAGAGGAGGAACAGAGGCGTCTTGAAGACAAAGAAGACATCCGAAGTATGTTCCATGATATGAGAGTCGATGTAAAAGAAGAAATTGAACAGATTAACGAACAAATAGAAAATGTGGACAAGAAAGTAGAAAATGTGGACAAGAAAGTAGAAGATGTGGAAAATACAATAGGAGTGGTAAACAGGAAAGTAGAAAATGTAACAGAGGATTTGAACAAACGATGGGAAGAAGTGGAGGGGTTGAAAGAACAAATGAAGATGATGATGAAAGGCACAGAAGTCAGACATAGAGAACTGACAGAGCAGGTGATGGGCCAGACTGACAGAACTCAACCAAGAGGAGTTACTGGAATGTCCCCAGTTCAAAATCGTCCGGAAGAAGGTATACCAATCGTGCAGCAGCCTCATGGAACCTTGAAGCCGCCGACTTTTGACGGAGAAACATCGTGGCCCATGTACAGGAGGCAGTTTGAGGCGGCAGCTCTCAGCAATGGGTGGAGCGAACAACAGGCAGCAACTGCTCTAATTCTCTCGCTTCGAGGTAAAGCCCTAGAGATCCTCCAGAACATCCCGGAGTCGAAACAGCAAAACTACTTAACAGTGATACAGGCCCTAGATTTGAGATATGGTAACAAGTACATGAGCCAGGTCTACCACACACAACTAAAGTCAAGGGTCCAGAAGCCAAATGAGACGCTGCAAGAATTTAGTGCCGAAGTGGAGAAACTTGTGCGACTGGCATATCCCCAAGCCCCAGAAGAATTTGTCAACCAGATAACCGTCCAGACCTTCATCGATGGGGTACTTGATAATGAAATGCAACAAGCTTTAAGGCTCGGAAGGTTCAAAACACTTACGGACTGCGTAATTTATGGCTTGGAATTTGAAGCAGCGAAGAATGCATCTCAACAGAAAGAGGACCTTTCAGACACGACTGGGGAACTTAGGCAAGAAATAAAGTTTATAAAGGAAGCCATAAGCAAGCTCACTGCAACGGTCGGAGCACGTAAAACGAAAGCAGATTGGTCAGACATAGAATGTTACAAGTGTGGTAGGAAAGGGTACATAAGTAGACAGTGCTTACAAACCCAACAGGTGGCTCGCAGAAGACAAGAATATACCAACAGGGAGCGCCATCAGGGAAAACGACCTGACGCCAGTGTAGGTGGGCGACACGTGGCATGCGAGACCCAAGGCCTCAAGGTCAGGGTCTCCACTATCCGACGCTACCGCGAGAGCCTCGTTATACCTGGCAGCATAGACGGAAGACAATGCAGTTTCACCATCGATACTGGTGCTACTAGATCCGTTGTACGTCCAGACATGTTGCCAAACAGGTCGGCACTCACGACCAACAAACAGCCTGTGTTGGAGACGGCAAAAGGAGATAGGATACCTGTGCATGGAGAGGCCACTGTTTTCATTAGGCTGGGCAGTACTGAGCTACAGGTAAAGGCTGTCGTCGCAGAAATCGTCGACGAATTTATTCTGGGCCTGGATTTAATGGAAGATTTCGATGTCCTGTCAGTAGACTTCCAGAATAAGATCTTGAAAATCGGTAACGAAGAGTTGTATTTATCTCCAACAGCAGGCGAAGCTAATCCCAGGGTGAGACTTATTGTCGACGAGGATACACGGATTCCTGGTAACAGTGAGAAGATTGTCAGAGCCAGACTAGAGAAGAAACTTGATGGTATGCCTGCTCTCATAGCGGAGCCCCTAAAAGATAGACATGATGGTGCCCTCGTCGCACGATGCTTAGTAGACCCGAAGAGGACAATACCCATAAGAGTGGCTAACGTGCAAACTAACAGGGTCACATTGAAGAAAGGTGAGGTTATCGCCACTTGCGAGCCCATTGACCGAGTGACGTTGTCAAGAAAGGTGACACCCACGGCATTAGACAGAAGACTGCCAGTAGAAATGGTAGAGCGGTTCAAGAATTCTTGGGGCCAATTGAACGACATGGAGATGGAAATGGCCCTGAAGTTCGTATTGGAGGAGGCCGATATTTTCGCTCAAGATAAAATCACAGGTCGTACGAGTCTAGTGCAACACAGAATTAATACTGGCGACGCAAGACCAATTAGACAGCCGCCGAGAAGACTGCCTTTTGCCAAGCAATCAGAAATCAAGGCGATGGTTAACGAAATGCTGGAAGATGGTGTGATTGAGGAGTCTAATAGTCCTTGGTCGTCCCCAGTAGTTTTGGTCACCAAGAAAGACGGCACTATGAGATTTTGCGTGGACTATAGGAAGCTGAATGATGTCACCAAGAAAGACAGTTATCCCCTGCCCCGGATCGACGACACTTTGAACACTTTGGCCGGATCAAAGTGGTTCTCTACATTAAACCTGAAAAGTGGCTACTGGCAAGTAGAACTCCATAAAGACGATAAGGAGAAGACTGCTTTTTCAACCGGGAATGGGTTGTACCAATTCAAGGTCATGCCATTCGGCTTATGTAATGCTCCTGCCACCTTCGAGCGACTAATGGAGTTAGTGCTGAGAGGACTTACATGGGAAACATGCCTGGTGTATCTCGACGATGTCATGGTGATTGGAAGGACTTTCGATGAACACCTGTCGAATCTGAAGCAGGTTTTCTCCAGGCTGAGAGGTGCCAATCTGCAACTCAATCCCAAGAAATGCGTCCTCTTCCAGAAGAAAGTGAGTTTCCTCGGACATGTCGTTTCTGAGAAAGGGATAGAAACTGATCCAGAGAAAATAAAGGCAGTAAGAGACTGGCCTGTGCCGAGGAACAAACATGAGGTCAGAAGTTTTCTGGGACTTTGCAGCTACTACCGACGCTTTGTGAAGTACTTCAGCAGCATTGCGAAACCTCTGCATAGCCTGACTGAAAATAAGGTCGAGTTCATCTGGTCACCAGATTGCCAAGAGTCTTTTAGAGAACTCAAACATCGTCTTCTCACTGCTCCTATACTGGCTTATCCTCAGGAGGAAGGACTGTTCATACTGGACACCGATGCTTCCCAGTATGGCATTGGGGCAGTACTCTCACAGCTCCAAGCCGGAGAAGAAGTTGTGATAGGCTACTTCAGCAAAACGTTCGGAAAAGCAGAAAGAAATTACTGTGTAACCCGGAAAGAACTGCTGGCAGTTGTAAGATCCATCGAACATTTCCACAGCTTCCTGTACGGAAGAACATTCCGCGTGAGGTCGGATCACTCTGCTCTGCAATGGCTTCTGAACTTTAGAAATCCCGAAGGACAGATAGCACGATGGATGGAGAAACTGCAGAGCTACGACTTCCGGATTGAACATCGAAGAGGAAGGAGTCACGCCAATGCAGACAGCCTGTCAAGAAGACCATGTTCAGTGCATGAATGTAAATTTTGCGAGCGACAAGAGAACAAAGAGATCGACAAAGTAACTCATCAGATCAAACAACTGGTGACGGAAAAGGAGTATAATACCGATCTAGACGTAAATCTTGAATACATCAGAGACGCACAGAAGACAGATCCAGACTTGAAAAATATTAGAGAATGGCTACAGAAAGGGAAAAGACCTGAGTGGCACGATGTGTCCCGGTTTGGGGCGGAGGTTAAAGGCTACTGGCTACAATGGGACTCATTGTGTCTAAAGAATGACATGATCACTCGAAAATGGGAAACTGCCGATGGTAGAGACTGTATATACCAGACCGTTGTGCCAAGTGAGTGCATAAGCAGTGTTCTTCAAGAGTTACACAATAGTAGAAGTGGAGGCCACTTTGGAGTCAACAGGACTCTTGCCAGAGTGAGAGACCGCTTCTATTGGATAAACTGCCGAAGGAGCGTGGAAGAATGGTGCAAAAGATGTGACCAATGTGCTTCAAAGAAAGGACCAAAGACCCGAACCAGAGGAAAAATGATGCAGTACATCTCAGGTACACCGTGGGAGAGAGTTGCCGTAGACATCGCAGGACCTTTTCCCATCACGGAGTCTGGGAACAGATACATAATGGTGGCGATGGACTACTTCTCGAAATGGCCTGAAGTTGCGCCGATCCCCAACCAAGAGGCAACGACCGTAGCAGAAGCCCTGATGGAAAATGTCATATCACGGCATGGCGTACCCTTGGAGATTCACACCGACCAGGGCCGGAATTTCGAATCAGAGGTCTGGAAGAGCCTAATGGACTTGCTAGGCATAAAGAAAACGAGAACAACGCCACTCCACCCTCAATCAGACGGCATGGTAGAACGGCATAACAGGACCATCAATCAGTATCTTGCTATGTTTGTCGACGAGAATCAGAGAACCTGGGACAAGCTGATACCTCTGTTCCTCCTAGCTTACAGAAGCTCTCAGCATGAATCTACCGGCTACACTCCATCCATGATGTTGACCGGCAGAGAGATGCGGTTACCAATCGACATGACGAGACCACCACCGAACGAGGGCATAGTGGACCTAGCTACGTTACCTGAGTATGTCGCCGACCTAGAAGGAAAACTGCGCACTATACACAGATGTGTCAGAGATAGGCTCCTCTTAAGCAGTGACCGGATGAAGATGCGCTTGGACCGCAGAGCAACACCCCATACATTCAAGGAAGGTGATGCAGTGTGGCTGTACCAACCAACAAGGAGAAAGGGCCTCAGTCCCAAACTTCAGAAACCATGGGAAGGGCCATACTTGGTGACTAAGAAAATTAACGACCTAGTCTACAGAGTCCAGCTGTCTCCAAGAACTAAACCCAAAGTTGTTCACATAGAGAGGTTGAGTCCCTATCGGGGCAACGAACCCCCAAGTTGGCGGCCGGTAAATACTGTTCGGGACGAACAGTCTTAAGGAGGGGGGCAGTGTTACAAAGCACTTTAATAGACGTAGGTGCGGTGTTGCCACATCTCCAGAATTTCCCCAACATCTGGGAATTTTTGCACAATCTGGCAACACCACCTCCCCGCCCCCCTGGGGGTGCCTGGGGTGACCCCCCTCAGGCGCAGTCTCAACCCTCTAGGACCAGAAATAACGAAGTTACCAACTTGTACCCCGTCGGAACGGATAACTGAGGTCTGCACATTCCGAACACCCTGTATATACATCCTGTATACGCAGAGAACCCTGACACCCTGTATACGCAGAGAGATCTTATAGTTCGAGAAACACCTCTTGTGTAACATAGGAGTGGTGACCACATTTGGATCACCTGTATATACATCCCCCTGTATACACACGGGACCGATCTGTATTCACAGAACCTTCTAGTAAAAGAAGGTCCTAGAACGTTCTGGAATGGAACACTCTAGAAAGGAGGGGAAGGTACGGCGAGTATATAAAAGCGAAAGCAATCCAGCCCGAGTTAGTTGAGTTCAGTAAGAGAATGTGGTAGTGACTTGAAGAAGCAGTGTAAAGTGTTAAGAGAGTAGTGACTGTAGTACCAGATTAGTGACTTTTGTTGAGAGTAGTAATTGTAAGGCCAGTAAATGAAGTGTTTTGTGAGAGAGACATTCTAGAAATTTTATTGTATCCAGATTTAGAGTGTAAATAAAGTTGTTTTGTTAAAATTTAAAGTCTCACTTATCCAGAACCCGGAGAAAACGCAACAATATCTCTTCTCTTAATACAAGGAAAGCATCTGGCCTTGACGAGATCCCAGCAATTGTTCTCAAAAATGCGCACCAGAACTTGCTCCTGTCCTAACTCGTCTGTTTCAGACATCTTACAATAGAGGCATACTTCCTAGTGCAAAACTGCTCGAGTACAACCCGTCCCTAAGAAAGGATCCAAAGCGCTTCCTAGCAACTACAGGCCTATTTCTTTCCTTTCAGTCGTCTCTAAAGTGATGGAAAAGTATATAAACACCGAATTACTAAAATTTCTTGAAGAACACAGTCTAATCCACGACAGGCAGTATGGATTCCGTCAGCGCAAATCAACTAGCGACCTCCTTTCCCTTGTCACCCACTCTTGGAATAAGTCTATGGAACTACACCGTGAATCCTAGATTGTCGCTCTAGACATATCCAAAGCATTCGACCAGGTCTGGCACGCAGCGCTGCTTAATAAACTATCGGACTTTGGCCTACCACCAAAACTCTGTACGTGTACAGCAAATTTCCTCTCCAACCGAAGCATTTCTGTTGTCGTGGATGGCCATTCCTCTAAACTGTATCCAATTAATGCAGGAGTTCCTCGAGGTTCAGATTTAGCCCCTACTTTGTTTCTTCTCCGCATCAATGACCTCCTGTCCAACACATCCAACCCAGTTCACAGTTACGCGGACGACAGCACCCTCCACTCAAATATACAATATTCCAAGCCTGTCTCTTTAGCCCAATTAAATGAGGATCACAGACTCATAGAGGGTTCTGTCTCCATGGATCTCCAAAAAATATTAGACTAGGAAAGTAAAAATCTTGTACAATTCAACCCCACCAAATCACAGTCCTGCTTTCTTTCTCATAAGAGATACACCAGCCCTAGACCTATCACAATAAACAAACAAGTTATTCAAAGTAATGAGTCCTTTTCACTTGTTGGCATTTATGTGAATCGAAATCTCAATTGGCACCAACATGTGACATCAATTGCAGAAGCGGCTGCTAAGAAATTAGGTTTCCTCTTCCGGGCTCGCAAATACTTTTCATCAGCTAATCTCTATACCTTACATACTTCACAAATAGGACCAAACCTCGAATACTGCTCCCACATCAGGGGTGTCGCTGCTGCTTCTACACTCGCTATCCTAGACTCCATTCAGAAGAGAGCTATGCGCCTCATCGGTGACTCTACCCTCACCCAAAGGCTGCCATCGCTTGCCCACCGATGTGCCGTTGGTGAACTCTCTATCTCTCTCGCTCTTTTATAGATATCTGTACGAAACTGCTCAGAGGAGCTTTCTTCCATAGTTCCTCCACCTGATGTCCCCAACAGATCTACCAGTGGAAGAGAGCGAATGCACCCTTTTACTGTCCAGGTCACCAGACATAGAACATCTTCTTATGCCTGCTCTTTTGTCCCGAGGACTTCCAAGTTGTGGAATTCCTTGGCGGCACATGTTTTTCCTTCTCCCCCGAACCTCCAAACCTTCCAAGTCCAGAATTAACAAGTTGCTTCTTTCCTCTTTGTCGACACTCACGGTACGATAATATTTAGGCGGTAAGCCCTCGTGGTGTGTTGTTGACATAAAAAAAAATGCACTAGGAAATGAGAATGTAGCCAACGTTTTAGAAGACATTCACGCTATATCCCCATTTTGCAGTTTTTTTTACGCGAGACGCAGTAGTCAGAAGGTGTCGTAGTCACCCGGGTAGCAGATATCTAATAACCACACACTCTAAGGCATACTTAGTAGCATAAAACAACTTTACTAATCTCATTTCAGGCCGAATAGCTCAGTTTGCGTGGTGAGTAACCTCTGGAATTGAAACATGAAGTCGCGATTTCGGGTTCCGTATTTCGGTTGTCAGCTTTTTTCACTAGAATGTAGAGAGGCGGACTTCTGATGAGCTTTGAATTGTGTCCTTTACCTATATGTGTATGTAAGCTCCCCTTGCACGAGTCTAAGTCTTCTGGATGTGGATTTTGTCTACTGTGGTCTTATTATTATTATATAGGGGGCCCACTGTAAACGAGAGAATCTTTATAAACATAAAAATTGAAACTGACCCCGGATATGGGTTCTAGGTATCCTGGTTCGCGCTCATTTGAAAAAATGTTTTCAAAGTCTCAACATCGATACCTCTCTATTTGTGATTTTTTTAATACAAATTCACTAATAATGAACTGAAAACAGCGCAGTTTGATTTTTGAAAGTTCACTATAACAACCCACTAGTGTTTGGAGGCAAATTTAAATTAGATAAATCATATTGTGAATTCAATGTATTGTATCACCGTTCTGAACTCACATTTGACTACTACGAATTTGTTCCAAAAAAACTAAGTGGAAGATGGTTTTTAGTGTCGACTGTTTATGAAATAATTGATTCTTTCCCTAGAGTTAAAATTTGCCAAAACTGATAAGATGATCTAACCATTTAATTTCCACGGAAATCTTGTTAAGGATAGCAGTTTGACATCTCTGGGCACATAAAACTAGCAAAGGTTATTTTATTTTCCCATTATGTACTTTTTGCGATATTTTTAAATTTACCACTGGTAAAAAAGTTTTAAAATAAAAGTATTTTTTTCCAAAGTTTTTCACCCGTAGATTTACTTTATAAAATCAAAAACGGGGGTCAGATTCTGAAAGATGACTCAAATACACAGAATAATGAAATATTTTGGTTAAGACTCAAAAACAATATAAAACAATATAAATATTTCCGTCGAGAATTAAACGCAAAAGTCAAATATGTAATAACATACAGGGCGTTTTATTTGAAAAAGTCAAGTTACGGTTGTTTGAAGTTTCTTAAAAATAATAATGTTGTAGAAGCACACTGTATAATTTTCCCAGGAACTGTCAACTGTTTGAGATCAAGCAGTATTTCAGCATTAATATATATGAAAATTGTAGCTGAAGACACAAGAGCCACTTAAAGTCTAGACGCAGTAAGTGCGTTATGGAAGTGAATTTTCATTAAAATGTTTTTGATAGCAAAAATGTCTCTTTAATGCAAGCAGGCATCTATTTGGTTACCGGTATGACCTATATAGTAGAAACAATATACCATATTTTTTGAAAATAACTTACTGTCAGAAAATGTGCAAACATTTGCCGAAAATAAACTTTAAATGTTTACGAGAAAACTGGTTTCGTATCCAACGAACCTTAGGTAATAGCACATTGAGTTATTGAGTTATTGAAATTTGCAGCATTTAAGGAAGATTCGCTACCAAAATGCACTTACTGCGTCTATATATATATATATATATATATATATATATATATATATATATATATATATATATATATATATATATATCTTATTACAAAGATTCATCGTATTCCGACAAAAAAAGCAAAAATGCAATAATAGAAGGCATGTTTGAAAAAAAATTATAGGTATTACCAACGACTTATGGTCAGCCTGTGATTTTCAAAAAAATGTTATAAGATGCAGCTCAAGAAACCTTATAATTATATACCTATACAAGTATATACCTATACAATTTTTTCTGGTATCTTGTATAATAACATTTATATTTTGCTTTACCGTAGAAATGCGTCACCTGTATATATGTAAATAGATACAAATTGAAATTAAATCCGGGTATGTATTCTAGGGGGCCTAGTTTGCATTCATTTGAAGAAATTCCTTTTTTAATTAAAAAGTCACGGTCGCCTCACTAACGAATTTTTTCTACAAAAATTAGCTAACAATTATAGACCGTTAAACCATAAACTTAACTAAAACTACTGCCAGACCATCAGAGAAAGGGTCTATTTGAAATTAATTTTCTGGAAACATTTTAGCAAAATAAAGGACAATGGCGCTTAACGCTTAAGGGTTTGCAGAACATTCTTCCTGCGACATTTTCAACATAACCCATATTAGTTTCGGGTTCGTTGCCTAAATGTTAGCAATGTTAACGTTTCAAACCACGAGTTTGACGTTTTGAGGAAAACCCTAATTTCTTTTTCTTTACATGCCTATAACTTTTTTGTCTTCAAACATACATAGTATATTGCTCACTCTTTATAATAAAAACGCACTTGATTGCCATTATTTTGATATCTCCGAAGATATAAATTGATTACAAAAAAACCACAAAATTTTCGGGAAGACCTAGGCCGATTTCACTGGCTAACGAAATTATCCAAGCCACTTGCAAAAGGAAGATATGTACCAAGTTTGATCCAAACCGGCCCATTATTTTTTGACTTATCGATGTGAATATATATATATATATATATATATATATATATATATATATATATATATATATATATATATATATATATATATATATATATAGTATTCATTTTTTTGTGGGGGCAATAGTGTTATTTACTTAAAAAAATTGTGGGAAAGCCGTCAGTTGCAAAATAAAACTCTTTGTTAAAAACCAAGCTTTCGGAAAATTTTATTCCATTCTTAAGGTTACAACATGGAAAGAAAAGAGTTACAATTTACATAGGCAAAATATAAAAGTTTAAAATGCCAAACTGACATATGAAGCTAACTATTGTGTATTTTTATTTCCTACACAAAAACAAACAAAAAATTCAAATACACAATAGTTAGCTTCATATGTCAGTTTGGCACTTTTCGACTTCAGTCAAATTTACAAAAAGGTTTTTTTCATGTTTGTTATTTCATAATTAGTTATAGTAAAACTCACGTTATATGTAAGTATTTTAAACGTTTATATTTTTCCTATGTAAATTGTAAACTTTTTTCTTTCCATGTTGTAGCCTTGAGGATGGAATGAACTTTTCCGAAAGCACGGTTTTTAATAAGTTTTATTTTGCAACTGACGGCTCTCCCAAAATTTTATAATATATATATATATATATATATATATATATATATATATATATATATATATATATATATATATATATATATCCTATGTAAATTGTAACCTTTTTTTCTTCCAGGTTGTAGCCTTGAAAATGGAATAGACTTTTCCGAAAGCTCCGTTTTTAATAAAAAGTTTTATTTTGCAACTGACGGCTCTCCCACCATTTTTTAAGTATATATATATATATATATATATATATATATATATATATATATATATATATATATATATAAGTTTTACATCGATAACTCAAAAATAATGGGCCGATTTTAATCAAATTTGGTACGCCCTTTTGCTAGTGGCTTGGCTAAGTTTGTTAGCCAGGAAAATCGGCCCTGGTTTTCTACGCTTTATGTATATAAACATATAAAAATTGAAACTGACCTTGGATATGTGTTCTAGGTTGCCAGTTTGCGCTCATTTAGAGAAATTGTTTCGCCATATTTTGGACGTTGTTAGAGATACGTATCCACTAGAGTACATAAAGTCATATTGAGGTTTAACAAGGAATCGAAAAATGTAATAATATATAGGGTTTTCTTCTGGAAGTAACGAGTTGGTGTTCACTTCCGGTATAATCAAAAACGATCTGAAGATATAACTATTTCCTTTCAACAGATAATTATAGCAAACATACCTGTAGAAATGTTCAGATTCACCGTGTAATTTATAAAAGTCTGTGGCTAGTGAAGATTCATTCCGTTGCCATCCTTGCATTTGAACACACACACACACACACAAATGTCAGATTTCAAATTAGAGTAGTTCCTGATATACAACTAACGGTCCAAATTCTTAGGACACCTGTACATTCGTACATTTGTACAACAGGAGATGTATTGCTAGTCAATATATATATTTTTTAATTGTGTATATGTTTGTCTAATAACACATAAATTTCTATATCTGTAGATGGCAACAGTTGTGCCAGGTAAAATCGGCATTGACTTGCTTTCTTTCATATATCTTACTTACTAATTATTAATTGGGTTTTTGTTATTTTCACACTCGGAATATCGCTGTAAATAACGACAATAAACTTTATTATTTATTAAGAAATGTAAATTGGTTTGGCTAATCTGGCAAGCTTATTTTATTAGGTATCATCAAAACAACATATGGTATACAACAGACTTGTATTAATCACGTAACACCATTCACATAAATAAATACATTTACACATTCTATAAGTACAGTTAAAACAGTACAAAATTCTCTCGCTTAATAAATAGTTACATAATAAAAATTGCACTATATTCCACTTATTATAACAGCGCACTTGAAGACAAGTGCACGCATTACTTCCATGAAACAACTTCAAATAAATAAATAAATAAATATAGAAATAAAATGTAACAGTGACACAAATTTCTCATACTGTACTAGTATAAACACCGTTATGGCCATTTTAAGAAGACATTATTTACTAAAGAGATCTAGGTTGATTATATCCCCTATACGCCAAGTCTTGGCTGAAGGATCTATCGAAATGGTCGTCGAAATGAGGATGTGCTACAACTTCGTAAGATGTGTGTTTTTGTTCCGTCAACTTCTTTAAAGCTATTACCAGAGATATTGTGAGTGCTATTTTAGCAACAAGAAGGGCTTTGAATGCGATTAGACCAATCGTTTTTATTGCAAGTGCCTTGAGAATTGCTAGCTTCATGGCTGCCATCATTATCATCATCATATTGCCACCGCCTTTGTTTTTCTTCTTTCTACCTGGAAAATTAAACCAAAACTTATTACATGTGCATTGAAGAAACGATATTACAATTTTAACATTACAGCAAACAATCAACTCTTAGTGAATTTTCATTAGGAATAGAGAGTTAGCGATGGTGAGACTTTTGCAAATTTTTTTAACTAAGCGAGAGTTGGGGTCCCTAGAACCCATATCGAAGATCTCTTTGAATTTATATATATATATATATATATATATATATATATATATATATATATATATATATATATATATATATCAGGATTTTGAACGTGGCATTTCTGTATACTATACAAGGAGAAAGGTTAAGGGCAAAGCCACAAGGAGACAACCGTATACACGTGTTTCAAGCTTATAAACTATCATCAGTACGGTACAGCCAGGTGATAATGGGAACACTCTGGAGGAAGAAGCAAAAATACACGGAGTCACAACAGGTAATCAGTGCATATTTGCAGCAACAGACAATTCGAGGGCAACAACCAAAATCGCCACGGAGGCAAAGAAATCCTTGTATAGTATACAGAAATTCCCTGTTAAAAACCCTGTTATAAATAGTGTGACTCCTGGGCTACGGATGCTCACGCAGGTGATTTCTTTGCCTCCGTCGCGATTTCGGTTGCTGCCCTCGAATTGAGGGTCTTCCGAATGTTGCTACAAATGTGCACTGGTTGCCTCTTGTGACTCCTTGTATTTTTGCATTTTCCTCCAAAGTGTTCCTATCATCACCTGGCTATACCGTACTGATGACAGCTAATAAGCTTGAAACACGTGTATACGGTTGTCTCCTTGCCGCTTTGCCCTTGGACTTTCTCCTTGTATATATATATATATATATATATATATATATATATATATATATATATATATATATATATATATATATATATATACATTTTACTCAATTTTCATATTATAATGCCTTTCAAAGAAGCTGTGCTTGGATTAACATATTCTTGTCAAAATCCTCAAACAATTAAACTGCCAAAACAATTTTATATAATATCACTTTCTGAATTTTGCCTTATCTTGCATTTTCTTCTGTTCCTTCTTCCACAAAAATACAATTTCTATAGACATCATCAAGACTTCTCTTCACTCTCGCCTCAATATTTTTTCTTTATTTAACCAAACCTTCTTAAAAAACATAATTCTTTAGCACAAAACTTCGACATTTTGTATATATATATATATATATATATATATATATATATATATATATATATATATATATATATATATAAAGAAAGAGAGAGACAAAACAGGACACAATGCATGATTTTTGTGGCCGAGATTTCGATGGCTAGTTCGGGTAGTATGTTTTAGGAATGTTATCGCTGAATTATGAGCAATTTATATTAAGAAGCTACAGTCTCTCTATATGATCGTAATGCGTTTGGGAAGTTGCGTGTTGACAGAAGGAACTTAATGAAGATTGTTTTTTAACACAACCACAAGCATTAGCTTTTTGTATT
Organism: Tillus elongatus; assembly: GCA_964006375.1. Classification (NCBI taxonomy): domain Eukaryota; kingdom Metazoa; phylum Arthropoda; class Insecta; order Coleoptera; family Cleridae; genus Tillus; species Tillus elongatus. The sequence continues at coordinate 37,011,793 of OZ023266.1, read as the reverse complement.
TCACATTGTAAAATTTATATATATATATATATATATATATATATATATATATATATATATATATATATATATATATATACGTGTGTGTATGTGTGTGTATCAGAGCGACAACTCAACAAATAATCAACTAATTTGAACAAACTTTGTAGATATCTTCACCTTGCTAAAACAGCGGCGGAGTTTGTAAATCAGCTATAACCTTCATTTTTCCGCCCAAAAATATAGACAAATATTTTTGAATACGCTATAAAGTATTAGAGTAACTGGAATGCGACGTTGCATGTAGCTGAATATAGTGTAAATATACCTCCGTTGTGAATTTTAAGTAATTTGGTTCCCAAAATTAGGAATTTGTTCCAATCAAAAACAAAACCACTCCAAAGTCTGACAAAGAAAGAGTAGTTAGCTGCCATGCTACAGACATTATTAATACGTCAACGATAACCAAATAATACAAATAACACCCGTAAAATATACTACCCGAACTAGCGACCGGGACCCGGGGTTGGACTCTCACGCGATGCAGGTAAGATTTTGTCTTGTTTCACTTTAGTATTTGGTACTAATAATAGTTTCCAGGATTTATACGTGTAGACGAAGATCTCATTTTTATTTAAAACTTTGTAACCTTTGAGCGTATAATTATAATTTTCCGCAGACATTTTTTATTGTTGATATTAGTAAATTTTTATTAAGAAAATTCACTAATAGATAATTTGTTTTTAAAAACAATTTTTGTTGCTGGAAAAACCAGTTGGATTAGGTTGACCAAAACGAAATTATTCAGGTGATTAATAAGAAAAAATACCTGCCACGTTTATAATTTGGCACATATTTCCTATTCTAAATATAAATTAAGTTTTCTTCTGGAAAGATTTTGTAACTTTAATCAAATTTGTAATACAAGTTTCTTTGAGAGACTTAGAGGTACTTATATATACCAAATTTTAAATGTCATAGAAAATTAAGTTTCGTCATGTTTCTCAAGAGCTAGAACAAAATTTAAAATATTTTTGATAATAGAGAGATATCGATGCTAACACTTTCGAAAAATTTCTTCGAATGATGACCTCTAAAACCTATCATCAAGATCTGTTCAAATTTAATGTACTAATTTTCGTGATATGCCGCACTAGTAGTATATACTTATGAATATTCACTACTACGAGGGCGGATCAATAAGCCCGTGACTTTTTAAATTTCCCGCCTCTTCACAGGAATTGCAACACTTCTCCGGTCAACAAGCGTTTGTCAGTTGACTGCTGTCAAATTTTGAACAAGCTGCGTCATTTAGTTTGTGTTAGATATCCATTAAAAGCAGACAACCTCTTGAGTTATAACGAAAATGGAAAAAAGTGAATTTCGTGTACTCATCAAACGTTATTTTTTGCGGAAAAAACATCACTAAAACCAAGGCTAAGCTTGACAAATACCACGGGGACTCTGCATCATACATTTCCATGGTAAAAAAGTGCTTTACTGAATTTCGTTGCGGCCGTACAAGCACAAATGACGCCGAACATTCTGGACGCCCAGTTGCCCAGTCGCTACACCCGAAACAATTGAAATACGTCACAGTATAGTGTTGGCCGATCGGAGATTGAAAGTTCGAGAGATTGTGGAAGCCATAGGCATATCAGAGGGCTCAGTGGTTTCGATTTTGCATGATCACTTGGGTATGACAAAGCTATCCACAAGATGGGTGCCGAGTTTGCTCACAATCGACCACAAACACAATCATGTGACAACTTCTAAGAAATGCTTGGCGTTGTTCAACCACAGTAGGGACGAGTTTTTGCGCTGTCTCGTAAAGGTGGACGAAACATGGATTCACCACAACACACCAGAGGCCAAGCAGCAGTTAAAACAGTGAGTTTCTCCGTGCGAATTGGCGCCGAAGAAGGCCAAGGTGGGTTTGTCAGCCAATAAAGTCATGGCGACCGTTTTTTGGGATGCACGCGGCATAATCCACATTCATTACCCTCAAAAAGGAAGAACAACCAATGGCAAATATTATACCAACCTATTGGACCGATTCAATGACGATTTGAAGAAAAAAAAAAACGACCGCATTTGGCAAAGAAAAAAGTTCCTTTCCACCAAGACAATGCAAGGGTGCACACATGTGTAGTCTCCATGGCGAAATTGCATAAATTGGGCTACGATTTACTCCCTCATCCACCCTATCCTCCGAATTTAGTCCCGAGTGACTATTTCTTTGTCTCCAAACTTAAAGAAATGGCTCGTCGGAAAGAGATTTGACGCCAATGATGAAATCATCTCCCAAAAAATACCTATTTTGAGAACCTCGACAAACCTTATTTTTTGGAAGAGATAAAAAATTGGAGAAACGTTGTACGACGTGTATAGAGCTCAAAGGAGACTATGTTGAGAAATTAAATGATTTTTTGTCAAAAAACTTGTGTTTCATTCAAAAACTCACGGACTTGTTGACAAGTCCTCGTATAATACAATCACTGGTTCCCGAAATTTTTATTTGTCATTCTAATGTTTAAAACACCGTTAAAGTAATCTTCAGATCAATAATAGTTATCCAATTTTTATTGGTGCCTTTTACCTCATTAATGTGCGGCGGGCTTTTCAAATACCAGCGGCTGAAATTTCAGCGTTCGGCACAAAAAGAAAGAGATTAATAACCACAAATTAAATAAGAGGGAAATCGTGGCTCAAAGATGGCATAATTCAGTCTACAAACAAAACGGATTTAATATAAAGACATTGGCTACGAAATCCAACCAATGCTGATCTTAGACAACAGTTTAATTGTTATATAAATTAGTCGAACATTATAATTAAAAGTCTGGACGCAGCAGGTGCATTATGGTAGTGAATTTTTATAAAAATATTTGGATTTACGGCAAAGTTTTTTTTTTATAATGCTTAAGACTTTTCCCTTTTGCGACCTAGAGAACTGAATTATTATATGCGTTATACGCTCTACAGTAGAAACCAGCGTACATTTTTAAGGCTACACCATGGAAGAAAAAATTAAAAGTTACATAGGAAAAATAAGAGACTCCTCAAAACTTACATATAAAGCAAGTTTTGAAATTAAACTTGAAAAAATTAAATAACATCAAACAAATTTTGCATGTTAAATTTGAATGAAAGTTTATAAGCGTCAATCTGACATGCAAACTAGCTCTATTTAAATTTGTTTTTTATTCAAGGACATATAAATAGGGGTAGTGTTTTAAAAAGTTATTATCTTTATGTTTATCAGATTTTTGTTAAAAGTAATTCCAAGTCTTCTATACATATTTTTTAATTATGTAAGGTTTTACAGCGTATAAGATAAAGAATGCTATCTTGAACAGCCAAAATAAAGTTAATAAATACATAGTAAAATAGCTACAAAGGAACTAATATATGTGGAAACTAAAGTAGTTAACGGAAGATTTATGTTTTTAGTAAGTTATCGACTTGTAAATACAATAGCGACTATAACTAAAGTTCTTAATTACCTTCTTCCATTGAACGTTCCAGCCCCTTAATCGCCATTTTCGGCATCTTGAACTCGAGTTTGTGCGTACTAAGATAATCAAAGAGCCTATCCCAGATCAAATCATCTATGACATTCTCCCTCTCGCTTACTTCGTCTGGAAGTTCAACGGAGACATGGTTCCTGGACGTCCTTTCACCTTCCGTCTGCTTTATCCTGATCCCTTCACCAATATCCAGGTTATCAGGAAGTTTTTCGATGAGCTTGAGAGCTCGCTCCTAAAGTACAAGATACATTCTATCAGTAAAGAGATCAAGTGTGATAAATGGTAGCGTTTCGCTCAATAAGTGCCCCACTTTTATGGGAAAATTATAAGGGCTGTTAGTTTCGTGATAATAAATTTCAGGACATTTTACAGACCCATACTCCTGTAATAAGTTATAATGATTTATTAATATGAAAAACTGAACCATAAATTGGCCTAAGAGACGTCGTTGCTTAACTTAGACACAAATAGACTCTACTCGTAGATAATAGTCTAGATGCAGCAAGCGCGTTACGGTAGCGATTTTTTAAGGAATACATTAAATTATCATAACCCTGATTAATTAATAAAAATCTCTGGACGCAGCAAGTGCGTTATGGTAGCGAATTTTGTTTAAAATATGTTTAATAGCAAATGTGTTTTTTTGATGATAGCAGGAATCAAACTTGGTTGCCTATATAGTAGAGACAATGTACCATATTTCATCGAAACAAATTTATTGTTTGAAAATTTATAAACATTTTTCAAAAGTCTGGAGGCAGCAAGTGTGTTATGGAAGTGAATTTCCATAAAAATGTTTTTAATAGCAAATGCGAGCAGGCATCAATCTGATTACTGGTATAGCCTATGTAGTAGAAACAACGTACTATATTTTATCAAAATTACTTATGGTTTGAAAATATACAAAAATTTTCCTATAATAAACTTAAATATTGGTTTTCTAACCAACAAAGCTTACGCTAATAGCCAATTGAGTTATTAAAATTTGAAGGATTTAATGAAAGTTCTATAAATTTGCAGATTATCTTCCAAACGCTTTTGAAAAAATTATTTTCAGAAACATTACTAGGATCCCACCTGGATGCACAAACCACAAGAAAAATTTCTTGTTCACACCCCCCAAGGAAGTTACGGGACTGGGAGTGAATAGGTGTGCTGTGCGGGGTAGGCAGGGTTCCAGGAGGATATGGCTTCAAGATGTGAAAAATACAGCTTTCAAGCCCGCTTAATTAAAAATTTCTGCTCATATTTCCTTTTTACTACCTACCCCGCCGAGCAGCCCTACTCACTCCTGGTCCCATAACTTCCTTGGCGGGTGTGAACAAGAAATGTTTCTTGGGGTTTGTGGATCCAGGGGGGGGTCTAGGAAGGTTTCTGAAAACAGTTTTTGAAAAGCGTTCGGGAGCTAAACTGCAAATTTACCGGAAATTCGCTACCAAAACGCACTTACTGCGTCCAGTTTTTTTTTAACGCATCATATTTCGATCAAATATGCATTAACGAATTTGTTCTACAAAAATTAGCTAAAAAAAATTATATACCCCTACTTACTCCTGGTGCCGTAACTTCCTTGCGGAGTGTGAACAAGAAATTTTTCTTGGGGTTTGTGGATTCAGGGGGGCCCCAGGCAGGTTTCTGAAAACAGTGTTTTGAAAAGCGTTCGGGAGCTAAACTGCAAATTTACCGAAAATTCGCTACCAAAACGCACTTACTGCGTCTAGATCTTTTTCTTACAAACGCATCATATTGCGATCAAAAATGCAAAAATGCATTAACGAATTTTAACGAAAATTAGCTAAAAAAAAATTACACACCCCTACTCACTCCTGGTCCCGTAACTTCCTCGGGGAGTGTAAACAAGAAATTTTTCTTGGGGTTTGTGGATTGAGGGGGGGGGGTCTAGCAAGGTTTGTGAAAAGAGTTTTCTGAAAAGCGTTCGGGAGCTATCCCGTCTCCTATTATATGCTTGAGAGAAGTGAACTGAAATATAACTAAAACATTGCTAGAGTATTGTAATTTTGTTGACTTAGACCCTAACAATGTTACAAAACCTGCGAAAAATTAAACAGAATTGCTTGACATTAAAAACAAGATTGCATGTTTTTTTAATTCAGCACACTATTTTTTTTTGGAAGTTTTATCAACTCGTTTCAAAATTATTCACAGTTGAGGATGCAAAAACGCATTTCACTCATTCCGATAACAGATGTGCTGATAGTCAATGTTTTGTTAGTTTGTAAACAAAAAATTGACTATCATAACATTTCTTATCGGAATGAGAGAAATGCGGTTTATTATTTTAGTTTATCGGTCGGTTTAATACTTGATAGTACTATCGAAAATTAATTTCACATTGGTGTATTCTGTAGAAGAAAGGGTTGAAATAATTACTCTTTTTTTTCAAAAACGATGACTGTGCCAACCGTACCGCAAATTTGTTTAATGAACGACATCCGAACAGACATGTTAACAGAAAATACATTTTGGAGTTAGTTGCAAAGTTTCGACAAAGTGGTTGAGTAGCCAACAAAACACGGGCTCCTGAATTTCCAGTTAGAAATTAGACTACTGAGATTGAAGTTTTAGGACAAATTGCTGCAGACCCAACTGTGAGCACGAGACAATTGGCCTCTGTTTCAAACATCAAAAGAAGAACTATACAGCGAATATTGAAGCATCATAAATTTCACCCGTATAAAATTCATCTTGTATAACAACTGAATGAAGATGATTTTGACCAGCGGCTGGAGTTTTGTGAAGTTATGACTGCACGAATAGCTGATAACGGGAATTTTCTGTTCAATATCTGTTTTTCAGACAAGTGTGCGTTTTTATTAAACTTTACAGTCAATCGTCTTAATTGTCGTTATTGGGCAGATAATTTTCCGAAAAATTTTCACGAAGTCCACACTCAAACTCCACAGAAATTGATTGCGTGGACTGGCAGTTTTGCAGACCGTTTAATCAGACCAATTTTTCTTGATGGCAATTTGAGTGGCGAAATGTATTTGGAGTTACTATAAGATATCGTTTATCCTATACAAATTAACATTGTTGAAAATGATGATCGCTATCAAGAAAATCAATTAGTGTTTTAACAAGATGGAGCTCCTCCGCATTCTTTACAACGTGTTAGGGAGTTTTTGAACAGAGAGTTTCCAGAGCAATGGGCGTAGAGGTGCTATTGAGTGGCCCCCTAGATCACCGGATTTAACTCCTTTAGACTTATTTCTATGGGGCCATTTAAAGAGCAGAATTTATGCAGCAGAACCGGAGTCTCTGTAACAATTACGACGACGCATTGTTGGAGAATGCCGTCTAATAACTCCCTAAATGCTCCAGAATCTCAGAGCTCGTTTTGAACAAAATGTGTAGTTTTGTATGGAAGCTGGTGGTCAACAATTTGAACACGTACTTAACTGAGTAAACATTTTTGAACGTTTTTTTTTGTTTTTTAGTTTTTTTTTTAACGAAAAATTTACTAATTAGTGCATTTCTTATCACACTGAATGAAATACGTTCTTGCAACTCCAACTGTGATTAATTTTTAAGCGAGTTAATAAAACTTCCAAAAAAATTCGTGTGCTGAATTCAAAAAAGAAAGATCTTTCAAATGATGTAATACTCGACTCATATTCCCTATATAAAATATAAGGGTTGTTATCACCACGGGTTGATGTGACAAAGTTGAGTTTTATGTAAAAACATGTCCCTCTCAATATTAAAATTGACGTGTTTCACCGATTCTTAAAAAAATTCTCTGGACGCAAATCGGTCTGTTTGGCTTTCAATGCACCAGCCTGTATTTCCAGTTTCACTGAAAACTAGAAAACATATCATCTGTTGCTCATCACAAGTTCAATAATATATTTTCTATGTAGCATCTAAATAAAACAAAATTCAAGGCATTCACTGAAAGTCTTGTAGAAGTTATATTGAATATACAAAGACACTGTTTCCTCGGTTGCTAGGGGATGCTGCAGTAAGAGTTGCGCTGGTAGAAGATGTATACACGCAAGCGCCAAAGATAATGCTTTTCATATAACATATTATTTTTACTTTTATGTATAAAGATCTGTATTTTTAAGTTCTCAGACCACTGACATTTTGGTTCCATATTCTAATACAATATTATTTCTTTGATACAGAACACGATATTTACGAAGCATGCATATACGTATAGCTATACTAGAAGAATGATGAAATAGAAAAGACATTAATTTGTTAGTTTTATTTGCCGTCTCTTTGTAAAACGGTTCTATATAAAATGTAGCAATTTTATTTCTGTAGTTATAGGATTCTATCTTATTTTCCACTACTTACTTGCTGGTTCCTTCTCTATTACATTTTGACTAGCCACCCTGCAGGACAAAAGCGACAAATAAAAAATCTCTGGACACAGCACGTGCGTTATGGTAGCGAAATTTCTTTAAAATATTTTTAATAGCAAATGTGTTTTTTTGATGAAAGCAGGAATCAAACTTGGTTGCCTATATAGTAGAAGCAATGTACCATATTTCATTAAAACAAATTTATTGTTTGAAAATATATAAACATTTTTCAAAAGTCTGGAGGCAGCAAGTGTGTTATGGAAGTGAATTTCCATAAAAATGTTTTTAATAGCAAATGCGAGCAGGCATCAATCTGATTACCGGTATAGCCTATGTATTAGAAAAAACGTACTATATTTTATCAAAATTACTTATGGTTTGAAAATATACAAAAATTTTCCGAAAATAAACTTAAATGTTGGTTTTCTAACCAACAAAGCTTACGTTAATAGCAAATTGAGTTATTAAAATTTGAAGGATTTAATGAAAGTTCTATAAATTTGCAGATTATCTCCCGAACGCTTTTCAAAAAATTATTTTCAGAAACATTATAAGGACTCCACCTGTATAGACAAGAAAATTTTTTTGTTCACACCCCCCAAGGAAGTTAGGGGACTGGGAGTGAATAGGGGTGTTGGGCGGGGTAGGTGCTAAAAAGAAAATATGAGCAGAAAATGCGAAGAAAACTGCTTGAAAGCTGTCTATTTTAAGCCATATCCCCTACCTACTACCCTGCCTACCCCGCACAGCACCCCTATTTGCCACAGATCACGTAACTTCCTTCGGGGGTATGAACAAGAAGTTTTCCTTGTGGTTTATGCAACAAGGATGGTTATTTTTTTCTTACAAACGCATCATATTTCGATAAAAAATGCAAAAATGCATTAACGAATTTGTTCTACGAAAATTAGCTAAAAAAAGTATACACCCCTACTCACTCCTGGTCCCGTAACTTCCTTGGGGAGTGTGAACAAGAAATTTTTCTTGTGGTTTGTGGATCCAGGGGGGCCCTAGGCAGGTTTCTGAAAACAGTTTTTTAAAAGCGTTCGGGAGCTAAACTGCAAATTCGCTACCAAAACGCACTTACTGCGCCCAGATTTTTTTCTTACAAGCGCATCATATTTCGATAAAATACGAATTTGTTCTACGAAAATTAGGTAAAATAAAATTATAGACTGTTAAACCATAAACTTCACTAAACCTACAGTGAAAGCATCAATTTAACTAAACCGACAGCCAAAGCATCAGAGAAAGGGTCTATTTGGAATGGACTTTCTGTAAATATTTTAGCAAAATGAAGGGCAATGATAGTTTAATCTGAAACTTAGGTGTTTGCAGAACACTTTTCTTGCAAAATTTTCTTTTCAATATACGCATTTGTTTCACGTTGTTTGCCCAAACATTGCCAACTTTGACGTTTCAAATTGCGAGTTTGACGTTTTGAGGAAACTCCAAAATTTGTTTTTTAACTGCCCATAACTTCTTTGTCTTTAAAGCTAGAGACCTAAATTTTGGTACAGAGTTCACTCTTTGTAATACAAACACGCGTTGGTTGCCCTTAGTTTGTTATTTCCGGAGATATGATTTTTTTTAGAAAGAAAACACAAAATTTTCCGGAAAACCTGGTCCGATTTGATTAACATTGGTCCATTATTTTTTGAGTTATCGGTCGGATATATATATATATATATATATATATATATATATATATATATATATATATATATATATATATATATATATATATATATAAACACAGATCTACTCATTAGCGAATTTAAGAAAAATCGCTAAAAGGCGAAAGAGAAGAAAGATAAAGTGGGCGATAGTAAGAGAGAGAGGGAGAGAGAGGAAGAGAGCGCGAAAGAGGGATATGCGTATGTATGGAGGCATGCAAATTCTTTCAACGTAGAGATCTGGTTTTCGGCATGTAGAGCTAGTTTGACAGCATGAATGCATACGCCAAATTAGGTTGTCATAGCACTGTTATTTTCGCAGATACAAAAATGTTTCTAACGGAACCCAAACATTTCCCAGAAAAACTCGTCCAATTTTCCTGGCTAACTAGCTTCTCCAAGCCACCGGAAAAAGAAAGGCATCTATTGAATTACATCAACATCGGCCTATTACTTTTTTAGTTATGGGTGTGATATATATATATATATATATATATATATATATATATATATATATATATATATATATATATATATATATATATATATATATATAAACACATATCTCCTCATTAGTGAATTTTTCGTTTTATGAAAAATTCGCTAAAAACAAGCGCCCATAACTCAATTTTTTATAAAACAAAATTTAATATGTTCATCTTATGCTTATAGTTATTAAAAGAAATTCTAATATATAAAATTTTCTGAAAAAAAGGCTAAATTTGCCCAGAAAAACTGGTCTCATAAAGCTGAATAGCAAATTTATCTTATGGCAATTTGACAATTTAGTTCTTGAAAATTAAAACAATCTTCGAAATTAAAGCCCAAATTAACATGTTTTAGTGAATTTTTTTTTTAAACAAATTAACTAAAAGTCTCGATCTCCCCATTGGTGAATATACAAAATTTTCAGAAAAAAAAAGCTAAATTTGCCCAGAAAAACTGGTCTCATAAAGCTGAATAACAAATTTATCTTATGGCAATTTGACAATTTAGTTCTTGAAAATTAAAACAATCTTCGAAATTAAAGCCCAAAATAACATGTTTTAGTGATTTTTTTTTTAAACAAATTAACTAAAAGTCGCTATCTCCTCATGGGTGAATATACTTAAAAAATTCACTAAAACAAGTTAATTTGGGCTCTCATTTCGAAAAATTCTTTAATTTACATTTCTACCACAATTTTTTCAAAGTTACAAAGCATTAAAAGCACTGAATAAAATAATTGTAAAGGACGCATTCAGTGGTAAGAAGGCAGGAATGGTATTTTCGAGAACCTGCAATTCCATTTCCTTAAATGCTTTCGCTATTTCAAAATGTAATAAGTAAATTAATATAGATTATTTACTTGAGAAATGCACATTTAGAAAGCGCCATATAAATATAACTATACGACCTTGAAAGAGCTTTTAGTCTATAATTAAGCACATGTGAGCATTACTGTGAGTAAACATATTGTCAATGCACACAACACATATATTTTATTGCCGGAATCATTGCCTAGTTTTCATCCTCTTGCACGAACTTGACCCAGAGAAGCAAATGCCTTTAACCTATGTTCCATAATAAACATTTTTTTCTGATATATTACGTTAAAAATGTTTGGACTTAGCTTACTTATTGTGGCGAATTTTCATAAAAATATGATAAATAATGGAAAATAACGAAATATGTAGATAGTAAATACAAATGTGTGTGGGAAAATATTTTTCTAGGAAAAAATCGGTTTTATTGGGTTGACTCACGAATTTGTCCAAGAGATTAATGCAGAGAAAATTATAAATTGAACAGGAATCTTCCATTTTGTAAATAGCTAAGATAAATTTGTTAGCCAGCTTGATGAAACCAGTTTTTCTGGGCAAATTCACCTTTTTTTCAGAAAATTTCATATATTCACATAATGATGTACAACATGCTTGAGATACCTTGTAATTGCACTGACAATTTTGAGAAAAACCGTTTTGAGGATAGTAGGTTATGAAATCCAGAAAACAAATTACAAAAAAAAAGTGTTCAAAAAGCAGTAGGCCATGAACTCTAACAATAGACTTCTACTTTTAACATAATTTTCCGTAATGATTCACGATAAAAAATATTGTGATTTAATTTAAAATACCTAATTGGGTAATAATGCTAGGTAATATTATGTGAAACAGTTTAATAACGAAACCCGGCAATAACAAATTGAAACTTAAAGTCCACAAAACAACACAAATAGAAACGGAAATCAACAAATAATAAAATATAAACTTAAAAATACACTAAATAGAAAATTTTTCAATATGGCCACCGTTTTGTTCGATGCACTTTGTATACCTTTTTGAAACATGCCTGCAAACTCTGATGAGGGTGTTTTGGTTAATATGATTTATAGCTTTCGTGATTCTGTTTCCTGATGCATTGATCATATTTTGTGGTAGATCGAATTTATACACATCATTCTTCAGAGTATCCCAAAAATAAAAATCCATGAGTGTTATATCAGGACTTTGAGCGCACCAATGAACCGGCCCATTGTTACAAAAGACACGATTACTAAAATCTTGGTACAAAAACTCTTTGGCGATCCTAGCATTCTAAACTGGACAACCATCTTGTTGGTACCAAATCTCGTCTAAATTATCATGAACTCTTCTAATTTTTGGTAAGATATCATTTGTCAATAGATTAAGGTACCTTTCCCCAGTTAAGTTATTTTCAAAAAAGAACGAACCAACAATGAGGTTACCTGTTTTTTTTTAAACTAACTTGTTGGAGAAACATAATTGGTACGCCCCTGTCTCTTTTACATTTATTCGGTTGCACTATCCTTTAAGTTTCTACCTGGAATTAGTTATCTCTGGATTTCACAATCCTTTTCAATTTGCTGGTAATCTTTATCCTCTAGTCGTCTGTATCGCATTCCGTTTACGCGTGAATAATGCCATACAAAGAATACTTATATACCGTTAGCTTCTGTCCTGTAAATAGCTTTACCTGTCCTTGACGTGTTCTTAAAATGTACCCAGTGGATTTCTTCACTAGGAATAATGCTTTTACCAAGTTGGCCATTGTGAATTACTGACATTATGTTATGTCAACTACGTCAACCAGCGTTACGTGAAATCTCTATAAAAGCAAGCCTTTCGCAAAGCACAGTTCAGTTCTACGATAGGTCTCATCTTCTTTGCTTCTTGGGACCCCGAGTTCCTAATCTTCTACTTAAACACTTCTCGTGTGTTTAAGTTGGTTCAGTTCTACAGTGCAGTTCGACTATTAATCTCATCTTCTACGCTTCTTGGGACTTCTAAGATTCCAATCTTCCACTTAAACACCGCTCGTGTGATTAAGCCAGTTCAGTTCAAGTGTTAATCTTCCTACAGAAATTCCGTTTGTACAGTGATACCGTGAAAAGTTTGTGTTTTCTTCTAAATTAGAAAGTATACGTAATCCAATTCCACCATACGCGCAATTAAATAAATGCAATAACAAGTAGCTAATAATATTGTAAAATCTCCTTAGTAACCCATTAAATCAAGTGTAAAACTGCAAATTGTAAATAAGTGTTAAGTTCAAAGTGTACATAATAACAATACAACATATATAAATATAAAAAGGGTATTATTAAAATCTTCTGGAATCCAGTGCACCTAGAGTTAAAAATACAGTCCACATACAGTCCACATCTTCAACATATTCTTCTTCCAACGCTAATTAGCAAAGCCGACTAGTTAGCGAGGGTGGGATCAATCCACCTGCAAAACATTGGAGGAAGAAAACAAGCTCTTTCTCTCCCATAACTGTGTAATCTACAAATAAAAATAACAGTTTTTACCTAATAAGCCGCACCAAACATTAATACCAAATCTGTCTTAAAATCGTCTTTCTTACTTTAGATGGGGATTTTCATTTGCCCAATAATGCCTATTGTGGCGATTATACACACCACAATGTGCAAATCTGGATTCATCAGTCCATATTATTTTTAAATGAAAATTTTTGTCTTGCTGACATTGTTTTTGATACCAGCTGCAGAATCGAAGTCGCTTAGGTTAATCGTCAACATTTAAGCCTTGTACGATTGTAGGTTTGTATGGATGGTAATGACTTTATTTTAATACACGGTGTACGGTACTTTTTGGAACGTCAATTTGTTCACCATAAAACCGAACAGATTACGGAGGGTTTCCGTTTAAAACCTGTAAGACGACATTATTTCTTTCCTCATTTCTAGGCATTGGTAGTTTCTTTGCGTATAAGTTACCGTCGTTCAATATATTGGTCACTATCCTGCAAAATATTTTGGTGTTTGGTTGTCGTCTTTCTGGGTAGTTGTTTTGATATGAATTTTCAGCTGCCTCGGTATTTCGGTTAGAACGAATATAACATTCCAACATATCAAAATATTCTTCATTACTGAACATATTGTTGAATAATATTTAAAATAAACAGGAAACAAACTATTTAGTGCAAAATTTTAAGCAACGTGTTAAAAATACACCTCAAATTTTTCAGATAATTAATAATGACAGTGTCCTTAATTGTCGCGATAGTGTTATATCCATAGCAACCTTCGTTTTGTTGTTTCTCAGTTGAATTACGTTTAAAAATCAAACAATTTTTAAAGACGTCTTCGTAAATCATTAATCTGCTTTTTATTGAGTTCTGTTAGTAAATTTTGTTATTTACTAGGTTTACCTATTTAATTAAATGAAAAGTTTTTTTTAGGATAATGTTTTAATATAAAATATCATTTGTAATAATGAGCCGATTCATTCCTGTGCTCAAAGTTCCTATTTTTTTATCGTTAATCATTACGGAAAATTAGGTTAAAAGTAGAAGCCAATTGTTAGACTCCATGACCTACTGCTTTTTGAACACTTTTTGTTTTCTGGTATGGGATTTCATAGCCTACTATCCTCAAAACGGGTTTTCTCAAAATTGTCAGTGTAATTACAAGATTTCTCAAGCATGTTGTACATCATTGGAAAGCTCTTTTCACATGATCAAAAAATCCAATATGGCTGCCATAACAAAAACAAAACTGATACCTGTAGCTCAAAAACAAATGACAATCTAAAGTTTAGAATAGCACGAAAATATTACTCTGTAAAAAGTGTCCTGATAATGTGTAAGTCTTAGACATTTCAGATGAACGCCTACTAAGATATTAAAGAAAAAATATGTCGACAAATTATGCTTTTTTCAAAATAACTCGAAAACCAAACGAGGCAGCGCAAAATGCAAGTCATATTTGGAACGAGCATGAAATTATAGAAAATATTGCTAATTAATCCGTTTCCCTATCTCTAATAATAACGGAGATAGAAATACATTCCCATCCAGTTTGGGACACACTGTATAGGTTATACTGTCAACCAAATGCCCTTTTAAAAACAATATATATATTTGACATTAAAAACATTTTTTGGAAAATTCGCTGCCACAACGCACATGCTGCGTTCAGGCTTTTATTTCTTTTGGGAGACCAAGAGACTACAATTTTAGAATTTTTCGTATTTCCCATAGCTTTCTAAGCACACGGATTTTTGAGGAAATGGGGGTTGAACCTTGCGTTTGGTAAGTGGTTTCCCTTTTCTCTGCATTTTAGCAGGGGTACAATGTAAAGGGGTGAGGGGTTGGTCAGAAATTGGGGCGGTTAGTAGGGTACAGCATCTTCCCCTAGACTTTTCTAAGGCCGCCTCTCTACACTTTGCATTTATAGATTATTCTAATTCTGTTCACTCCACCGAGCACGCTTGTTCGCTCTGAGACCCGCAACTTTGTTGCCGGTTGAAAGCACCATACTTATATATTAGCTCACGCATATGAAGGTGAAACAAAAAAAAACTCATAGAAAGCATGCATTAAGCTAGTGTGTAAATTAACATCAAACAGCTAAAAGCCCTTAATAAACAAACCACCAATCCGATACTTTATCAACGTAGTTATTCGAGTGCATTCTTCTAAGGAAATTAATATGACCTCTATCGGGCATAATTTGCATATTAATTGAAAACCTGTATCTATTCTTATAGAGGATTGTGCGCCAAACCGTTTTCTTTTTTTAAACCATTGTTAGATTAGTGCTAGCATGCACATTTAACTACTAAACACATATATAAGTTATTTCTGTGGGTTCACAAGTGCTTTCTTTAGTAGCACCCTTAAACACGAATTTGATACTATTATTTTAGACGTTTTATTTTGAAGTTTTGAAAGCAAATATCTATAAAACTAATAGATAGATTCTTACATTAAAGCTTTGAATAGATACTTAAAAGAGCTTTCCAAAAAGGTGCCAGTCGAGCTACCTTCCCTATTTAAACTAAGGGGGTAAAAGTGACTTCCGTTAAAGGCTAAATGATGCAAATTCTGTTATGGTTGCAAAACGTCTTTACCGCGCAAACACAATCGATTTATTTATGGGTTTTTTTTTAAATTTAGAAGTTCTCGGGGAAACCCTTTTGCCAACTTTTATATTATGTTTATGTAGAGAGTGATTCATCCAAACCGTTGCTTAGAATCTTTTGTAGTTGTAATCGGAATTTTGATTGGAAACCTTCAGGGTCAAGGTTGATCTTTCATGCTAAAGTATTTCCAAGATGGCGGCAATACGATTTTACCGGAACTATCAACTCAATTTTTTTCAAATAGACCAGCGCTAAATTCTCCGTCAACTTTTCTGAAGTCACTATGTCCCAAATATTAGCCATTTCAGTCATTTGCAAATTTAGGAAATGTTTTACCGACAAATACCACCACATCAATCAAGATATCCATGCGTTGAAAACAACGTATGATCTGAAATTTTCCGGAGGTTATACGAAAAGGTCGCTTCATATATTCAAATAAAAACTTCTTAAGATGCAGCTCAAGACACCCTATAATTGAAGTATACAACTTTTTTTCGTATCATGTATAATTACAATTATATTGAACTTACCCGTAATAATGCGTCACACTGTATATATGTAACCAAATTTAAACTAAAACTTTACCCCGATATGTATTCTAGGGAGCCTAGTTTGCGCTCATTGGAAGAAATCTTTTTAAAATTGAAAAGTCGCGGTCTCCTCATTGACGAATCTTTTCTACGAAAATTTGCTAAAAACTATACACCGTTAAACTATAAACTTAACTAAGACTACCGTCAAAGCATCAGAAAAAGGGTCAACGACGGTTGAAGCTGAAACTTAAGGGTTTTCAGAAGACTCCTCCAGTGACATTTTCTTTACAGAGTCCGTCTTTGTTTCAGGTTATTTGCCTAAATGTTGCCAATTTTTAAGTTTCAAATCGCGACTTTGACGTTTTGAAGAAAACTCCTTTTTTTTAATGCCCATAACTTTTGTGCCTTTAAATATACATTCCTATATTTTAGTACCTGATTCACTCTTTATAATATAAACACGCGTACCAAATTTGGTTGCCCTTACTTGTCATTTCCAGAGATATAAATTATTTCCGAAACAAAATACAACATTTTTCAGGAAAACCTAGGCCTATTTTCCTGGCTAACGAACTTGTCCAAGCCACCTGCAAAAGGAAGGTACTCAGAAAATTTTATCAAAATCGGTCCGTTATTTTATTTTAGAATTATCGGTGTGACACACACACACACACACACATATATATATATATATATATATATATATATATATATATATATATATATATATATATATATATATATATATATATATATATATATATATATATATAGGGTAGCGCATGGAAAACGAAACAGACCGATTTGCGTCCAGAGAATTTTTTTTTAAGAAATGCTGAAACACGTCAATTTTAATATTGAGAGGGACATATTTTGATATAAAACTCAACTTTGTCACATCAACCCCTTAAGGGTGGTGATAACAACCTTTACATTTTAAATAGGAAACATAGGTCTAATGTTACATAATTTGAAAGCTCTTTCTTTTCTGAATTCAGCACACTATTTTTTTTTAAAGTTTTATCAACTCGTTTAAAAATTATTTACAGTTGAAGATGCAAAAACGCATTTCACTCATTTCTATAAAAAATGTGCTGATAGTCAATGTTTTGTTGGTTTGTAAACAAAAAATTGACTATCAGAACATTTCTTATCGGAATGAGAGAAATGCGGTTTATTATTTCAGTTTATCGGTCGGTTTGATACTTGATAGTACTACCGAAAATTAATTTCACAATGGTGTATTCTGTAGAAGAAAGAGTTGAAATAATTACTCTTTTTTTCAAAAACGATGACTGTACCAACCGTACCGCAAATTTGTTTAATGAACGACATCCGAACAGACATGTTAACAGAAAATACATTTTGTAGTTAGTTGCAAAGTTACGATAAAGTGGTTCAGTAGCCAACAAAAAAACGGGATATTGAACGTGAGTTTTCGGTTAGAAATGAGACTACTTAGATTGAAGTTTTAGGAAAAATTGCTGCAGATCCAACTTTGAGCACGAGAAAATTGGCCACTGTTTCAAACATCAAAAGATGAACTATTCAGCAAATATTGCAGCATCATAAATTTCACCCGTATAAAATTCATCTTTACAACAACGGAATGAAGATGACTTGGATCGGCGGCTGGAGTTTTGTGAAGTTATGACTGCACAAGTAGCTGATAACGGGAACTTTCTGTTCAATATATGTTTTTGAGACGAGTGAACGTTTTTATTAAACTCTACAGTCAATCGTCATAATTGTCGTTATTGGGCAGATAATAATCCAATAAATTTTCACGTAGTCCACACTCAAACTCCACAGAAATTGAATGTCTGGACTGGCATTTTTGGACACCGTTTAATCGGACCAATTTTTTTTATGGCAATTTGAGTGGCGAAACGTATTTGGAGTTACGAGAAGATATCGTTTACCCGCTACTAATTGACATTGTTGAAAATGTTGATCGCTATCAAGAAAACCAATTAGTGTTTCAACAAGATAGAGCTCCTTCGCATTTTTTACAACGTGTTAGGGAGTTGTTGAGCAGAGAATTTTCAGAGCAATGGATTGGGCGTAGAGGTGCTATTGAGTGGCCCTCTAGATCACCGGATTTAACTCCTTTAGACTTCTTTCTATGGGGCCATTTAAATAGTAGAATTTACGCAACAGAACTGGAGTCTCTGGAAGAATTACGACAACGCATTGTTGAAGAATGCCGTCTTATAACTCCACAAATGCTGCAGAATGTCAGAGCTCGTTTTGAACAAAATTTGTACCTTTGTATGGAAGCTGGTGACCAACAATTTGAACACTTAGTCAACTAAAAAAAACATTTTTGAACGTTTGGTTTTGTTTTTTTTTATTTAGTTTTTTTAACAAAAAATTGACTAATTTGTGCATTTCTTATCACAATGAATGTAATACGTTCTTGCAACTCCAACTGTGAATAATTTTTAAACGAGTTGATAAAACTTCCAAAAAAAGTAGTGTACTGAATTCAGAAAAGAAAGAGCTTTCAAATGATGTAACACTTGACCCATATTTCCTATTTGAAATATAAGGGTTGTTATCACCACCCTTAAGGGGTTAAGTTGAGTTTTAGGTCAAAACATGTCCTCCTCAATATTAAAATTGACGTGTTTCAGCGTTTCTTAAAAAAGTATTCTTTGGACGCAAATCGGTCTGTTTCGTTTTCAATGCTGTATATATATATATATATATATATATATATATATATATATATATATATATATATATATATATATATATATATATATATATATATATATATATATATATATATATATATATATATATATATATATATATATATATATATATATATATATATACATATATATATATATATATATATATATATATATATATATATATATATATATATATATATATATATATATATATATATATATAAATTTTAAACTGACCCCGGATATGGATTCTAGGGGACCTAGTTCGCGCTCATTAGAAGACTTTTTTCAAAATTCAAAAGTCAGGATCTTCTGGTTGGTGAATTTTTTTAAGAAAATTCAGAAAAAACCAACAGTACAACTGAAAATCACAGACTACTTTTTTTAGGGTGTATAAATTTAAATTCATTAATAACGTACAGTATATACAGTGATGTGATTTTTTCTTATGTAAATAAAATTGTTTATTCAAACTAGGCAGTTACAGTTGAATTTTAGTAATGATGGAAAGATTCATAGAGGAGTAGACCGGTAGGTACACTTACATATAGGTATGTACATAAATATATTTTTTTGTAGTTACTTCTTCGTTCTGATATAACAAGACCCGATTTTAAGAGAAATTATTGCTGATCCCTTGACTCCTTATTTAATCCGGATTCTACTGTATAAAACTTTCTGGCATTGCTACTATCAATTTTCTTAAAATTGTAGTTTCTCCACGACCGGACAAATACATCTATTGATTCTTGTACTTGCACTTGTACTTGTACCTCTCTTCACTTACTGTTTATTATTGCATAACTTATGAAAATTCGCTACTATAACGCACTTGTTGCATGCAGACTCTTTTAGTGAATTTTCGTAGAAAAAATTCACTAATGGGGGATCCCGACTTTTGAATTTTCAAAACATTTTTGCAAATGAGCGCTAACTAGGACCCCTAGAACCCATATCCGGGGTCAGTTTTAATTTTTATATTATATATATATATATATATATATATATATATATATATATATATATATATATATATATATATATATATATATATATATATATATATATATATATGTATGTATATGTATCACACCGATAACTCAAAAAATAATGGGCCGATTTTGATAAAATTTGGCATGTACCTTTCTTTTGTAAATGGCTTGGACAAGTTCGTTAGTCAGGAAAATCGGACGAGGTTTTCCTGGAAAATTTTAAGTTTTCATTTGAAAAAAATTCTTATCTTTGGCATGTACCTTCCTTTTGTAAATGGCTTTAACAAGCTTGTTATTCAGAAAAATCGTACGAGGTTTTCCGGGAAAATTTTGAGTTTTCATTCGAAAAAAATTTTTATCTCAAAGAATAATGGGCCGATTTTAATAAAATTTGGCACGTACCTTCCTTCTGTAAATGGCTTTGATAAGTTTGTTAATCAGAAAAATCATAAGAGGTTTTCCGGGAAAATTTTGAGTTTTCATTCGAAAAAAATTTTTATCTCAAAGAATAATGGGCCGATTTTAATAAAATTTGGCACGTTCCTTCCTTCTGTAAATAGCTTGGATAATTTCGTTAATCAGAAAAATCGGATAAGGTTTTCCGGCAACATTTTGAGTTTTCATTTGAAAAAAATTTTTATCTTAAAAAATAAAAAATCTATGATAACCAAATTTGGTAGATAGGTTTACGATATAAAAAGTAAACTATACACCAAAATTTAGATTTCTATGTTACAAGAAAAAAAAAGTTATAATAAAATATTTTGTGCCAGATCATTTCTATGAAAATTCACTACCATAACGCACTTGCTGCGTCCAGGCTTTTTTGTATTTCACTAGTAAGATCAACTATGATATCATCATAATAAATAATGGCAGGCACCAGTGAACGTGATAACAACTAAAATCGTTAAACCTGCAAACATCCTTCTTTCCCACGTATCTGACCTAGAGAGGTGATTCCAATAACAGCACAATTTCTCAAGAGTTATTGAGCGTACTGTCAATCACACTATAATTTGTGAATAAGTGGAATAAGTAAAACCTACAAATCCATGTAACATTCGATACGCACCAATATGTTTGAAAAGTTATTGAAAACCAAAGGAAAAACAGTTATAAATGTCAGCACATGCTAAGATCCGCCGTGTCTAATGCAATTGGCTTTAATAACGGACCTTATCAAGTATCTGCAATATGTTAATGTGAATGTGGATTTCAACGCACAGTTAGGGTTCGTTTGAAATCTGTAAGCCGTAAATTTCTCTTTAATGTAGGTGTAACTGTGAAGTCTGCCTTTCTGCGATATTGTGTCAGTAGGATACACCACAAGCATTTAGTGATGGCTCTTTGTAGGCAGAAAGTAAAGGTACTGCACTCTATCGTAGGCAGTTTAGAAGATTTATGTAACAAATACAACAACCTCATAATCTTGTTTGAGGTAGCCCCAAAAAAAAAGTTTAAAACAAAGCAATATCTCAGCACTATGTCACCTTGGCGTCGGAATCATAAGTTTTTGTCTCCATGAATACTTTTAATTTAATTGCAGCTTCCACACTTAACCCAATGGCCCCGCTCTTCCATTGTTTAAACAAACTTTCGTCGAAAAGCAGGAAAATAAAAAAAAAACAGTCTGGACCCAGCAAGTGCGATATGTCTTTTTTTAATGAAAGCAGGCATCAAATTTGGAGAAATATTTTCTACACAAAATTCTTCTAAAAGCATACATAAAATTCAGATTACCTATCTAATCTGTAGTTAAAATTGAAAATAAAATAATTTGTTTGCACGAAAATCCATTAAAACCTTATTTTCGATGAATTTCATTTAAAAAATGTTCCATCAATTGAATAATTTTTCATACAAAAATTCTCAAATGTTTCTTCAAAGAAAATTCACTAAACTCATTTTTTTATACAAGAAAATTCGCTAATATAAATAAATTAAATAAATAAAATTACCTATATAGTAGGAAGGACGTACCATATTTTATCAAAATAACTTGTTTGAAAATGTACAAACATTTTCCGAAAATAAACTTAAAAACGTTTCTGAGAAAACTCGTTTCCTAGCTGACAAACCTTAGGTTAATAGCAAATTGCGTTATTGAATTTTGAAGCATTTAATGAAAATTCGCTACCAAAACGCACTTACTGAGTCTCGATTTTTTTTTACAAACATGCACTATATTTCGATGAAAAATGCAAAAATGCAATAAGGAATGTTAAAAATGTACAAAAATTGTAGGTATCACCAACGACCATCCTGTAATTGTCAAAATAATTTTATAAGATGCAGCTCAAGACACCCTATAGGTAATGTATAAAAAAAATCTCGTATCTTGCATAATAACAATTATAGTGGCCTTTACCGTAGAAATGCGTCACCCTGTATATATTTTAACAGAAAGTAAATCCGGATATGGATTATAGGGGGCCTAGTTTGCGCTTGAAGAAATCTTTTTAGAATTCAAAAGCCGCGATCTCCTCGTTAAGGAATTTTTTCTACGCAAATTAGCTAAAAATTATAGACCGTTAAACCATAAACTTAATTTAAACTACTGACAAAGCATCAGAGAAAGGGTTTATTTGAAATGAATTTTCTGGAAATATTTTAGTAAAATGAAAAGCAATGATGGTTGAAGCTGAAACTTAAGGGTTTGAAGAACACTCTTTACACAATCCGTATTTCTTTCAGGTCCTTTGTCTAAATGTTGCCAATTTTGACGTTTAAAATCGCGACTTTTTTACGTGTTGAGGAAGGAAATGGTTCTAACTTTTTTGTCTTTAAACTTACAGACCTAAATGTTGGTAAATTATTTACCCTTCATATATATATATATATATATAATATATATATATATATATATATATATATATATATATATATATATATAATTGCAACTGACCTTGGATACGGGTCCTAGCGGGCCTAGTTTGCGCCCATTTGAATTTTTTTTTTCTAAATTCAAAAGTCGGGATCTCCACGTTAGTGATTTTTTAACGAAAATTTCCTAAAATAAGCACTTGTGAAGCCACGGGAAAACTATACGACTGTATTAAATATGGAACGGGCTCGAACAAACAACCAGATATGCTATTCAAAATGAGGTAAGTCTTAAAAACTTTCATCTCATCTTTATCAAACTATTTTTTTCTACAAAAAATCGCTAAAAAATTCATCGGAATAACAACAATCAGATTAGATAACTGTGAAGTGAAATTATAAACAGTAAAGTCACTAACCGGGAGTAGAACTCGTCATCTGGGAGTAATAAAAATTGGAAATAAAATAATTTGTTTGCACGAAAATTCATTAAAACCTAATTTTCAATGAATTTCGTTTAAAAAATTCTCAATCAATTGAATAATTTTCATACAAAATTCGCAACAAACGTTTCTTCAAAGAAGATACATGAAATTGATTTATAAGAAAATTCGCTATTGAAATGACAATTTGTACAAGAAAATTTACTAATAGAAATAGAAATAAATTAAATAAATTAAAAAATATTCAAAATATGATCTAAATACAGAACTAGATACTTTTTCTGTGGCTTCACAGAGAAAATTCATTTGCCTGTGGATGCTGTAAAAATTGATTTTGGTTGTAGAGAAGACAACGACATCTTCTCATGTCACAAATCTCTACGTTAACTGTGGCCCGGTTTTACCAACTAAGGGCAACAACAGCTACTATTAAACTTGAAGTAAAAGTCTTAAAAGTGTTTATCTTTTCTTTTCAACAAAAAGTCGCCACAAATATATTGGAATTACACATTCTGATCAAATAAGGTTAAAATGGAATCAAAGTCAAAAAAAGTAAAAAAAAAAGTCAAAAGAGAAATTCAGTCAACGCTGAGATTTGAACCCGTATCTTTTCGCTCATCAGACAGGCATCTTAACCATTACACTACATAAGGCTTATAGCAAACTGAGATGAAGAAAGGTAGATAACCGATAATGGTCTTAAGTTATTTATTTGTAACATGTAAGGTCTTTGGAGACAGATTTTGCAGTTATTTTAACAAATGAGAAGAGTAGCATAAATTCAGAACATTCTGACACACATTTTATGCTATTTCTCTATTCATAAACGGTAATAGTTATACTAATTTTCTCGTTTCAAATCTCCAGTTTGACGTTTACAGGAGAAAAATTATAAAATTCTCAAAGTAATCATTCTGGTACTTCTTGAACTATTTGCACTATAAAAATATAAACATGGTATGTAATATTTAATAGATTTTGTTTAACATATACAATATTTTGGTATGGCGTTTTCTCTGACTTTAGTGGCACTAATATTTTGCTTCATTAAGTGCCTATTGCTTTTTCCTTTCAACATAGAGACCTAAATTTTGGTGCAGAGTTTGGTTTCTATGACATAAACCAGCTTGCCAAATGTGGTTGCCATAGTTCTGTTACTACCGGAGATATGACTTTTTTCCAGAAGGAAACCTAAAATTTTCCCAGAAAAAGTAGTCCGATTTTTCCTGGCTAACGAACTTATCCAAGCCACTTGCAAAAAAAATTTACTTACCCAATTTTATCAAAATGGGTTCTTCATTTTTGATGATACACACATACATATCCGAAGTCAGTTTCAAACTTTATATGTTTTCATGTATATGGATCGGTTTTTAGTTGAAGACAGAAAGATCAATATCTTAAAGCAAATTTTTGTTTAACGATCTAAATTTAAGGTCTGCCAAATTGAAATAAAGTCTGGAAGCAGCAAGTGCGTTATAGTAGTGAATTTTCATTAAATTGTTTTTAATACCAAATGTGTGTGTTTTTCTTTAAGAAAGCAGGCATCAAATTTGGTTATCAGTATGACCAATAAAGTAGAAACAATGTGCCAGGTTTCATCAAAATAACATTATTGTTTGAAAATGTACAAAAATTTCCGAAAGCAAACTTAAAGTGTTCCCGGTTGCTTGGTCAACCTTATATGTTAATAGCAAATTGACCTATTCAAATATGAAGCATTTAATGAAAATTTGCTAGCATAACGCACTTGCTGCGTCCAGAATTTCTTTTCTTACAAACAGGCATTATATTTCGATGTAAAATGCAAAAATGCAATAACATAAGGCGTGTTCGATTAAAAAAAGAAAAAAATGGGCCAGCCTGTGATTGTAGAAATAATTTTTTAAGATGTAGCTCAAGACACAATATAATGAATGTATACAATTTTTTTTTTCGTATCTTGTATTATAATGGATATAATGAGCTTTATTGATTTTTTGCGAAAAATGACAAAAATTATATACCATTAAACGATAAACTGTATAGTTAAGGCTACTCACCAAGCATCAGAAAAAGGGTCTATTTGAAACAAATTTTCTGGAAACATTTTGGTAAAGTGAAGGACAATGACGGTTGCAGCTAAGAGTTCAGGGTTTGTAAAACTTTCCTCTTCAGAAAATTTCCTTTCAAAGCCCGTATTAGTTCCAGGTTCCAGGTTCTTTGTCTAAATTTTGACGTTTTAAATCGCGACATTGACATTTTGGGGAAAAACCCCAATTTATTTTCTTTACATGCCTATAACTTTTTTTGTCTTTAAATTAGAGAGCTAAATTTTAGTGCGTGCCTTACGTAATGATATAAACCCCGCACCAAACTTGGTTGCCCTTACTTTGTTATTTCCGGATATATAATTTTTTTTGAAAGAAACCTAGACCGATTTTCTTGGATAACGAACTGAGCCAAGCCACTTGCAAAAGGAAGGGATTCGCCAAATTTAATCTAAATCGACCTATAATTTTTTGAGTTATCGGTATATATATATATATATATATATATATATATTATATATATATATATATATATATATATATATATATATATATTTATATATATATATATATATATATATATATATATATATATATATATATATATATATATATATATATATATATATATATATATATATATATGCACCAGCGTGGTTTTCGAGACTTCTACTCCACCTAGAGACTTGCGGTTTACTTCATTAGTGGGCTGAGAGTCAAGTTTTTCCATGAGATATTGCAAATTTTCTTCTCGAAAATGTTTTGGATTTCCAGTTGTTCCGAAATAAATATTAGCAACATTCGTTGTTGTTAGAGATGGACATTACTGTGCAGTATTAAAATAATTGAATAAATTCAGGACCTAGCAACTGCGTTATGGTAACGAACATTCATGTAATATTTCAAATTTTTAATAACGCAATTTGCTATAAAGCCAGAAAGATAAATTTAAGCAAAATAACTTTCCTATTTTTTGTAAAATTTGTGGTTGAGGAAAATCAAAATTTGGTTAGAAAAACTGGTCTGATGGGGCTAATTAACAAGCTCGTTCGCGGTCTTAACAATACAAAGATATGTCCCACGTTTTGTTCCAATCAGGTTAGTAATTTTTGATTTATCGCTCGGATATAAATATTATATATATATATATATATATATATATATATATATATATATATATATATATATATATATATATATATATATGTATATATATATATATATATATATATATATATATATATATATATATATATATATATATATATATATATATATATACATTCCAACGAACCTCGGTTTTGGGTTCTAGGGGTCTAAATTTACGCTCATTTGAAGACATTTTTGCAAACCTCTCTAGTAGCATTTTTTTAAATCAACTTTTGTTTTTACGGCCGCCATATTGGATTTGTGCTTTGTTTTTAAATCTTAATGGTAAGCCATATGTTCTAACGAAATTTAGTTATTAGACACGATTATATTTCAATTAATTATTAACGAGATAGAGTCGATATTATGGTTATAAAAAAATTGCAGTTATTGCATAACAACCTACGAAAGGAAAAAAATATTAAGGAAATTTGTGGTGGCATAGCTATGTTACAGACATCGCAAATTGTACTAATTAAAAACAACGTTTAACAAGTTAAATAAAAAGGTAGCTTTGAAAGTTTCCAACACGACACGTGATTTGTTATTTAACGCGAAAAAAATATCATGTTTTTTGACAAAAGCAGGATTTTATAAATGTGCTTGTACACACTGTACATCGGTCAAAGTTCTAGAAATTCTAATACCAGATACAAGAAACATATTGCTGCACTCAGATATAACAACGCTGACAAATCTACATTTGCAAAACATATTATTGATAGTCAACATAGATCCACAGTAGATAATCGCATAGTGCCACTACATTTTTTAATGACAAACGCAAAGTTGACTTTTTTGAAAATTTTCAAATACAAAGGCATATGCACGGCAAGAGCTACCTTGTTTTAAATTCTTCTTTACAATTAAATACGTGAAACAAAATACGTCTAACTATTTAAAAAAACTCTGGACGCAGCAAAGTGCGTTATGGTAGTGAATTTTCATAAAAATGTTTTTATTGCAAATATGTGTTTTTTTTTTAAGAAACAGGCATCAATTTTGGTTACCAGTATAACCTATGTAGTAAAAACAATGTGCCATGTTTCATAAAAATAACTTTATTGTGTAAAAATGTACAAAAATTTCCAAAAGTAAACTTAAAATGTTCCCGGAAAAACTCGTTTCTTGGTCAACCTTATAAGTTAATAGCAAATTGGGCTATTCAAATATGAAGCATTTGATCAAAATTCGCTACCATAACGCACTTGCTGCATCCAGAATGTCTTTTCTTACAAACATGCATTATATTTCGATGGAAAATGCAAAAATGCAATAACATAAGGCGTGTTTGATTAAAAAAAAAGAAAATTTGTACCACCAACGACTTATGGGCCACCCTGTGATTGTGGAAATATATTTTTAAGATGTAGCTCAAGACACCCTATAATTAATATATACAATTTTTTTCGTATGTTGTATAATAACGGATATATTGAGCTTTATTGATTTTTTACGAAAATTCGACAAAAATTATATACCAGTAAACGATAAACTCTATAGCTAAGGCTACTGCCAAGCATCAGAGAAAGGGTCTATTTGAAATGAATTTTCTGGAAATATTTTAGTAAAATGAAGGACAATGACGGTTGAAACTAAGACTCCAGGGTTTGTAAAACATCCTTTTTGAGACATTTGATTTCCATAGCCTGTATTTGATTCAAGTTATTTGCCTAAATGTTGCCGATTTTGACGTTTTAAATCGCAACTTTGACGTTTCGAGGAAAACCCCAATTTATTTTTCTTTAAATGCCTATAACTTTTTTGCTTCCTGCCCTATGCTAAATAAGCAATAAGGATGTAAACCCGCGTACCAAATTTAATTGCCCTTACTTTGTTAATTCCGGAGATATAAATTTTTTTCGAAAGAAAACACAAAATTTTCCGGGAAAACCTGGGCAGATTTTCCTGGCTAACGAACTTGTCCAAGCCTTTTGCAAAAGGAATTTATTCACGAAATTTAATCAAAATCGGCCCATTATTTTTTGAGTTATTGGTGTGATGCATATATATATATATATATATATATATATATATATATATATATATATATATATATATATATATATATATATATATAAACATATAAAAATTGAAACTGACCCCGGATATGTGTTCTGGGGGGCCTAATTAGCGCTCATTTGAAGAAATTTTTTCAAAATTCAAAAGTCGGGATTTCCTCATTAGTGAATTTGTTTAAGAAAATTCACTAAAAGTCGTAGTAAGACAATAGATTGATGTGTGTCGAGATTGACGTTATATACAGTCTGACTTATTGATGTTATTGTTTATTTATTTTATTGTTGTAATTGTTGTTAGTTATGTCTAATCATTTGATTCTATTATCATGTTAATTATTGACAAACATCACGTAGGCATCTTCAAACGTCATCTGTCATTCTTATTATATTTTTTCAATAATTTTTTGATTAAAATATCATAACGTAGCAACGTATTTATTATTGTAGTTGTCATCAACATGAAAATAAATAAATATATATATATATATATATATATATATATATATATATATATATATATATATGTATATATTTATATATATATATATATATATATATATATATATATATATATATATATATATATATATATATATATATATATATAATGTGCCATGTTTCATAAAAATAACTTTATTGTGTAAAAATGTACAAAAATTTCCAAAAGTAAACTTAAAATGTTCCCGGAAAAACTCGTTTCTTGGTCAACCTTATAAGTTAATAGCAAATTGGGCTATTCAAATATGAAGCATTTGATCAAAATTCCCTACCATAACGCACTTGCTGCATCCAGAATGTCTTTTCTTACAAACATGCATTATATTTCGATGGAAAATGCAAAAATGCAATAACATAAGGCGTGTTTGATTAAAAAAAAAAGAAAATTTGTACCACCAACGACTTATGGGCCACCCTGTGATTGTGGAAATATATTTTTAAGATGTAGCTCAAGACACCCTATAATTAATATATACAATTTTTTTTAGTATGTTGTATAATAACGGATATATTGAGCTTTATTGATTTTTTACGAAAATTCGACAAAAATTATATACCAGTAAACGATAAACTCTATAGCTAAGGCTACTGCCAAGCATCAGAGAAAGGGTCTA
Organism: Tillus elongatus; assembly: GCA_964006375.1. NCBI lineage: Eukaryota > Metazoa > Arthropoda > Insecta > Coleoptera > Cleridae > Tillus > Tillus elongatus. The sequence goes on along the minus strand of OZ023266.1, from coordinate 36,982,074 downwards.
TTTGAAATGAATTTTCTGGAAATATTTTAGTAAAATGAAGGACAATGACGGTTGAAACTAAGACTTCAGGGTTTGTAAAACATCCTTTTTGAGACATTTGATTTCCATAGCCCGTATTAGATTCAAGTTATTTGCCTAAATGTTGCCGATTTTAACGTTTTAAATCGCAACTTTGACGTTTTGAGGAAAACTCCAATTTATTTTTCTTTAAATGCCTATAACTTTTTTGTCTTTTGCCCTATATAGCTAAATTTTGGTAGGTAACTTACCAATAAGGATGTTAACCTGCGTACCAAATTGCCCTTACTTTGTTAATTCCGGAGATATAATTTTTTTTCGAAAGAAAACACAAAATTTTTCGGGAAAACCTTGACAGATTTTTCTGGATAACAAACTTATTCAAGCTATTTGCAAAAGGAATTTATTCGCCAAATTTAATCAAATCGGCCCATTATTTTTTGAGTTATCGATGTGATACTATATATATATATATATATATATATATATATATATATATATATATATATATATATATATATATGTATATGTATATATATATATATATATATATATATATATATATATATATATATATATATATATATATATATATATAAACATATAAAAATTGAAACTGACCCCGTGTTCTGGGGGGCTTAATTAGCGCTCATTTGAAGATATTTTTTCAAAGTTCAAAAGTCGGGATCTCCTCATTAGTGAATTTTTTTAAGAAAATTCACTAAAAGTCGTAGTAAGACAATAGATTGATGTGTGTCGAGACTGACGTTATATACAATCTGACTTATTTATGTTATTGTTTATTTATTTTATTGTTGTAATTGTTGTTAGTTATATCTCTAATAATTTCATTCTATTATCATGTTAATTATTGATAAACATCACGTAGACATCTTCAAACGTCATCTGTCATTCTTATTATATTTTTTCAATAATTTTTTGATTAAAATATCATAACGTAGCAACGTATTTATTATTGTAGTTGTCATCAACATGAAAATAAATAAATAAATAAATAAATAAATAAATAAATATATATATATATATATATATATATATATATATATATATATATATATATATATATATATATATATATATATATATATATATATATATAAAGTCGCAAAATTCTTGTTAAATTTGCTGCAATTCGTTTAAAGTTGTGGTTTAAGGGTTATTTTCTTATCCTGGCAGTGATAAAGATAATAAACAAAACGTTTAAAATTATGAGACAACATACCTTTAAGCACAATGTCAAAGGTTTTGTTCCACACTGGTCAACAAAGTGTAACGCGTCCCAATAATCTTCATATCCATTTTTGGCATATACAGAAACAACGGCAAATACTGCAAATATAACCACTAAACAACTCCTCATGACTGCAACGATCTGAGCGCACTTGATCTTCGGTAAGCACTGTGCAAGATCAAATGGCGCGTCCTGGTTTTATCAGCAGGAGTTACCCACGAGGACATGAATGGGTGAGACGCTGTTAAAATACACATCTCTCCGTACTAGTTCAATGCATAGAAAGGTATACAGTGCTTCCCAACATAATATTGCTATAATGTATATTGAAGAATCATGTGGTTTAGGAAGAATGCAAAAGGATGCCAGTTTTTTTGTGCATTTGTTGTGCGTATAATAATGATACTTTTTATTATCCAACGGGATAAACCCAATTACAGGACAGAAATTCACGCAACTAAATATAAGAAAAAAAGTTTTGAATTGCAAAAACTTAGATACTAAAAACCTAAACTTATTAAATCAATTAGATATAATACTAAATCTTTTACAAATGCATACACACCTAAACAGACGCACACACACAAACAAATATACATAAAAAAGCATATATTTAGGCACTTTGTACTTAGGTATTTACAATAATATAGTTATACATACACACATACACAAACATTCAGACATATATAAGTTTAAAATTTTAATCAACTAACTAATTATAATTGTTTAAAGTTTAATGTTTATTTTGGAGTTGTATGGAGAACAGTTTTTTTATCGGATTTTTGTAAAGACAAAAATTCAGTAGTCTTTTTTAGAAAATTTGCCTAGAAAAAATTAGCTTCATACAAGATCACAATATTGATTTAATTTTAGAGAATTGTCTTTAAAAAAATTCAGTAATAATGACTTTTGAATTTTGAAAACATTTCTTCAAATGGGCCTTAATTAGGCCCCCCGGAACACAGTTTAAGTTTTATATATATATATATATATATATATATATATATATATATATATATATATATATATATATATATATATATATATATATATATACGTATCACACCGATAACTCAAAAACTAATGGGCCAATTTTGATAACATTTGGTGAATACATTCCCTTTGCCAGTGACTTGGATAGGTTCGTTAGCCTAGACAATCGGCGTAAGTTTTCCCAGAAAATGTTGTGTGTTCTTTCGGAAAAAAATTATATCTCCGAAAAGAACGAAGTAAGGGCAACTAAGTTTGGTACGCGTCTTTGTATTATAAAGTTTGAACCATGTACCAAAACTTTGGTATGTAGGCTTAAAGACAAAATGTTATGGGCAGTTGAAAAAAATTCGAGTTTTCCTCAAAACGTCCAAGTTGCGACTTGAAACGTAAAAAAAATTCTCAACATTTAGGAAAGAACTTGAAACAAATACGGATTACGTAAAGAAAATGACGCAAGAAGAGTGCTCTGCAAACCCTTAAGCTTCAGCTTCGACCGTCATTGTCCTCCATTTTACCAGAACGTTTACAGAAAATTAATTTCAAATATACCCTTTCTCTGATGCTCTGGCTGTAGGTTTAGTTAAGTATATCGTTTAACGGTCTATAATTTTTTGCTAATTTTTAAATGAGCGCAAACTAAGCCTCTAGAATCCATATCCAGGTTAACTTTTAGTTTTTATCTGCTTACATATATACAGGGTGACTCATTTATACGGTAAAGCTCAATATAATTGTTATTATAAAAGCTATGAAAAAAATTGTATACGTTAATTATAGGCTGTCTTAAAAGCCATCTTATAAAAATATTTTGACGATCACAGGATGGTCCATAAGTCCTTGGTGATCCCTACAATTGTTTTTTTCGAACACTTTTATTATTGCATTTTTGCATTTTTGTATCGAAATATGATGCATGTTTGTAAGAAAAAAATCGAGATGCAGTAAGTGCGTTTTGGTAGCGAATTTTCATTATATCCTTCAAATTTCAATAACTCAATTTGCTATTAACCGAAGCTTTGTTGGTTAGAAAAGCAACATTTTAAGTTTATTTCCGAAAATTTTTTGTACCTTATCAAACAATAAGTAATTTTGATAAAATATGGTACATTTTTTTCTACTGTATCTGCTATAGCGGTAACTATATTGATACCTACTTGTACTAGCAAGGCATATTTTCTATTAAAAACATTTTTCTGAAAATTTACTTCCATAACGCACTTGCTGCATCCAGACCTCTGCATATTATTTCGCTCCCAATCTTTATGCTTGGGTTTCATAATTATTGTTTCTGAAAATTTTACTTTGTGTTTTTAGTGAATTTTCTTAAAAAAAATTCACTGATGAGGAGATCCCGACTTTTGAATTTCGAAAAAATTTCTTCCAATCAGCGCGAACTAGGCCCCCTAGAACCCATATCCAAGGTCAGTTTTAATTTTTATATATACACCGCTAACTCAAAAAAGAATGGGCCGATTTTGATAAAATTTTCTGAGTACCTTTCTTTTGCAAGTGGCTTGAACAAGTTCGTTCGCCAGCAAAATCAGCTTATGTTTTTCTGAAAAATTTGTGTTTTCTTTCGAAAAAATGTATATTTCCGGAAATAACAAAGTAAGGGCAATCAAATTTGGTAAGCGTGTTTGCATTATAAAGAGTGAACCACGTACCAAAATTTGGTCCGTAAGTTTAAAGGAAAAAAGCTATGGGCATTTAAAGTAAAATAAATTGGGGTTTTCTTCAAAACGTCAAAATTTAACATTTATGTCAACATTTAGGCAAAGAATCTGAAACAAATACGGATTATGTAAAGAAAATATCGCAAGACGCGTATTCTGCAAACCTTTAGGTTTCAACTTCAAACATCACTTTAATAGCAAATATGTCTTTTTTTTTAATGAAAGCGGGCATCAAATTTGGTTACCAGTAAAACATATATAGTAGATATCATATTTTATCAAAATAACTTAACTGTTTGTGAAAGTAAGAAAATATCCGAAAATAAACATAAAATATCTTCTTCAATGTATTTACCCACCTGCCACGATATAATTATTAACAAAAAGCTTTTTGAGGAAACTTACAAAAAAAACCTAAATATGTCTTCTAGGAGGCCAATTTCGCGCCTATTTAAAGGAATCTTTTTAGAATTCAGAAGCCGCTCTCTTCATTAGGGAGTTTTTTCCACAAAAATTCACTAAAAAAGAAATCTGTATCGCCAACGACTTATGGGTTACCCTATGGTTGTCAAAATAATTTTATAAGATGCAGCTCAAGACACCAGATAAAGGCTGAAACTAACTCCGGATGTGGGTTCTAGAAGGTCTAGTTCGCTCTCACGTCAAGAAATATTTTCACAATTCAAAAGTTGCGGTCTCCCCAAGGGCGAAAATTCTCTAAAGATTATAGAGTATGAAACCATAAACTCTATAACAAAAGCTACTTCCAAAGCATCAGATAAATGGTCGATTTGAAATAAATTTTCTGCAAATATGTTAGTTAAATAAAAAAACAATAACGGTTGAATCTGAAACTTAAGGGTTTCTAAAATACGTTTGTGGTGACATTTTCTCTACACAACCCGCAATCGTTTCAGGTTCTTTGCCTAAATGCTGCAAATTTTGACGTTTTAATTCGCGACTAGAACTAAAATTTTCAAAGTAATTTTTCTAGTATTTGTTGACCTTTTGCCCCAAAAACCTTAAGCTTGGTCTGCAATATACAATAGATTTTGCTATCCACATAACATATTTTGGTTTTGTGCATTTCTCTGGTACTCAGTGGCACCCAAGTTTTTTTTAACTGCCTATAACGTTTCTTCTCAATTAGGGACCTAAATTTTGGTTCATAGCATACCTTTTACAGTATAAACCTGCCCACCAAATTTGGCTGCCAAAATTTTATACTTTCCGCAGATACAATTTTTTTTCGTAAGCAAACTCAAAATTTCGTGGCGGTGGTACGATTTTCCTGGCCAAGAAACTTTTCCAAGCCACTTGAAAAGGAACGCACTCACCAAATTGAATCAAAATTGGCCAATTATTTTTTGAGTTATCGGTGTGATATATATATATATATATATATATATATATATATATATATATATATATATATATATATATATATATATATATATATATATATATATATATATATATATATATATATATATATATATATATATAATCTACTTCTCTGTTTAATAGTTAATCTTATCTTTTTTGCAATTTGATTATTGTTATTTTTAATGTATAATATAACTGAATTATATGTTTTTTTTTGTATAATGATTTTATATATATCTATAGTGAAAAAGATCACCCTGTATAAATATATTTTAATTTTAATTTTAATGTGTATAATTGATGATGGTTTTGCTTTTATTTGTTGTATTTAAAAATATAGAATTTTTTTATTGTATTAATAGTTCACACATAATGATTATCTATACCCTGCAAATTCTATCAATGTAAGTAAATATTTATGAATGTGATTTGTAATTACTTGTATTCATACCTATGTAAAGACCTATATATATATATATATATATATATATATATATATATATATATATATATATATATATATATATATATATATATATATATATATATATATATATATATGTGTGTGTGTGTGTTAACTTGAAAAATATGACTTCAGTATGATATTGGCTACATATTCCCCACTATTGTCATCACAAATTTTCAGTCGAAATAGCAATTATTGATAATTTACTGAAATACATTTACCTTTTAAAATTTATTCTGCCCTAGCTCTCTCTTCTCAGTAGTGGTTTCTATTAATTAGGGAAAAAATAGCCTGCTAATATGCCGTTAAATCTTAAATATGGTTTTGATTATTTATCACAAAGAAATATCTCTTTTTTTTAACTCGTAACCAAATTTTATTTTATGAAATTTAAATGCAGTCTTAAATCGGATCCTCCAAAAATCTTAAATTTTACAAACAATTGGTATATTAAAATTACGTGACAGAAATACGATGTTATAATGTTTTACAGGATTAAAAAATGGCTTGTTATGCTTTGAATTGGAGACTACTCGCGCCCTCTCTTGTTCACACCCTTTAACTATAGCGAGATTGTAAGTTGGATCACTTTATATATGTTAAAATTTCAACATTCCCACCTATTTTTTATAGAGCGACAGACGTTGACAGTATTGCCTATCTTTAATTCTTGATTCGTAATTCCCTTGGTCTGATTTGAGTAAATAATTTGATTTTCAAATACCTTTTTTCCATGCTGGATGTGTAGGTAAGTCTGAACGTGATTATCTTCATATATTATTGTTTTCTATAGTCAATTTCTTACTGTAAACATGAATCTTACTTGTTCTATTACTTGCAGGCACAATACATTTGGTTTTACACACAAGATACTAAAAAATATTCAAATTCTTTGTGAAGTAAAATATGACAACCACCGAAGTCGGAAAACATCTCCAATTTCATCTGGAATCTCGTTTCCTCTTTTGTCGAAGCAATCTCTCTTGTAAGTAGTAAGTTCAAATCTTATTATTTTGCATGCCTACTATTAAAAATGACATTTGGCATAACCTTACTTCTATACATTAATAAATAATACTAAATTTAAAACGAAAACATTTTAAATGCTGTGATCTTGATTTAAAAAGTCTCACAACATAAAACACTTTGTCACTGATAAACGTTAGTCCATTGCTTACATAAAAACACACTCTTATATATTATATACAAAGTGTTTGGTTTTTTATTACATTTTATTCTAACTTATATCAAGGTAAATATTGTTTTAGAGCATAATTCTTTGGTTTGACTGTCATGATTAAGAGTTTAAGCTATTTGCATATAGATATTTGGCTCATTTAAACCCCTCTCACTGATATAATATCCAAAATTGTTAAAGTTGTAAATCTAAAAATTTTCATTGATTATTATTTTAATAAACCATGGCTCTTTATACATATCACTGCTCATCCAACTAACACTGACTAACAATAATAAATAATATGCTTGTATATTAGTGTTTTTATTTTATTTTATGTTTTAGTGTAAAGAAAAATGTCGAACGATATGCAGATATACGCAATTTACAAAGAGCCCATACACATCACGTGTGAACTATAAGTATTGTACTGACCTGTGGTCAAATTATTTCAACAAATATTGCTAAGATAACCCCCAAATATACCTATATCTTAGCATTTACATATTTCAACAAATAATAGGAGTTTAACGTCATCAAATTAAATTTCCGTACAGGTTTTCTTTTTTTGTTTTATAGTGAAATTTATTTAAGATCTGTATTATGTACACTCTGATGTACTAATAGTTTATAATTAGTGTGCAATTTCCCAGCACAATATATATATATATATATATATATATATATATATATATATATATATATATATATATATATATATATATATATATATATATATATATATATGGATAGATAGATAACTTTATTAGCCTTTGATCAAGTACATACATACTACATATATATATATATATATATATATATATATATATATATATATATATATATATATATATATATATAACATATAAAAATTTAAACTGACCACGGATATGTGTTCTAGGGGGCCTAGTTCGCGCTTAGTGTAAGAAATCTTTTCAAAATTCAGAAGTCGAGATCTCCTTATTACTGAATTTTTTAAAGAAAATTCACCAATAGTAAACATAACGTCATTCTCACAAACACTTCTTAAATTAAGTATTTAATTAGACATTTCGCGGGTGTATGTATGTTAGTGGAATACAGCTTTTCTCAGTATAGTGAAGGTGGTAAACTTAGTTGTCACACACTGTACATATACCTGCGTGTGCCAGTTGTGTGCCGATCTCACGTTTTTTCTTTGTAAACATGTCTAGATACTTATGGGACGCTCGGGGCCCTCGAGCTATTCGAATTCTAGTCGTGGTCGTGATTGGGACGAAGAAGACAATTAAGGAAAGACGTGTTGCAGATGGCTGATTGAGACTTGAGCTTTATTATAAACTTGACTAACTGTATTGCTAGGATCAAACACTGGATGTAGACTGATAAGCTAAAGAAATAATACAAACTTGACCTTTATTGAAAAATGTAATACGATGTGTTTACGAGTATTAGATCGCGGCTACAAATACATCAACAGGTTTTAAAGAGCTTAATGAACTACTTATATAATTTTATTTGTAATAATCTTACGTGAGCTTTCACTACGGCATAAATACTAGTTTCATATGGCTGTCAGTCGTAAATCTCACTTGTTTGGTGATTTATGGCAGGCGGATTGTACACAGTGAAACAGGAAAGCTTTCGATTCATAGGAATATGCGATATGTTATAAACAAAAACATAAAGATTTCGGGACGCAGCAAGTGCGTTATAGTAACGAATTTTTGTAAGAGTTGTACACTATTATACGGCATATTAATAAAGTTAATACTTTAAACTTACACAGACCTTGAATATCGATTTTTGAGGTCATAGTACGCGCACATTTGAAGAATTATTTCTAAAGTGTTACCATCGATATATCTCTATTATCAAAAAAATCTTGCGTTTTAACTCCTACTGAGAAAAATTCCCAGTTTTCTATGAAGGTTAAGGATTAAATTTTGCTATATATGTAGATAGTGTAAGTCTCTTTAAAAGAAACTTGTATTACAAATTTCATTAAAGTTATACAGAAGATAATTTTTCCTACGAAAATTCTCTAAAAATGATAGAATATTAAACCATAAATTCTTTAACTAGAATCACTGCCAGAATATGAGACAAAGGGACTGTTTTTAAAGAGTTTTCTGCAAATATCTTGGTGAAATGAAGGACAATGACGGTTGGAGCTGAAACCTAAGGCTTTGTAAAACAGATTCCTTGCGACATTTTCTCTATAACCCGTATTGGTTAGGTTATTTGTGTTAAAGTTGACGTTTCGAATCGTAACTTTGTCGTTTTAAAAAGAAAAACTTTACTCCTAAGTAGGTGTAGATGGGGGTTCTGGGACCTCCACCGCATGCGTGCAGTCACGTCACAGGGTAGAGGAGTCTAACCTAAGATTACGTTATCCAAGATGGCGTCCAAGATGGCGTCCAAGATGGCGGCTAGGATGGCGTCCAAGATGGCGACTGGCAGCTGATATTCCAAGATGGCGGCTGGATAGACGACCAATAGTAGTCTAACCTGAGATGATGTAATCCAAGGTGGCGTCCAAGATGGCCGACCGGAAGTGAAAAACCCGGGAAATTGTACCTCTATAAGCTGCCTTTATCTCATTTTGTAGCTATAATTCCTTAAAATTCTGCGTACTTCGCTCAGAACCCTTATTCATCACAGGTCCCGTAACTTTCTTGCGGGTTGTTCCCAAGAAATATTCCTTGTTTATGCATTGATGGTCGTTGTAGGCATGTAAAACTGGAAGGGGAACCCCCGCGACGAAGCGGCGAGCCAAGGTTTTCAATTCAGGTTTAAATTGTTACCTCATTTTATTTGTTTAAAATATTTTTTCAAAAATGAATATGAGGTTCCCTTATTTGTCAACCTCACATAGAGAGCTAGCATATTTTATAATTTAAAGAAAGTATGGATAGAGCGACAGTAAATAAGTGTTGAAAAGGATATGTGTGTATGGTAGAAAATTTTCGTTATTTTCTGATAACTCAATTTCCAATTAGGCTAGAATATTCAATATTGAACCATAGTAAAACCTATGTAAACGCAACGTTGGTACTAAATTAAAGAAAAATAACATATATATCTGCGTCAAAAACTACTAATTTGTTACAAAAAAGCTTTGTATTGTTTTGTTTGAAAACACTAATTCGATTGGGTTAACTAAAACAAAACCATCCAAACAATTAGTAAGCAAAAATATCTGCCATGTGTTTAGTGAATTTTCCTAGAAAAAATTCACTAATTGGGAGATCCCGACTTTTCGATTTTGAAACAATTTCTTCCAATGAGCGCGATCTAGGACACCTATAACCTATTTCCGGGGTCAGTTTCAAGTTTAATATGTATATTATATATATATATATATATATATATATATATATATATATATATATATATATATATATATATATATATATATATATATATATATATATATGTGATGTGGTGTGTTGATAAAAATGAGCACGTACCTTCGTTTTGTAAGTGGCTTGGGTAAGTTAGTTAGCCAGGAAAATCGAACCATGTTTTTCCGGAAAAATTTTGGGTTTCCTTTAAAAAAAAATTACCTCAAAAAATAGAAAATCTATGATAACCAAATTTGCTACGTAAGTTTACAATATTAAAAGGAAACTATATACCAAAACATATTTCTATGTTAAAAGAAGAAAAAGTTATAAAAAAAATATTTGGTGCCTGATAATTTCTATGAAAATTAACTACCATAACGCACTTGCAGCGTCCAGACTTTTAGTGAATTTTCGTAGAAAAAATTTACTATTGGAGAGATCCCGACTTGAATTTTGAAAAAGAATTTGCAAATGAGCACGAACTAGGACCGCTATAACCCATATCCTAGGTCAGTTTCAATTTTTATATGTTTATATATGTATATATATATATATATATATATATATATATATATATATATATATATATATATATATATATATATATATATATATATATATATATATGTATATGTATATATATATATATATATATATATATATATATATATATATATATATATATATATATATATGTATATGTATATATATATATATATATATATATATATATATATATATATATATATATATATATATATATACCATCGCTCGTGGGGCAATTCATTACTAAAAAATAAGAAAAAAAGTTCCTGTGCACATGGGCCCGGAAACGCATAGTTTCTAATATACAGGGAGTTGAATTTTTTTTTAAATTTTTTATAAATAATTTCAAAACCACTGCATTGATTTTAATGAAACTTGGAACTTGAAAGTGTATTATGAAAGTGCATATTTTCAAGTGAGAATCTGCTTACAACTGCGTCAGTGGCGTGCGTACGGGGCAACTGTAAAAATTCATTTGGGGAAAAATATGTGCACCACTGTCTTTTTGCAATTTTGATACATCAGTTATGAAGCTTATTACATAAGCCACAAAAGCTACCTCTTGGTATTTTTTCGTTCAGGGTATCCCCTAGGAGATATGATTAATTTTATAAAAAGATGCAAAGTACCGATTAGTCGGCGTAATAATAATAATAATAATATATGTTTACTGCAACCATAAGAATATGAAAAACAAAACATACAGTAAACATTACAGCAATAAACGTGCAAATAACTAACCTACGTAAAACTTATTGGTGATAAACATTGAAATGAATATTACAAACATTGATAAAAAATGATAAATAAAAAATAAAAAAAAAAATGAAAACAGTAATCGTAAAGACACCATGATTTTTCCAAACTCTTGTTTTTTGTACATTACTCAATTGACTTTAATAACAAAGCCAAAGAAAATGTTGAAAGTGACCACCATTAGCGTCGTTACAATTATTTAACCTTCTGCGCAAAGATCTTCTTACTCTTCTGCAAATATTTGGATCTTCTCTAATGCTGTCAAATGCATATTCTATTCTTCCCAACAATTCTTCTCGTGTATTTACTGGTGTTTTATACACTATTTCTTTTAAATGACCCCACAAATAAAAATCGGGAGGATTCAGGTCCGGAGATTGAGGTGGCCATGACACCGGACCTCCACGACCAATCCATCGGTGACCGTATGTGTTGGCTAAATATGTTCTTACAACTGCTGCAAAATGTGCGGGCGCACCATCATGCTGGAACCACATTGTACCATTTCTCATAAAAAGCGGTAGTAACAACGGCAAATCATTTTGTAAAAAGTTTAAATATGATTCATGGTCAAGACGATTCGGTAAAACAACAGGACCAATTATGTGATTTTCAATAATAGCAGCCCAAATATTGATGGAAAATTGATACTGCGAATTTGCAACTCTTAGAGAGTGTGGGTTTTCATCGGCCCACGTATGTAAATTGTGAAAATTTACGATACCTTTTCGCGTAAATGACGCCTCATCAGTAAATAGTACACGTTTAGAAAAATGTTGGTCGTGCCTAAGTTTGTTTAAGAACCACTGACAAAACATTACCCTTGGTTGAAAGTCTCTAGGTAGAAGTTCCTGGACACGTGTAAAATGATAGGGATATAAACTTTGATCCTTCAGAGTTCTGTGAACTGATGATGCCGAAATATTACCCAGTTCGGTGGCAATAATTCTCGTACTTGTACTAGGATCACGTTCAACTCTATTTAATATTGCCTCTTCAACTCGTACAGTTCGGCGGTATCTTCTGCGTCCAGAGTCAGCTTTTAAAGGTTTTAAAGAACCAGTTTCTCTCAAATGTCTTACAATACGTGGGAAAATATTTTTGTCAGGAATTCTTCTTTGCGGATAAGTTGCCTGATAAACTCGCACAGCTTGTCTAGCATTTTGATTTGTTTGTCCATAAATTAACAACATATCAGTCAAATCCGCTGAAGTGTACTTAATGAAAACCATCTTGAGAGAAGGAAATAATATTAATGAGCAGCTCAGTATCAACAAATAACTAAAAACGAAAATACTGCACCGTATCAAAATTTAAAGAATAGCAAGAAAACTCTTTTGACGCCTACAAAGCACTTTAAAATTGTAGAATTGAGAGAACTGTCAAAAATTATAGTTTCATGGCACTTTACGATTACTGTTTTCATTACTCCAACGAATCGGTACTTTGCCCCTTTTTATAAAATTAATCATATCTCCTAGGGCATACCCTGAACGAAAAAATACCAAGAGGCAGCTTTTGTGGCTTATGTAATAAGCTTCATAACTGATGTATCAAAATTGGAAAAAGACAGTGGCGCACATAATTTTTCCCCAAATGAATTTTTACAGTTACCCAGTACGCACGAAACTGACGCAGTTGTAAGTAGATTTTCACTTAAAAATATGCACTTTCATAATACACTTTTAAGTTCCAAGTTTCATTAAAATCAATCCAGTGGTTTTGAAATTATTTATAAAAAATTAAAAAATAAATAAAATTAAACTCGCTGTATATTGGAAACTATGCGTTTCCGGGCCCATTTGCACAGGAACTTTTTTTCTTATTTTTTAGTAAGGAATTGCCCCACGAGCGATGGTGCATGTTTTTTGAAACAGCCTATATATATATATATATATATATATATATATATATATATATATATATATATATATATATATATATATATATATATATATATATATATATATATATACATATAAAAATTCATACTGACTCCGGATATGTGTTCTACGGGGCCTAATTAGCGCTCATGTGTGTGTGTGTGTGTGTGTGTGTGTGTGTGTGTGTGTGTGTGTGTGTCACATCGATAACTCAAAAAATAATGCGCCGATTTTGATAAAATTTGCCATGTACCTTCCTTTTGTAAATGGCTTGGGTAAGCTCCTTAGTCAAGAAAATGGGAATAGGTTTTTCGGGAAAATTTTATTATTCATTCGAACAAAATTTTTATCTCAAAAAATAAGAAAGCTATGGTAACAGAATTTGGTAGGTAGGTTTACAATATAAAAAGTAAACTAGAGACTAAAATTGAGATTTTTAGGTTACAGGAAAAAAAAAGTTATAATAAAATATTTTGTGCCAGATCATTTCTAGGAAAATTCACTGCCATAACGCACTTGCAGCGTCCAGGCTTTTTATAATTTGGCAGGTACATTCCCGTTGTAGATAATTTTCTGGAAAACTTTTATACCTTTAACGAAATTTGTAACAACATTTTTCAGAGAGACGGCAGTACTTACATATATCTGCCAAATTTAAATTATCTAGCTCCATAGAAAATATAATTTTTTTGAAATAATCGCTAACTGGGGTGTCTGAAACCGATCTCCAAGGTCCATTTAAATCCAAAAATTAGTTTTAATAGTATACCTTAATAATAGTGTACAAATTCACTACTAAAATGCACTTGCTGCGTCCGGAACTGTTTCTCTATATTTGTATATTTATTGATCTATTTATTTATTTATGTAATTTGAAACAAATACAAAGAAATAACTTTTTTCGCTAAATAAAGCAGAAATCAAAGTCTTGATATTCAAATCAGCGATTTTCTTTTTACAGAAATTAGCTAACACTCTCCATATATTATCTCGTTAGTTTTTATTTATTTGATACAGATACGCTTTTATTAAGCTTTTCTCTACTTACAAATATCAAAGATAAGAAACATAATTTTCCCACAGGAATGGTACCAATGTGTCAAGTTTCTAGTGTCTTACTTGGTTCAATCAAACCACAATAAATTTCTGTATTATTCTGCTCCACTTGACCAAAATTAATGTATAATGTTAGTAGAAACTTAATAATCACTTCGACTAGTAAACTATGGTAAAGTATCCACGTTAAAATAACTTCAATACACCTAAATCTATGCAAACGGCAGCGCCCTCTGTTGGTTGGTTGCAATATTCACTTCACAACGACGAAAGGAGAATGAAGAAGAAAGGAAGAAGAGAAGACACCTGCAGATAGAGCACCGAAGAATGTGTTCTTCCGTCTTTCCAGCTACATCACGCGGTTGTTTAACGAAGCTTTTAGTTAGCGACAGAAGCTTAAGTACCTAAATGTACAACGTTCATAATGTTTGTCCCTGACTTAAACAATTTTATATTTTTTTCTGACTTAACTTGTCCCCTTTTCTCAGCTGGATAAAGTAAGTGGTTTAAAATAATTGTCCAGGGCCTAACGTAAAGTTATTTTATTAGTTTAAGTTTATAACAATATGGTCTTTAATATAATCTTTAAAAAAATAGTTTGGAGGCAGCAAGTGCTTTATGGTAGCGACTTTTTATTAAAATGTTTTCCATCTCAAACACGTCGTTTTTTAAAGAAAGGCATTAAATCTGATTAACAGTATAACCTATATAATAAAAAAAATTACGATATTTCGTCAAAATAACTTTAGTGTTTGAACATCTACAAAAATTTTGCGAAAATAAACTTTAAAAGGTTCCAAAAAGTGGTCCTATTTCCCTAGCCAACAAACCTCTTTAAGCTATTCACACATTTGCCAAGTAGTAGCAGCAATGGTAGGGAGGCCAGCGCTACGCAAGTAGGCCACATATGGCCCTTTTTGCCAACCCCGGAAACTCAGTAACCATGCCATACTCCTCCTCGGTTTCGCCACAAAACCTCCTCGACCTCAAAATAAAGGCCATGAGGGTATTCGATTGGACTTCTCTGGCTCCATTGTAGAGTCCCCAAACCAAACAATTCGGTTATAAGACTTAAACATTCTCGCATTAACAGGTAGTGATAGGCGTTTCTTGAGTCTCGCCGCATTCCTGGCTAATAGGATCCCTCTCGACACCTACAAATGTAAGGTGTCTTTTGAGAGTACAGTAGCCTGTTAGCATCCCTGCGGCGAGGGGCAGAATGACTCCTACCAAGAATCCAGAAGGTCTTGTTTCTATTCGACATCTCAACTAAATCTCTCGCTTGCTTACGGCCACTGACTAACCCCCAGTGCTCTTCCGTGGCCACCTTAGTCCGTTTATTTAGGGCGGGGAAGACCACCTTCCTACTTATGCCTACAGCAGCCTCCAGGCCACCAGACCGCCGCCGGGAACGTAGCCTTGGGAGGTCATTCGCCACTTGATTCCGCGCCACGTCACAGTGTACCGGAACCCACACAAGTTGTACCCCACTTGTGCTGGACAGCTGCACAAGAGCGTCAGCGCCCTCCTGCACCAGCATTGACCTAACCCTGGACACGCAAACGGCCCGGAGTGCCGCCTGAATACCTGAACAAATTTATACACATGTCTCAGGGCACATCCTCACATCCTGTCGATTAGCTACAGGCAGAATAACGTACACCTCCGTTTCGCATGTCGTGGTGTATGCGCCGAGAGCATAGCTCTGGCGCACTCCCAGGGTATCGATGTATATTCCCGCCCCGAAGGAGTGCTGCTTTTCCATCCGTGATCCGTTGATGAAACAGCCCAGGCTAGCAGGCTGAAGGGCAACCTCATTTTCGCTCCATTGATCCTTGCTGAGGATTCTGAGGGTATATCTCCTAGTCAGTCGAACATTTTATACCTTGATGGTCAAAATTGCAATTTCCTTTTCCACCTCCTTGGAAACTTTGGCATGTCCTGTTATTGCTCTATCACTGCACCAGTTACCAGGGACTCGCATTCTGAGATGCGACACCATAGTCTCCTTTCTGACACAGATGGGAAGTGGTGGAAGCGCCAGGAAGACCACTAGTATGGCAATGTATCGTCTTCATAGCACCGGTGATACCCAGACTTGCCAATATTTAAAATGTGGCCAGCTTATGGGTAGCAGTTTGATTCTCACAAAACCACCATGACAATGCCCCAATAAGGATCCTCGGCCTAACGATCGCAGTGTAAATCCAATGGAGTGTCCGATGATTAAGTCTCCAGGTCCTTTCTAACACACGGCGCAACTGCCAGAGGGTCGCTACTTCCTTCCGCACTACTTCTTCTATTTGCGACTCACATGATAATTTGAAGTCCAGAACCACTCCCAGATATTTGAACTCCCGCCCTGAACTTCTCCAGAATCATCTTTTTAGTGAACATGATCATTTCCGTATTCGCTGTGTTTACGGAGGGACCCAGCTCACCACACCACCTTTCAATTATACTTCAGGCTGTTTGCATGCATGTACAGACGACGCGGAGGCATTTGCCGGTGATTAAGACCAGACCCTCATCAGCATATGCCTAAGCAAAGAAGCCTCGGAGAGCCATTCCACAAGGCCACCCAGACACCATACATGAGTAGAAAGGCAGGCTGCCCTGGGTAGAGCCGCTGGTCACTTCAACGTCCAGTTACGGCCTCTTAAGAGCGGTGAAACTCTCCTATCTTCCAACATGCTCGCTACCCAACTTATAATGTATCTAGGCGATCCCCTAGTAAAACGGCAAAAACCGTATCCGTCCTTGCATTTTTTATACATATATTTCAACAACACACCACGAGGGATTACAGCCTAAATAATATCGTAGCGTGGGTGTCGACAAGGGGAAAAGGGGCAACTAGTTAATTATGGACCTGAAGGTTTGGAGGTTCGGGGGAGAAGGAAAAACATGTGCCGGCAAGGAATTCCACAACTTGGCAGTCCTCAAGATAAAAGAGCGGGCATAACAAGATCTTCTATGTCTGGTGACCAGGACAGTAAAAGGGTGCATTCTATCTGTTCCCCTGGTAGATCTGTTGGGGGCAGCAGGTGGAGGAACTACGGAAGAAAGCTCCTCTGAGCAGTGGCCGTGCAGATATCTATAAAAGAGAGAGAGAGAGAGGTCACCAACAGAACGTCGATGGGCAAGGGATGGCACCCTTTAGATGAGGGTAGGGTTACCGATGAGACGCAAAGCTCTCTTCTAAATGGAGTCCAGGATAGCGAGTGTACAAGCGGCAGCGGCACCCTAGATATGGGAGCAGTATTCGAGGTTTTGCCTTATTTGAAGTATATAAGGTCTAGAGATTAGCTGTTGAATAGTATTTGCGAGCCCGGAAGAGGAAAGCTAATTTCTTGGCCGCCGCTTTTGCAATCGATGTGACATGTTGGTGCCAATTGAGATTTCGATCCACATAAATTCCAACAAGTGAAAAGGACTCATTAATTTAAATAAATTGGTTATTCATTGTGATGGGTCTAGGACTGGTGTACCTCTTATGAGATAGAAGGCAAGACTGATATTTTGTGGAGTTCAATTGTACAAAATTTCTACTTCCCCAGTCCAATATTTTTGAAGATTCACAGAGAGATAACCCTCCATGAGTCTGCGATCTTCATCTAACCGAGCTAAAGAGACAGACTTAGAATATTGTATATTTGCGTGAAGGATGCTGTCGTCAGCGTAACTGTGAATTAGGTTGAATGTGCTAGAGAGGAGGTCTTGATGTATCTAAGAAACAAAGTAGGGGTTAAAGCTGAACCCTGAGGGACTCCTGCATTAATTGGATACAGTTTAGAGGAATGGCCATCCACGACAACAGAAATGTTCCGGTTGGAGAGGAAATTTGCTGTCCAGATACAGAGTTTTGGTGGTAGGCCATAGGCTGGAAAGTAGTTAAGTAGCGCTGCATACCAGACCTGGTCGAATGCTTTGGATATGTCTAGAGCGACATTCTGGGATTCACCGTGTAGTTCCATAGGCTTGTTCCAAGAATGAGTGACAAAGTAAAGAAAGTCGGCAGATGATCTGCGCTGAAGGAATCCATACAGTCTGTCGTGGATTAGACTGTGTTATTCAAGAAATTTTAGTAATTTGGTGTTTATATACTTTTCCATCACTTTAGAGACGACTGAAAGGAGAGAAATAGGCCTGTAGTTGCTAGGAAGCGGTTTGGATCCTTTGTTGTACTCGAGCGTTTTCCAGTCACTAGGGAATATGCCTCTATTGTAACATGTCCAGAACAGACGAGTCAGAACAGGAAAAAGTTCTGGTGCGCATTTCTTTAAAACAACGTCAAGGCCAGAGGCTTTCCTGGTATTAATAGAAGAGAGCATCTTTCGTACCTTTTGAGTTTTGAAAATGATATGCGTCATTTCATGCGTGACACTTGGGATTGTTTGTGGTTCAACATTTAGAGGTGGGTTGAGAGTATAATTACTGGCGAAAAACGCGACAAAAAGTTCAGCCTTGCCTAGGTCGGTAAAAACAATTTCTTGCCCTGAAACAAGGGGTGGGAACATGCTCTTGCAGAAATTATTCCTAATAGATTACAAAGAGTCCAGAAGGGTTTGCCGCCGTTGGAGGTTGAGTGGACTTTGTTTTTGATGTGGTTATTAAACGAGTTTTTTGTCTCAGAAAGAATGCGGACATTGCGTCGTTAAATGCTTGACGGTTTTCTTGACTGGTATTGTGTAGAAGCGTTTTGTGTGCTTTGACCTTTTCAAGTCTGGCCTTGCCACAGGATTTAGAGAACCAGGGCTTTTGAGTGACTGAAGAGGTTTTCTGTGTACGTGGAATAAATAATTCCATGCCAGCTTTGATAATTTCGGTGACGTTTTGTGAGATATCAGAGGGGTCAGGATAAGGGAAGCAGACAGATGCCAATGTAAATGAGGAAAAGTAATCCCGCATTTCTTCCCAGTTTGCGGCGCTGTAGTGCCAAATGATACGTGGGTGTGATGATATGATGATTGTGTGACCTCGGGTTGCATTGCGCAGGAAGCAGTGACCACGCCGTAGTCTGAGCGACCAAGGGGGGCGGTGACTGGTATCTTATAGCATTCAGGTTTTGTAGTAAGAAGGAGACCCAAGGGATTTGAGCTGTGTGTTGGGATGCGAGGATAGTAAGTAGGTTGCTGAACCATATTGGCTGAAGAATTGCTGACTGCAAAGGCCTCTGCTGCTCTTCGTTGTGGATCGGTTTTTGAAGATCCTAGCCATTCCTTATTATGGACATTGAAGTCACCAAGAATAGTGACCTCGGAGGAAGGATATTCAGAAATCAGATGGTCGGTATTTTCAGAAAGGTAGACGCAGAGCTGGACAAAGTTGTCGTCAGAAGGTGACCGGTAAGTGCAACAGATGAATTTAGTTGCAGCCCTGAGAGAGAGAGAGAGATAGAGTTTCATTCAAAGTATGTATTTTCTTCCAGCTTCTAAATTGGGGTGTCTGGTGCATGGTAGAATTGCTACGGATGTATGCGCACACGCCTCAATGCAATCTAAAGGATGTAAGGAGCTCATACCCCGTGAGATTATGGTGATTAGTGGCTGTTTTGGCACTGATTTGCGTTTCGGTGAGGAAGGGGAGGTGGGGCCTATTAGCCTGGAGGAAATTGTGAACAGAGTTCAGGTTCAATTACATCAAATTTACAACAGAAGTTTACTTGCACCATTCTAGCTACATAGGTCTCATTTAAGTTACTCTAATACTTTCAAAAATATAGCGGTTTCAAAAATATTTTTCTATATTTTTGGGGGAAAATGTCCGTTGTAGCTGATTTAGGAACTCGCCCACGGTCTTCATATAATGAAAATATGTGCCAAATGCCTTTCAAATCAGTTGAGCATTTTCTGAGTTTTCCGAAAGTTTCACCATCGTTACCTCTCTATTAGTGAATTTATTAATGAAAATTCACAAATACAAGTGTCCCATTTGAAAAAAAATTGAGTCATCCAGTTTAACCTTTTACCTATTCAGCCACTATTTGTGAGCGCTTCTATATGACAGATCGCTTTTTTGAGTCCTTTAAATTTGATATATCGCAGCTTAAAAAAATTAATAATGAGTCAATATAGTAATCGCTCTTATTTTCACAAGAATTTTCTGACAAAATTAGTCTGGTTCTTTTTGTTTCACTCTGTGTAGAATTTCAGAGCTCAATTAATTTATATCCTTTAGAACTTGAAAATGAGACGGACAAGAAATTTTAATAATGCCTTTCTGTTACACTTATTACGTGCCATTTTTTACAGTCTCTAATTATTTTAAAGAACGGATATTTTTTATATACATTTCTAGTGTTTGTTTTTTAAATTAACTGAAAACGGTGTCCCAAATCTGTGTTGATTATTAACAAAAAACATCAATTACAGGCAAATTTGCTATTCCAAAAAAATTACTTCTCTATATAATTGCTTGTTTGTTGTCATTGTTGTTGATTAAGTTACTATAATTTCCCTCATAAGCACATTCTGCATGATCTAGAGAGCGTACTCTTGTTCACGATGAGTGCGAAAACGCTTCATACATCATTATGCCTACGTGGTGACACGCTACGGTTATTTAACAAAAGAGCATTGTTGAGAATCTTTGCCAGACACGCCGAAAACTTATTTAATTAAAAATTAGTAAATTAAGATGGTAGGTGGTAAAAGGGTCATTAATAATGGGAAATAATGGTTGAATTTATCTTAGAACCCGTTTGCGTTATACAGTGTGTCCCAAACTGGATGATAATGTATTGCTATCTCCATTATTATTAAAGATAGGGAGACGGCTAAATCAGCGATGTTTTGTAGAATTTCATGCTCGTCCCAAATATGACTAGTATTTTGCCCTGTCTCTTGTCGTTTTCGAGTTATTTTGAAAAAAATGTCGATTTCTTTTTTCTTCAATATCTAAGTAGGTGTTGATCTGAGATGTCTAAGACTTGCACATTATCAGGACACAAAGTAATCTTTTTGTGCTATTCTCAACTTTGTAATGTCATTTGTTTGAGCTACATGTATCAACGTTTGTTTTTATTATGGCAGCCATACTGGATTTTTTGCTCATGTCATTTCTTTCCAGTGATGTGAAACATGCTTGAGAAATCTTGTAATTGCACTGAAAATTTGGATAAAAAACGTTTTGAGGACAGTATGCTATCAAATCCAATACCAGAAAACAAATTACAAAAAAAAGTGTTCAAAAAGCAGTAGGCCATGGAGCCTAACAATAGACTTCTACTTTTATCATAACTTTCCGTAATGATTCACGATAAAAAGAATAGGAACTTTGAGAACACCAATGAATCGGCCCATTATTACAAATTATATTTTACATTACACCATTATCCTACAAAATGGTTATAATTTAATTAAATAGGTAAACCTAGTAAATAACTAAATTTACTAACAGAACTCAAAAAAATCAGATTAATGATTTACGAAGATGCCTTTGAAAATTGTTGCTATGGATAAAACACTATCGCAACAATTAAGAATACTGTCATTCTTAATTATCTGAACAACTTGAGTTGTATTTAACACGTTACTTAAAGGAGGTCGGCAGTTGATCTGCGGTGACAGAATCCATACTGCCTGTCGTGGATTAGACTTTGTTTAAAACAAATGTAATTCGGTGTTTATATATTTTTCCATCACTTTAGAATTGCCTGAAAGGAGAGAGATAGGCCTGTAGCTGCTAGTAAGCGCTTTGGATTCTCTCTTGGGGACGTGTTGTACTCGAGCAGTTTTCCAGTTACTAGAAAATATTCCTCTATTGTAAGATGTCTGAAACAGATGAGTCAGGACAGGAGTTCTGATGCGCATTTTTGAGAACAATTGCTAGGATCTTGTCAAGGCCATAGGCTTTCCTGGTATTAAGAGAAGAGAGCATATTTCGTACCTTTTTAGTTTTGAAAATGATACCCGTCATTTTATGCGCGACATTGGGGATTGTTGGTGGTTGAACATTTGGATGTGGGTTGAAAGTAGAATTGCCGGCGTACAACAAGGTAAATAGTTCAGCCTTGCCCAGGGCGGTAGAAACAATTTCATCCCCTGAAACAAAAGGTGGGAACGTACCCTTGCAGAAATTATTACCAATAGATTTAGCAAGAGTCCAGAAGAGTTTGCTGCCGTTGGAGCTTGAAAGGACTTTGTTTTTGATGTGGTTATTAAAGGAGTTTTTTTTCCTAGAAATAATGCGGACATAGCGGTTTCTTGCGTCGTTAAATGCTTGACGGTTTTCCTGACTGGGATTGTGTAGAAATGTCTTCTGAGCTTTGACCTTTTCAAGACTGGCCTTGTCACAAGATTTAGAGAACCAGGGCCTTTGAGCGGCTGAAAAGGTTTTTTGTGTACGTGGAATAAATAATTCCATGCCATCTATGATAATTTCGGTGACGTTTTGTGAGATATCAGAGGGGACAGGATGAGAGAAGCAGACAGACGCCCATGGAAATGAGGAAAAGTAATCCCGCATTTCGTCCCAGTTCGCGGAGTTGTAGTGTCAAACGATACGTGGGTGTGATGACTATGTGACCTCGGGTTTTTTCTGGAAAAACTGATTCGATTAGGCTGGCTAACGCACTCGTCCGCGATCTTAACAAAATGGAAATATGTGCCAAATTTTATTTCAGCCAGTTTAGTGTTTTTGAGTTATCGCACGGATACGTACATACATATATACACAGTGACCCATTGAAAACGAGCTGGCAGCCATAACTGCCAGGAAAATATTTTGTCGGCAAAACCTGAAACACGTCAAGTTTGTTTTTGAGTGGGACAGCTTTTGACGTAAAAAGTATAGCCCAAACTTTAGAATAGGGATTATGTGATATCTCATTGACAAGAGCTTTTGATCCCTTATACACTCCTTTTTAGTGATTTTTTTTATAAAAATACAGAGCTATCGACGATGACTATGTCAAAAAATTTATAAATTAGCGCGAATTTGGGACTGTAGAACCCGAAACCAACGTCCGTTTGAATTTATATATATATATATATATATATATATATATATATATATATATATATATATATATATATATATATATATATATATATATATATATATATATATATATATATATATATATATATATATATACAGGTCGGCGCATTTAAAACGAAACAGACCGATTTGCGTCCAGCAAAATTTTTTTTTAAGAAATTCTGAAACACGTCAAGTATAATATTGAGGGTCCATGTTTTGACATAAAACTCAACTTTGTCACATCAACCCCTTAAGGGTGGTGATAACAACCCTTATATTTTTAATAGGGAACATGGGTTGAAAGTTCCTTCCTTTTCTGAATTCAGCACACTAGTTTTATCAAAAATTATTCACACTTGGAGTTGCAAGAATCTATTTCATTCATTGTGATGAGAAATGCACTACTTAGTAAATTGTTCGTAAAAAAAAACTAAAAAACGAAACCAAACGTTCAAAAATGTTTATTCAGTTAAGTAAGTGTTCAAATTGTTGACCACCAGCTTCCATACAAAAGTACAAATTTTGTTCAAAACGAGCTCTGACATTCTGGAGCATTTGTGGAGTTATTAGACGGCATTCTTCAACAATGCGTCGTCGCTTTTCTTCCAGAGACTCTGGTTCTGTTGCAAAATTCTACTCTTCAAATGGCCCCATAGAAAGAAGTCTAAAGCAGTTAAATCCAGGGGGCCACTCAATACCACTTTCACGGTCAATCCGTTGCTCTGGAAACTGTCTGCTAAAAAAACTCCCTTAACACGTTGTGAAAAATGCGGAGGAGCTCCATCTTGTTAAAACACTAATTGATTTTCTTGATAGCAATCATCGTTTTCAACAATGTCAATTAGTAGAGGGTAAACGATATCTTCTACTAACTCCAAATACGTTTCTCCACTCAAATTTCGATCAAGAAAAATTTGTCCGATTAAACTGTCTCCAAAAATGCCAGTCCAGACATTCAATTTCTGTGGAGTTTGAGTGTGGACTTTGTGAAAATTTCTTGCATAATTATCTGCCCAATAACAACAACTATGACGATTGACTATAGAGTTTAATAAAAATGTACACTCGTCTTAAAAAGAGATATTGAACAGAAAGTTACAGTTATCAGCTATTCGGGCAGTCATAACTTCACAAAACTCCAGCCGCCGATCATAATCATCTTCATTCAGTTGTACAAGATGAATTTTATACAGGTGAAATTTGTGATGCTTCAATATTCGCTGAATGTTCTTCTTTTGATGTTTGAAACAGTGGCCAATTTTCTTGTGCTCAATGTTGGGTCTGCAGCAATTTGTCCTAAAACTTCAATCTCAGTAGTCTCATTTCTAACCTGAAATTCACGTTCAGGATCATGTTTTCTGTAGGCTACTGAACCACTTTGTCGAAACTTTGCAGCTAACTCCAAAATGTATTTTCTGTTAACATGTCTCTTCGGATGTCGTTCATTAAACAAATTTGCGGTACGGTTGGCACAGTCATCGTTTTTGAAAAAAAAAAGAGTAATTATTTCAACTCTTTCTTCTACAGAATACACGATTGTGAAATTAATTTTCGGTAGTAGTATCAAGTATCAAACCGACCGATAAACTGACATAATAAACCGCATTTTTCTCATTCCGATAATAAATGTTCTGATAGTCAAATTTTTGTTTACAAACGAAAAAAAAACATTGACTATCAGCACATTTCCTACCGGAATGAGTGAATTGCGTTTTTGCATCTTCAACTGTGAATAACTTTTAAACGAGTTGATAACACTTTTAAAAAAATTTATGTGCTGAATTTAGAAAAGAAAGAAATTTCAAATGATATAACACTAGACCCATGTTCCCTATTTAAAATATAAGGGGTGTCATCACCACCCTTAAGGGGTTGATGTGACAAAGTTTAGTTTTATGTCAAAACATGGCCCCTCAATATTAAAATTGACTTCTTTCAGCGTTTCTTAAAAAAACTTCTCTGGACGCAAATCGGTCTGTTTCGTTTTCAATGCGCCACCCTATATATATATATATATATATATATATATATATATATATATATATATATATATATATATATATATATATATATATATATATATATATATATAACTCAAAAAGTATTAGCCGATTTTTATGATATTCGGCAAGAATGTTTCTTTTATTAATAGCTTGGATGAGTGAGTTAGCCAACTGTATCGGTCCATTTTTTTTAATTAAATTTTTCCTAAATAAGTTATATCTCAAAAGATAATAAAGTTCGCAACTAAAGACATAAACACTTACACTATGCGATGATAACTCATTACGTAGCGAATTTTCATGAAAATCTTTCAACTTGGCATAAACCTCAAAAAGCAAATAAAAAATGTCCCTGAAAATAATAAATTAACTTTCATGATTTTCCGCACTTATGATGCTTCTATTATGAGGTTTTTGCTACATACAAAAGTTAGATTCTTTTGGCTAACAGAAAAACAGTCTCTTAATATGTTTAAAAAGTCTGCATGCAGCCGGTCGTTATGGTAGCGAATTTTCATACAAATGAACTGGCACCAAACATTTTTTCGTTAAATGCTTATACATCTTGTTCTTGTAATATAAAGATCTCAATTTTAACATATACTATAGTTTTAGTGAATTTTCTTTAAAAAAAAAATGCACTAATGAGATCCCGATTTTTTTATTTTGAAAAAAATTTCTTCAAATGAGCGCTAATTAGGCCCCCTAGAATACATATCCGGGGCCAGTTTCGATTTTTATATGCATATATATATATATATATATATATATATATATATATATATATATATATATATATATATATATATATATATATATATATATATATATACTACACTAAACCCGAATGTTTTACAGGGGCATAACTTTTTCGATGATCAACTTTCTGCAAATCTGTTCAGAAAAACTGAAAACTACTAATTTTTTGTTCGAAAAAGGTATACTTAGTTGAAACTCATAAAGTGAGTGGTTACAGAGATATTGCGGTTTTAATAATGGTGTGCATTGAAAATCTCTCAAATCTGAAATTTTATTCTGGCCCAGAGTTCATCTCTGGAGTTACAAACATTATTGTGTATGTACCAGTTGTTTCAAGTAACCCCAATGGAAAATTCTAGAGGATTGAGGTCGGTGTATTTTAATCATAATTTTCTAATTCTAAATCAATTCCTAAAAATTGGGAAGTTTCTCTGGATTTAATTCGATTTCATAGAATAAGTATGTTTTTGGCAAATAAAAGATGTATTCCTGTGGACATATCACGACGCTAATAACTATAGCAGTTGATTGGCCGGGTCAACAACTGTCAATGAAGTAGATGAAATATCTTTTGTTTTTCGTTTTCATAGGGATGTCATTTGCGTAACACAATAAACATAATCTGTCAATTTTGACAAGCACATGGTTTTTCAATTAAGAGCAGTAGGTAGTTATTATTTCTGAAATGCCTCGCCATAATGAGTTTAGCAATATTGAGAAGAGAGATATGATCTGCGTTTATGCGCAATCAAACTTCCGTAGCCACCAAGCCGGCGCCAGATACTTGGAATTATATCCTAGTCGTAGACAACCAGATCACAAGACCTTTAGAAGATTATACGATAAATTAGGTATGTAAAAGAGTAATATGCACTCATTGCCATTGATTATTACTGAAACGAAAGTTTTGACAAAATTCACACCTGAGTGCTGGAAAAATCGTGAAATACACATTTTGTTACACGGATGCGTATCATCTCGTCCTAATGTATTCGTAGGTGAAACTGGTTCTTTCAATTCGAAGTCGGAAGTTGGTGGACCAAGACGTCCTGTACATCAAGAGGAAGAGATACTAGTACGCCTTGCAGAAGATCCGGAAACAAGCGTAAGACGCCTCTCTGCAGCAACTGGAATAAATAAATCAAGTATTGGTAGACTTCTCAGAAAAGAAAAGTTACATCCTTACCACTTCACACCAGTGCAGAATCTTTTACCTCTAGATTTTCTATCTAGATTGGATTTTTGAGAACGCATTCGTCGGTATCAGAATGACGATCCGTTTTTCTTCAACAACATTCTATTCACTGACGAAGCGACATTCACAAGAAGAGGAGTTTTCAATTTCAAAAATGCTCACACATATGACAGCAGCAATCCTCATTTGACGCGAAAACACCATTTTCAACATGAGTTCTCCATTAATGTCTGGTGTGGCATACTAGGCGACGTGTTGTTGGGACCAATAGAACTTCCTGCAAGGCTCAATGTGGAGAATTATTCAATTTTCTTGAGAGATCAACTTCCTATTCTCTTGGAAGATGTCCCTCTAGACGTGCGCAGGAGATTATGGTTCATTCACGACGGGGCACCTGCCCATTATGGACTTCCTGTCAGAGAATTTCTGAACCAAAATTATCCGCGCCGATGGATAGAGCGAGGTGGAGATTTTCCTTGGCCTGCACGTAGCCCCGACCTCAATTCTCTAGATTTCTTCCTCTGGGGTCACTTGAAAGAATTAGTATACAAGAATATTTGTAACTCCAGAGATGAACTTTGGGCTAGAATAATCGAATTCAGTGATATATCAAAAAACGATTATCAAACTTTTTTTAAGGTGAGGCAAAATTTTGGGTTGAGACTAGAAAATGTATTGAAGTAGGCGGAGGCCATTTTGAGAATCTTATTAAGTGAATTGTTCGATAATTGTCAATTTTTTCTTATAATTTAGTGATAATAATAATGTTAATAAAATTTCAGATTTGAAAGATTTTCAATGCACACCATCATTAAAACCGCAATATCTCGGTAACCACTCACTTTATGAGTTTCAACTAAGTATACCTTTTTCGAACAAAAAATTAGTAGTTTTCAGTTTTTCTAAACAGATTTGCAGAAAGTTGATCATCGAAAAAGTTATGCACCTGTAAAACAATCGGGTTTAGTGTAGGTGGCGCCAACTATGATGTAGCTCAAAATAGGTATCACGGTTGGAAGCGGCATCCTCGATAACTCCCTATTCCAAAGTTCCAAATCAATATTCCAGTAATTAGCAGAAAAACGAGCGATTTAATTTTTTTCAAAGTCAATTTTAACACACTGTATATCGAAAACAAGCAACAATCGGACAAAACGTATTAATGAAAGTCTTGTTAATTTTTGATGCTCTATCCGAATATATGGGTTTGGCCCATTGTTAGAGGGACACCCTGTATATATATATATATATATATATATATATATATATATATATATATATATATATATATATATATATATATATATATATATATATATATATATATATATATATATATATATATATATATATATATATATATGTATGTATGTATCACACCGATAACTCAAAAAATAATGGGCCGATTTTGACAAAATTTTTGAATACCTTCCTTTTGTAAGTGACTTGGATAAGTTCGTTAGCCAGAAAAATCTGCCAAGGTTTTCCTGGAAAATTTTGTGTTTTCTTTAGAAAAAAATTCATATCTCCGGAAATAACAAAGTAAGGGTAACCAAATTTGGCACATCGTTTTATATCGCTATACGTAAACTACTTCCCAAAATTTAGCACTGCAGGTCAAAATACAAAAAAGTTATGGGCATTTAAAGAAAAATAAAGGACCTCGGTGGTTCAGAGGTAAGAACGTGTGCCTTTGAACCGAAGGGTACTGGGTTCGATCCCGGAGTACTCCTTTCACTTTTTCAGTACAAACTGTAAAATTAACATCAACCGAGGCTCTGACATTGTATTTGAGCAAGTTGAATGTCTGCACGTTCCGCCCTTCGGAGGGGGCGTAAAGCCGTCGGTCCCGTGTCCATGCGATGTTGGGCACGTTAAAGATCCCTACCCTCCTTACAGAAAGACAGGGGTTCGGCAAAATTTCCAGGATAGTGAGGTGAAACTGCTCCCTGGCGTCGGTGATTGGCCATAGTCGCGGAAATAGGCCGACGTTAAAGAAACAAAAACAACAACAACAAAGAAAAATAAATTGGGGTTTTCCTCAAAACGTCAAAGTGACAATTTAAAACGTCGAAATTCGCAACATTTAGGCAAATAACTTGAATCTAATACGGGCTATGGAAAGAAAATGTCTCAACAAGAATGTTTTACAAACCCTGAAGTCTTAGTTTCAACCGCAATTGTCCTTCATTTTACTAAAATGTTTCCAGAAAATTCATTATAAAAAGATCCTTTCTCTGATGCTTGGTAGTAGTCTTAGTTTATCGTTTAATGGTATATAACTTTTGTCGAATTTTCGTAAAAAATCAATAAAGTTCAATATATCCGTTAATCTACAAGATATGAAAAAAAATTTATACATTAATTATAGCGTGTCTTGAACTACTTCTTAAAAAATATTTCTACAATCACAGGTAACCCATAAGTTGTTGGAGATACAAATAAATTTCTTTTAGTCGAAAACGCCTTATGTTTTTGCATTTTCCATCGAAATATAATGCATGTTTGCAAGTAAAGAAATTCTGGACGCAGCAAGTGCGTTATGGTAGCGAATTTTGATTAAATGCTTCATATTTGAAAAGCTAAATTTGCTATTAACCTATAAGGTTGACCAAGAAACAGATTTTTCGGTTACACTTTAAGTTTACTTTGGGAAATTTTTTTACGTTTTCAAACAATAAAGTTATTTTGATGAAACATGGCACATTGTTTTTACTATATATGTTATGCTGGTAATTAAATGTGATGCCCGCTTTCTGAAAAAAAACCACATATTTGCTATTAAAAACATTTTTATGAAAATTCACTACCATAACGCACTTGCTGCGTCTTTGAGTTTTTATAACATAAACCCACGTACCAAATTCATTTTCGAGAGGAAACTGCAATTCTGCCCAGAAGACCTGGTCAGATTTTCCTGAATAACAAATTTGTCCAAGATATTTACAGAGGGAAGGCACCTGCAAAATTTCATCAAAATCGGTCCAATATTTTTTGAGTTATTAATTTTTTGCTTCTTTCTGGGAAAATTCACTAAAGGCTGAGGAAAATTCGCTACCATAACACACTTACTGCAACCTAACTATTACCACCAGTTATATATAATTTCTCCGTATATTGATTTATTCACTAAAGAGAGGAATTCTTTCGAATTCATTTTGCTAAATAAAAAATTAACAGATTCAAATCAGAAACTTTATAATTTAAACTGCTGCTACAAAGTCGCAGAAAGGGTCTATTTCAAATAAGTTTTCTGCAAACAATGTATAACAACAGCTATTAAAACCAAAATGTAAGACCCTGCCACACTCCTTGCAATGTTTATTGGCCAAAAATCACATTTGTTTCATAATGTTTATTTAAAAGTCACTAATTTTGACGTTTAAAATCGCAAGTTTTAGGTTTCCTGAAGAAAAATCATACAGAATTTTTTTTGTAGTTATTCACCTTTCAGCGCTAAAAAAATGAATCTTTACCTGTAAAATGGAATATATTTTGGTAGTCACATATATCACGTATATCGTTTTTTTTAACAAATGCACATAGAAAATACACAAGCCAAAGTTAAAAAAGTATTTTTAAAATATATTTTATATAAACAGAAAACCTAGGTCAGGATAAGTTGCTGGGATTTGATCGTGACAGTGAAATCTAATCGTGTAACAATAACCCAATTATTTAAATTTCAGTTCCATTTATAATCACTATTTATACGCTGCACTGATTAAATTCACAAGTAAAACAGCATAAAATATTCACAATACCATGAAGCATAAGCTATTATTGCATATTATATTAATTCGACTCAGGCGTAACAAATTTATAACAATTTCTCAAAGAATACGCACGAAAAGCACGAGATTATAAAATATCGACCTACTGGAGGTCTCCGCTCTGGTTTACTTTTCTATCAACATATTATCGTCTTTGCTAAATACCCAAAGGCATCAAATTTCAATCTTGTTTAGTCTGAGGAGCTTCCAAATTTCACTTCTTCTTAATGTGATACACTGAAAGTAAAAGCAATTCTCTAATCTTACGCTATGTAAGTTATCTAACGTTGAAAGTATATAACTCGGCATGATATAATCTTTTCACCTTATTAAAATCTCTACTCAAAGCTCTATCATATAAGATTAAGAAATAAATGGAAACAAGCACATTATCGTTTTGTATTTAACTTTTTATTTAGTCTTTCCTCACAAATAAAAATAACTTAAAATAACGCATAAAAAATTAAAAAATATAAATAAATAAATAATTTAAACAATAAATAAAACTTATCGTGTCTTCTGAGCGTATGCGTTGTAGGCTAGATTTTGCGCTTCCTGTTTATCATACGATCTTCCCCAACCAGATCCATGGCCACCTGATACAACTTCAACATGGCCGCTGTCATGACCACCGGTTCCACTAAGAAGCTTCTTCAAACCTATGATACCAGCAAGGACTAGAGCAAGCTTTGATACAATAAGAGCTTTGCCAGCAAGCAATGCAAGGGCTCCCAGAGCCAAGGGAATCAGAGTACCTCCAAGAATGAGAGGCAGAATCAGCAAGCCACCCTTGCCTTTCTTCTTCCTTCCCTCTTCGCTAAACGACCTCTGAAGTTCAGAAGCTGTAGGCAGTTTTACCTTTAAAATAATAGAAAAACATAGGTCAAAAAATTAATCAGTCATCGAGAGTACAGTTTATATTAATTAGCAAATTAATTTTAAATTCCATGTTGTTCAACATAAACCTGCAAACATTTTCACTTCGATTATACCCTTAGAGTTTTATACCTTGGACATGTATTTATAGTTTGAAAACTCAAAAAAACAATGAAGAGAGAGAGACAAAGTAATTTAAAAAAAAGTTATAACGTTATTAATTTTTACTTTTTTAGATATTCATAACAGTGATGTCAGCTTACCTGTAAAGTGTGTGTTTCAAAGAAATTTGAGACTCGATCTGCAATCATGGAGTTGAGGGCATCTTCACGTTCACTCATTGACCTTGGCAGGGTGGCTTCGATGTCCTGTTCCGACTTGACTTCTGTTTCTTTAGCGGCTTTAGGATCCTTCACGAAAGAGACACCTTCAATTAAATTAACATCGGAGTAAACACGCGCAGCACGATCCAAAGCAGCAACTAATTTTAATTTAAGACAGGGGGTCAAATCATGTGCTGAACATTCCTGGTACACTTTATACGCGTATCTTAGATCACCAAGAAACGATGAAGATTCTTCAGATCTCGCGGATTCGTGGTGAATTGAATTTTGAGGTGCACCTGACGTGGTGCGACCCCAAGCCACTGTCGCGATGGCAGCAAGAAAAACGAAACACTTAACAAACATGATGGAGGTAACTGATACAAATTCACTTGCACTTGTTAGTTTTATATAGTGAAGCTGGTCCCTACTAGGAATGTGTCCTGGTGGCTCGACGTGTTTTATACCCCTCCTCTTTGGTCAGTTGTTTACGATATTGTTGTGTGGCCCCTTCCTCGGGCTACCCATCAGCCATGACATTGACCGAGACGTTAAACAGATCAATTTCTACGGACGTATCCTCAATGGGTATGGGTAACGTGTGTTGTTACACCTGATGGGAGACGTAACGCACCAGACCAATTAACATGCTAGCGCACACGGAGCACTGCAAGTAGACCACGGCTCCTGCCGCATGTAAATGAAATTTTGTGGAGATGTGTTTACAGCAGGAATTTACGGGGATAGATCATTATATTTGTAATAGTGTAAGATTATCTAAACTTTAATTATTTTATTTCAATACACTACATATTTAATTTTAGTTAACATTTTACGTAATCCAAACAACGAAGGGTTAATAGTACAGGCAATGGAGAATTTTTTTCTGCATTAAACTACAGTAGTTATTTAAAAAAAATAGGTTCAGAATGACGTACTGAATGTAAAAACATAAAATCCTTACAAATTAGGAGGCCGGAAGTGGTGATATTTTGAGAAAAACCGTTTCGACCTATATCTCCGTAACCGTGCACTTTAGGTCAAAAATAGTAATGACCTTTATTGTAGATAATTGCATTTCTCATTTTTTTTTTTTGTATCACTCACCGTTTACAACTTATACGACTATTAGCATTCATTTATTAACTTTTTTACCTATATATTTGTTAATAATTGTTTAAAAAATAAAATGCTTATAACTTAACTTTTCAATCGACAAATTTTCTAGAACTTATACTTAAAACTTTTTTTTCTAAAATTATTATTAGCGCATTTTCTTTAAAAAAATTAACTAATGAGACCTCGACTTTTGAATTTTGAAATTATTTTTTTGAAATAGGCGCTAATTATGCCCCCTAGAACACATATCCGGGGTCAGTTTATATATATATATATATATATATATATATATATATATATATATATATATATATATATATATATATATATATATATATATCACACCGATAACTCAAAAACTAATAGGCCGATTTTAATTAAATTTGGTGAATACTTTCATCTTGTAAGTGGGTTAGATAAGTTTGTTAGCCAAGAAAAACGGCCCAGGTTTTCCTGGAAAATTTTGTGTTTTCTTTCGAAAAAAAATCATATCTCCGGAAATAACAAAGTAAGGGCAACTAAATTTGGTACGCGGTTTTACGTTATTATGGGTAAGTTGCCTACCAAAACTCACGTCTATCGATTCAAAGACAAAAAAGTTACGGGCATGTAAAGAAATAATTTGGGGTTTTCCTCAAAACGTCAAAGTCGTGAATTAAAACGTCAAAATTGGCAACATTTACGCAAAGAACCTGAAACTAATATAAGCTATGGAAATAAGAGGTCTCAAGAAGAATGTTTTACAAAGCCTGAAGTCTTAACTTCAACCGTCATTGTCCTTCATTTTACTAAAATATTTCCAGAAAAATTTGTCGATTGAAAAGTGCAACATTTAACGCGTTATAACTTTGAAAACATTAATTTTAGAAAAAAAAGTTTTTTATGAAAATTGTGGGAAATTTATATATAAGCATTTTATTTTTTAAACAATTATTAACAAATGTATAGGTAAAAAAGTCAATAAATGAATGCTAATACTCGTATAAGTTGTAAACGGTGAGTAATACAAAAAAAAATATTTCACAAAAAATATGAGAAATGCAATTATCTACAATAAAGGTCATTACTATTTTTGGCCTAAAGTACACGGTTATGAAGATATAGGCCGAAACGGTTTTTCTCAAAATGGCGGCACTTCCGGCCTCCTAATTTGTAAGGATTTTGTGTTTTTACATTCAGTACGTCACTCTGAACCTATCTATCGAAAAAAAAATAACTCCTATAGTTTAGTGCATTATGGAAAAGAGTAACGGGCTCCTCTATTGCATGTACTATAATAAGTACACTTGGAGAACCCATATCACCACAACACATCCTTTTATACACCTGACGATCGTTTCACTAACAAATTTAGCGTAATCAGAAGAACAATTCTTTCATCCTCTCATGACGCTAACTTTGTTAGTGAAACGATGGTCAGGTGTTTAAAAAGATGTGTTGTGGTAATTTGGGTCCTCCAAGTGTACTTATCAGTGCTTCTCGCAGGTTCCAATCTTCCCTTAACGAAGGGTTGACTATGAACAAAGTTATCTGGGAAATTGTATATTGCTTAACTTCATAACATTTTAATACTGTGATGTGGGTTTGTCAGCGTGATAATAAAAGGAAATATGCACCCTGTATCTGGAAATAGAACTTGATAACAGCGTTGACAGATCTACGTTTCCTAAATGCATTATGGATAATCATCATAGACCCACTGTCAGCGGCTCGTGCCTCAATGCATTGGGGGTGCGCAAGAAAAAAAAGTTCGGGATGCAGCAAGTGCGTTATAGAAGTGAATTTTTATTAAATGCTTCAAATTTGAATAAATCAAGTTTCTACAAACTTGAAAAGTTGAATTTTGGCGTATAGTAAGGTCTTACCTAGAACAATATATCTACCAAATTTCGTCAAAAGACATACTTGGTTCTCGGGTTGAACCGCGTCCAGAATTTATTAAAACTCGACGTTTCGGCTAGGCCTAGGGTTGAACACACTGAGACCTTAGAGACGATTTCCAGCGAGATTCGTGGAGTAGGCAGATTGAGGCCCCGTTATCGAGCTACAACAACTCAGCCCACCTTTGTCCACCGCTCTAAGGAGTAGGCAGATTGAGGCTTTAGAGTTCATGTTCCTACATATTTCCTTTACCTCTTGAAAATGGCTCTAAGCCAGGAGCCGAAACGTCAAGTTTCAATAAATTCTGGACGAGGTTCAACCCGAGAACCAAGTATGTCTCATATATATATATATATATATATATATATATATATATATATATATATATATATATATATATATATATATATATACAGAGGGTGGCGCATTGAAAACAAAACAGACCATTTGCGTCCAGAGAATTTTTTTTTAAGAAACACTGAAACTCGTCAATTTTAATATTGAGAGAACATGTTTTAACATAAAACTCAACTTTGTCACATCAACCCCTCAAGGGTGGTGATAACACCCTTATATTTTAAATAGGGAACATGGGTGGAGTGTTACACCATTTCAAAGCTCTTTCTTTTCTGAATTCAGCACACAAATTTTTTTGGAAGTTTTATCAACTAGTTTAAAATTTATTCACAGTTGGAGTTTCAAGAACGTATTTCATTCATTGTGATAAGAAATGCACTAATTAGTCAATTTTTCTTTAAAAAAAAAACTAAAAAACAAAACCAAACGTTCCAAATGTTTATTCAGTTAAGTAAGTGTTCAAATTGTTGACCATTATAAATTTTGTTCAAAACAAGCTCTGATATTCTGGAGCATTTGTGGTGTTATTAGACGGCATTCTTCAACAATTCGTCGTCGTAATTCTTCCAGAGACTCCGGTTCTGTTGCGTAAATTCTAGTCTTTAAATGGCCCCATAGAAAGAAGTCTAAAGGAGTTAAATCCGGTGAGGGGGGCACTCAATAGCACCTCTACGCCCAATCCATTGTCCTAGAAACTCTCTGTTGAAAAACTCCCTTTGTGAACAATGCGGAGAAGCTCCATCTTGTTGAAACACTAATTGATTTTCTTGATAGCGATCATCATTTTCAACAATGTCAATTAGTAGAGAGTAAACGATATCTTCTAGTAACTCCAAATACGTTTCGCCACTCAAATTGCCATCAAGAAAAATTGGTCCGATTAAACGGTCTCCAAAAATGCCAGTCCAAACATTGAATTTCTGTGGAGTTTGAGTGTTGACTTCGTGGAACTCTCTTGGATTATTATCTATCCAATAACGACAATTATGACGATTGACTAGTTTAATAAAAACGTACACTCGTCTGAAAAACATATATTAAACAGAAAGTTCCCGTTATCAGCTATTCGTGCTGTCACAACTTCACAAAACTCCAGACGCCGATCAAAACCATCTACATTCAGTTATTGTACAAGATTAATTTTATACGGGTGAAATTTATGATGCTTCAATATTCGCTGAATAGTTCTTCTCTTGATGTTTGAAACAGTGGCCAATTTTCTCGTGTTCAAAGTTGGGTCTCCAGCAATTTCTCTGAAAACTTCAATCTCAGTAGAATACACCATTGTGAAAATATTTTTCGGTAGTACTATCAAGTATTAAACCGACAGATAAACTGAAATAGTAAACCGCATTTCTCTCATT
This sequence comes from Tillus elongatus, assembly GCA_964006375.1. Lineage (NCBI taxonomy): Eukaryota > Metazoa > Arthropoda > Insecta > Coleoptera > Cleridae > Tillus > Tillus elongatus. The sequence goes on along the minus strand of OZ023266.1, from coordinate 36,944,904 downwards.
CCGATAAGACATGTTCTGATAGTCATTTTTTTTGGTTTAAAAACCAAAAAAAACATTGACTATCAGCACATTTCTTATCGGAATGAGTAAAATGCGTTTTTGCATTTTCAACTGTGAATAATTTTTAAACGAGTTGATAAAACTTCCAAAAAAATTTGTGTGCTGATTTTAGAAAAGAAAGAGCTTTCAAATGATGTAGCACTCGACCCATGTTCCCTATCTGAAATATAAGGGTTGTTATCACCACGCTTAAGGGGTTGATATTTCAAAGTTGAGTTTTATGTCAAAACATATCCCCCTCAATATTAAGATTGACGTGTTTTAGCGTTTCTTAGAAAAAAATTCTCTGGACGCAAATCGGTCTGTTTAGTTTTCAATGCGCCACCCTGTATATATATATATATATATATATATATATATATATATATATATATATATATATATATTTGGATTTTCTATGAGAACATATAAATCGATAAAAAAAAATAATTTTTATTTCACCTTCAATTCAACATCCGCTAATCTCTTTTATGGCATTCTCATTTTAGTGCATTTTCTTAAAAAAACATTCACTAGTGAGGAGATCTCCAATTTTGAATTTCGAACAAATTTGTTTAAATGAGCGGGAACTAGGCCACCTAGAACACATATCCGGGGTTAGTTCTAGGTTTTATATGTTTATATATATATATATATATATATATATATATATATATATATATATATATATATATATATATATATATATATATATATATATATATATATATATATATATATATATATATATATATATATGTATATATATATATATATATATATATATATATATATATATATATATATATATATATATATATATACTGATGATTTTGATTCGATTTAGTGAGTGCGTTCTTTTTGCATGTGGCTTGGATAAGTTCTTTATCCAGGAAAATCGCACTAGTTTTCCAGAGAAAATGTTGGTTTTTTTTCATAAAAAATACGCATTTCCGGAAATAACAAAAGGAGTTAAATTTTGTGGAATTTGATTAACATTATAAAAAGTATTTTAAATACCCAAATTTAGATCTGTAAGGTAAAAGCACACAAAAATACAGACATTTAAAGAAAATAAAAATTGGGTGCCACCCATGACCAGAGAAACGCATAAAACTAGAATATTTTGTGTGGACAACAAAATGTATTGTATATTACAGACTAAGATTAAGTTTTTTTGGCGCAAAAAAGTTACTTTGAAAATTTTTGAAAAATCGCAACTTAAAACGTCAAAATCGGCAACATTTATACAAAGAATCAGAAATAAATACGGGTTATGTAAAGAAAATTTCGAAAGAAACGTATCTTCTAAAGCCTTCAGTTTCAGCATCAACCGTCAAGGTCCTTTATTTTACTAAAATATTTGCAGAAAGATCATTTCAGGTAGACCCTTTCTCTGATATTATGGCAGTAGTTTTAGTTATAGAGTGTATGGTTCAATTATCTATAATTTTTAGCGATTTTTCTTTGAAAAAATCGTTATTGAGTAGACAGCGACTTTTGAATTGTGCGAGGATTTCTTCAAATGACCACGAACTTGGCTCCATAGAACCCACACGTACAGAGTGACACATTTACACGGTAAAGCTCAATATATCCGTTAATTAACAAGGCAAGAGAAAACAAGTCTGGACGCAGAAAGTGCGTTATGGTAGTGAATTTTCATGGAAATGATCTGGCACCAAATATTTTTTGTAACTCTCTCTTCCTGTAACATATAAATCTAAATTCTGGCATATAGTGTTCTTTTAATGTCATAAACTTGTGTACCAGATTTGATTTCCTTTCCTTTTAAATTTTTTGAGATAACTTTTTTTCTGAAAGTAAATATTAAATTTTTCCGGAAAGGCTGGTTCGATTTCCCTGGCTAACAAACTTGTCAAAGCCACTTACAAAATGAAGACACGTGCCCTATTTTATTAAAATCGGCCCATTATTTTTTGAATTTTCGGTGTGATATATATATATATATATATATATATATATATATATATATATATATATATATATATATATATATATATATATATATATATATATATTTATATATATATATATATATATATATATATATATATATATATATATATATATACAAAAATTGAAACTGACCCTGTTATATGAGTTCTAGGGGTCCTAGTTCCCGCTCATTTAAACAAAAATTTCAAAATTCAAAAGTCGCGATCTCCCTATTATTAATTTTTGCTAAGAAAATTCACTAAAAATGCATACGTTAATTGTGTTTGTATCTCGAGCTGCATCTCACAAACTTATTTTAATAATCACATGGTGGCCCTTACCCCTTATTTTAATGCATGTTTCAAGTTTCCGTCGAATTATAATGCATGTGTGTATATTTCTCTCTCTTCTTTATTTCCTTGACAGGATCTAAATCTAAGCATATATTTAGCTATGCAACTTTTTTCGTTATGAAATTTTACTAATAGAGGGCTCACGATCGAAAACTCAAATAACAAGTTACCGATTTGCTCAAACTGTCCAGCTATATTTCTCTGGTAAATACTAAAATCCCACCAATTCTTCTGGAAAATATTTGGGTTTTCTTTCGGAAAAGATTTGTATTTCCAGAAATAACAAACCCATGACAACCAAATTTGGTACTTAAAATATAGAGTACTATAAAACGTACTCTATATCCAAATTTTGGATCTCTAAGTTATAAAAGTTAAAAGCAAGAAAAAAATATTTGAAATATTTTTAGGAAAATTCGCTACAATAGCGCGCTTGCTGCGTCCAGACTATTTTTAGATTAGTAAAACTCTTACGCTTCATTAGCTCGCTGGTCGGATCTCCTGTTTTATAACAATTCGCAATATCTAGAAAAAATCTTTAATTTTTTACTAGAATTTTTTAAAAGGTGCGTTGATAATTCGTCTCCACCAGGAACATTTCTGTGACTAAGTTCTTTAATCGTGCAAGTATGGTAAATAAAGACCACTGATAGCAGATTTTACTTCCACATCTTCAATACGTGTGGAAGTATGGCATCAGCGACAAAAATTTAAAAAAAATCCCTTAAACGTCCTAAAAAACTATCAAAACATCTAGAAAACATGGCTTTGGAACATTTTTTTTTTGTCTGTCGGTCTGTCGGTCTGCCAGTCTGTCGGTCTGCCAGTCTGTCTGCTTTTAGCCACGATAACTTTAGAACGAAGAGAGATATGGTCTGGTATACAGTTAGCAGCCGACGAACGAACGGTTGTGATTGTAATTGGGTAAAATCGCCCCAGGGGGTGATTTGGTGGAAATTTACATTTTTTCGTTAAAACTCGAGTAATATAACGTTTTAGGGTTTGTTTATTACAAATATTTTAATTTCATCAAACATTTAGTATTTTGTGCTGAAATTAAATAAGCGGTTGAATGTGTAGGGGTTGGAATATCGGTGACAGAAATTTCGATTTTTTTTTTGTTGCGAAAATTGCTACGTCTGTCTATTAGTAGGCGCAATAACTCTCGAACGAATTGAGATATCATCTTCAAATTTGGTATTCAGTTAACGCCCGACAAAGGAACGTTTCGAATTGTTTTTAGGTAAGATCGCTTCAGGGTGCAGGGGATAAGTAAGGGGTTATTTAGTGAAAATTGAATTTTTTAATTAAAACTCGTGTATTATAACGTTTCAGAGGACTACAGGAATACGAATATTTCTTTGTTGTCAAGTCATGGAACTTAACTTCATTTCAAGAGAATGTCTTTTTGAGAAGAGTAGATTATTACAGCACTGTGTAAGTTATGATTCAATTTGTAGCACTATTAGTGAATTAAAAAAAATAATAGTGAGGAGATCCCGACTTTTGAATTTTGAAAAAAATCTTCAAATGAGAGTGAACTAGGCCTCCTAGAACCGATATATAGGGTTAGTTTCAATTTTTATATGTTTGTATGTATTTATATATATATATATATATATATATATATATATATATATATATATATATATATATATATATATATATATATATATATATATATATATATATAACGGGATACCCAATAAGACCACTCATCAACTTCAAACATGCACCTTCATACAAAATAGCAAAAGAAATGGACCAAGTACTAAAACAACAAATACAACTAGAAAACAAATTTAACATAAAAAACTCCATAGAACTAGTGCATAGACTAGAAGACATAAACATAAACAAAAACACAAGACTTGCTTCATTTGACATAACAAATATGTACACCAATATACCAATTAACGAAACTACAAATATAATCGAAAATAAAATACAAAATAAGAACAAAAAACAACAAATCAACGAAATATTAAACATCATATTAAAACAAAATTACTTTGAGTTTAACGGAGAATACTACATCCAAGAAGACGGACTACCAATGGGATCTCCACTATCAAGCATCATGGCTGAAATATACATACAACAGTTAGAAGATAAAATCAACACCATCATAAAAGAGACAGACCCAAACATCAAATGGATAAGATACGTTGATGATATATTGGTAATATACGATAATCAAAAAACCAACATAGACAATATCCTTGAAAAAATAAACCAAATTAACAAAAACATAAAATTTACAATAGAAAAGGAATCAAACAACACCATTAACTTCCTAGACTTAACACTAATCAGAAAAGAAAACCAGATTGATTACAAAATATACAGAAAACCCACACAAACAGACATCACTACACCTAAACACTCACTACACCCACATACACACAAAATAGCCGCATACAGATACTTAATAAACAGAATGCTAAATGTACCACTTCATAACGACGAACGAGAAAAGGAGTACAACATCATAATACAAATAGCAGAAAGAAATGGATACAATAAGAAAACAATAGAAAAGCTAGTAAAACAAATCAAAAACAAACAAATCAACAAAACCGAAAACAAAACACCAGAAACAAACACAAAATACACAACATTCACTTATAACCACCACATCAAAAAAATAACACAAACACTCAAACAATATGACTTAAAAATGATCTACAAAACCAATATCAAAATAATAAACAAAATAAATAAAAAACAAGAACACAACCCACATGAATTAAACGGAATACATCAAATAGAATGTAACACATGCAATAAAAAAATATACAGGAATGACAAAAAAATCAATAGAAACAAGATTCAAGGAACATATAACAGCATTAGATAAAATCCACATACCTAGCTACAAATCAAACGTAGCTACACACATTCACAACACAAAACACCAAAAACCAGACATCACCCAATTACAACTTATGAAACATATTAAAGACAACAAAAAATGGAAATCTGGGAACAATACTACATTCAACAAACAAACAATAGGAAACAATTAATGCCAGAACAAATCCAAGTACAAACATTTAAACAAAACTTAATAAGGGCCATACAAATAGACAAATTATCAAACCACAGTGATCAAGACAGGAGACCGATACACACGACACAGTCCGAAGGCACAACCAATCAGAGAACAGGAAACCGACCAATAGAAGCTCACGGCGCATGCGCCACGCACAATCTCAGACGTAGACCAGACAAGAGCGATAACAGTCAGTAGCGTGCTGATGATGAACCGAAAAGGTTCGAAACTGCAGTCCGCGCAAACCATTAAGAAATCACAAACCTACAGCAAACAAATAAAGTGTATATATATATATATATATATATATATATATATATATATATATATATATATATATATATATATATATATATATACAGGGTTAACCATTTGCCAATATTTACGTATGTCAGTTTAAAGACAAAAAAGTTGGAGGCATTTAAAGAAAAACAAATTGGGGTTTTCTTCAAAACCTAAAAAATCGCGCCTTGAAACGTCAAAATTGGCAACATTTAGGCAAAGAACCTGAAAGACATACGGATTACGTAAAGAGTGTTCTGCAAACCCTTAAGTTTCAGCTGCAATCATCATTATCCTTTATTTTAATAAAATATTTTCAGAAAATTCATATCAAATAGACACTTTTTCTGATGCTTTGGCAGTAGTTTTAATTTAGTTTATGGTTTAACAGTCTACAATTTTGAGCAAATTTTCTTAGAAAAAATTCCTCATTGTCGAGACCGCGGCTTTCGAATTCTAAAAAGGTTTCTTCAAATGGGCGCAAACTAGCCCCCCCAGAATCCATATCCGGGTTTACTTTCTGTTTACATTTATACAGAGTGATGCATTTCTACGGTAAAGCTCAATATAATTGTTATTATGCAAGATACGGGAAAAAATTGTATACGTTACTTATAGGGTGTCTTGAGCTGCGACTTGTAAAATTATGTTGACAATCATAGGTGGCTCATAAGTCGTTGGTGATTCCTACTTTTTTTTTTACATTTATTATTGCATTTTTACATTTTAAATCGAAATATGATGCATATTTGTAAAAAAATTCGAGACGCAGTAAGTGCGTTTTGATAGCCAATTTTCATTAAATGTTTCATAATTCAATAACTCAATCTGCTATTAACCTAAGGTTCGTCGGCTAGGAAACGAGTTTTCTCGGAAACATTTTAAGTTTATTTTCGGAAAATTTTTGTACATTTTCAAACAAGTTATTTTGATAATATATGGTACCTACTATGTAGGTTATACCGGTGACCAAATTGAAGAGACACATTTGCTATTAAAAACATTTTTATGAAAATTGACTTCCATGACGCACTTGCTGCCTCCAGACTTTTTTTATATTATAAAAGGGTATTAACTATCTAATAGGCTGAATACTTTTTATGTCATCCTCATACAGTCTCTAGGTATAAGTGGACCAAACCGTCAGATAAACGCCCTGACTCAAGGACAACAACTTGACAACCTCCTAGATTAGATTCTCACGGTGCTCCACGTGCCCTGAAGACTCAACCCTCACCTACTTTACAGGCGGAACACACTAGAGGACGGTAACCTATATATCACAGTCAAAGCCAGCTCCTTATGTACACTGATGACAGTCATTTCATGACCTACTCATCTCCATTGTTGTCCCAATGCGTGTGTGTGTGTGCCTGTGGTTTGTGTCTTAATTGGCAAAGCCGGCCGTTCGTTGCCCTCCCTTGACAGTCAAGATCAAGATCCGCATGTAACTTTCACCTCACATTGGAAAGTAATTTGGATCGGGTATGTTTGAGATGTTGTAAAGCACGTCTGGTCATTTCTGTGATAAACATGCAGATATATGTGCATTAATTAACTGACGTACTTACGGAGAATTTAAATTTCAAGACTAATGCTTTTCTGGAAATCGCATATGACATAAATACCAAATAGAACTATCATTTTATAAGTTTATCTATAATTTTTCAAACAAATATTGCTTGATTTTTAAAAATTATGTTTTGGAGTCCTCTGAACACATTTTTATTTTAATTTAAACATTTAAATATCCTGTTATACGTGACTCATAAGCTGATCGCACGTAAATGACCGTTTAAAACTTTCTCTCTTATATTTACCTATGTATATCAGTTACGATTATTATTTGCTCTTGTATATTAATATTTGTTGATGGGAACCTCGATGGTTCAGGGGTAAGAACGTGTGCCTCTGAACCGAAGGGTACTGGGTTCGATACCAGGGTACTCATTTCACTTTTTCAGTACAAACTGTTAAATTAACATCAACCGAGGTTCTGGCATTGTATCTGAGCAAGTTGAATGTCTGCACGTTCCGCCCTTACGGAGGGGGCGTAAAGCCGTCGGTCCCGTGTCCATGCGATGTTGGGCACGTTAAAGATCCCTACCCTCCTTACATAAAGGCAGGGGTTCGGCAAAATTTCCATGATAGTGAGGTGAAACTGCTCCCTGGCGTCGGTGATTGGGCATAGTCGCGGAAATAGGCCGACGTTAATGAAACAAAACACACATACACATATTTTTTAATGGATAATGTTTGGGCATACAATATGCTTTGGGGTGTTAATTTTTATGTGTATATAAAGGTGTCCCAACTAAAATTTTCATCCCCTAATATGTCCGAGTCCGTCCAAGGGTAAGAATAAAGTCTAGACGCAGAAAGTGCGTTATGGTAGTGAATTTTCATTAAAACATTTTTAATAGCAAATATGTGTGTTTTTTAAGAAAGCAGGCATCAAATTTAGTTACCAGTATAAAACCTCTATAGTATAAACAATGTGCCATGTTTCATCAAAGTAATTGCATTGTTTGAAAATGTACAAAAGTTTCCGAAAGTAAACTTAAGGCGTTTCCGAAAAGACTGGTTTCTTGGTCAACCTTATAGGTTAATAGCAAATTGAGAAATTTAAATTTGAAGCATTTAATGAAAATTCGCTACCATAAAGCACTTGCTGCGTCCCAAATTTATTTTCTTACAAACATCCATTATATTTCGATCGAAAATGCAAAAATACAATAACATAAGGCGTGTTCGATTAAAAAAGAAAATTTGTATCACCAACGACTTATGGACCACCCTGTGATTATAGAAATAATTTTTTAAGATATAGTTCAAGACACCCTATAATTAATGTATATAATTTTTTTTTCTTGTATAATAACGGATATATTGAGCTTTATTGATTTTTTACGGAAATACGACACAAATTATATACCATTAAACGCTAAGACTAATGCCAAAGCATCAGAGGAAGGGTTTATTTTAATTGAATTTTCTGGAAATATTTTAGTAAAATGAAGGATAATGACCGTTGAAGCTAAGACTTCAGGGTTTGCAAAACATTTTGCTTGAGAGATTTTCTTTCCATAACCCGTATTAGTTTCAGGTTCTTTACCTAAATATTGCCAATTTTGACGTTTAAAATCGCGACTTTGACGTTTGGGGAAAAACCCCAATTTATTTTTCTTTAAATGCCTATAACTTTTTATCTTTTAACTTAGAGAGCTACATTTTGGTAAGTGATTTACGTATAATGATATAAAAGCGCTTACCAAATTTGGTTGCCCTTACTTTGTTATTCCCGGAGATATAATTTTTTTTTCGGAAAAAAAGAGAAAATTTTCTGGGAAAACCTGGGCCGATTTTCATGGCTAACGAACTTTCCAAGCTACTTGCAAAAGGAAGGTATTCACCAAATTTAATCATAATCGGCCCATTATTTTTTGGGTTATCGATGTGATTAATAACATTGATAGGTAAATTAGCAGATTAGCGCATTGTTCTTTTTTGCAAAAAAAAACCTCAGGAACATGCTTAGAGAAACCCCTTCATGCATTATCCATCGGACAAATGTGGTGGTTTCAACTCCACAATACAGTTAAGAGACCTAAAGTAAATTTGAGGTTCTGTGCAGGGTAAACATGCTACAACGGAGCTCGAAATGCAAACTTTAAAAAACTCACCTTACAGAAGTCCATAGAAAGGAGAAACTCCTTACTAACACCGTTTGTCCATAAGAAACTTCCACTTTGCCCAATTGAAAAAAAACGCGAAATAATGACGTAATCTGATTCGTTACTAGAATTGAATAAATAACTGAAACTGCTACCAAAGCATCACATAAATGGTCTATTTTAAATTAATTTTCAGCAGATATTTTAATAAAATATAGAACAATGAAGATTGTAGCTGAAACATAAGGCTTTCTAACTTCTTGCGACATTTATGCTGCACAGCCGTGTTCATTTACGTACTGTATCTAGAACATGTCAATTTTGACGTTTCTAATCGCGACTTTTTGACGCTTAAAGAAGAAAAACTTAAAAGCTTATTACTTTTTTTTTAACGTAGAGATTCCAATTTTGATGCGTGGTTTTCTTTTTATGATATAAACCCTCGTACCCAACAAGGTCACCCTAACTTTGTTATTTCCGGAGATATAAAAATTTCCTGAAAGAAAACGCACAGTTTTCCGAGAAAACCTAGTCCTATTTTCTTGGATAAAGAACTTGTCCAAGCCACTTGCCAAAGGAACGTACTAGTCAAGTTTTTTTGGTCCATTATTTTTTAAGTTATCGGTGTATAAACGTATATATATATATATATATATATATATATATATATATATATATATATATATATATATATATATATATATATACGTTTATACACCGTCGTGTGATACATATATATATATATATATATATATATATATATATATATATATATATATATATATATATATATATAAAGTCTGAAACCGACCTCGAATTTGGGTTCCAGGGGTCCTAAATAGCGCTTATTTGAAGATTTTTTTTTTTAATTCAAAAGTCGCGATCACCTCGTTAGTGTTTTTTTTGAATTCACTAAAGAGCTAAAACAGGTCAAGATCTAGGAGTTTGTTAGTTATGTCAAGCCGTATTTTAACTCACAAAGCGCGAAAGCGTACTAACGTACGACCACCAGAATTATCAATTTTGACGATTCAACTTTTTTTTTTATCAGAGGCTTGTAATTTCTTTCTGTTCTAACTTAGAGATCTGGATTTTGGTACAAAGGATACTCTTTATTGCAAAAAGCAGCGTGCCACATTTTGTTACCATAGCTTTTTAATTTTCGGGCATAAGTTTTTCTAAAGAAAACCCAACATTTTCGTGGAAAACCTTGTCCTATTTTCCTGGTTAATGAACTTATCCAAGTCACTTGCAAAAGGAGCGCATTCACCAAAATTAATCAAAATCGTGTGATACATATATATATATATATATATATATATATATAGATATATATATATATATATATATATATATATATATATATATATATATATATATATATATATATATATATATATATATATATATATATATATATATATATATATATATATATATTATATATATATATATATATATATATATATATATATATATAAATTAAAACTGACTCCGGATATGTGTTCTAGGGGCCTAATTTAGCGCTTATTTAAAGAGAATTTTTAAAATTCGAAAGTCAGGATTTCCTAATAAGTAGTTTTTTTTTAAAGAAAATTCACTAAAAATGATGTAAGAAACTTGTTTGTTTTGTTTGGCAGACAACACTTTGAAATACGTTTTCTCAAAAACTACCCAACCAATTTTTAAAAGCTGATACTTTTCAAAAAGAGAAATTGATTAGCTTCAAAATGAAGTATCACCCAATACCCCTTTCTATTGTAAGTGGCAGAGATGAAACTCACTACCCCTGGAGGGATGAACTGACAGAGTTGGGAATACCAGCAAAACGTGTATCCCTTGAAATAAAACTTGACGTGTGCGAGCGTTTTTTTTTTTTAAATAACCGGACATATAAAAAATCGGGTCTGTTTAATTTCCGCTGCGCCGCTTTGTAGGTAAACATACAGGGCTTTCATTAATTCCCGAACCCCACGTGACCGCTTAAGTTAGGCAACCCGGCTTACACGATTGTACAACCTGAATTAATGAAATCCCTAAGATGCCAGTGTTGTCTCATATTTCCTTTGGGGTTTTATAAAAAATATAATAATTATAATAAGTTGAAACAGTAAATGTCTTAAATATATTTATTATTTAGTATTTTTAACAGCAAGTCTCTTCATGTATGGTTTACAGTTATTGATTGTTAAAAAATAAATTAAAAACATAATAAAATATTACTTTTATTTTGTATAGATATCAAAATTTTGTAATGTGCGTAAACAACTTGAGGTCCGATTATTTAAACTTCTAATTTAAGGTTTTAGGAATGTGTATTGTGTAACATGTAACAAATATGTACCTGTTTGGGCAGTTTACCGACGAACAGATTAGGTAGGGTTTCGTTCCATGCGATGTCGAATAACGTCAACAACATAACCTTAACATACCTACACTTTTAACTTACGTAAAAACGCAATGAAACTGCTATGTTTTGATAAAAAATGTTTATTTTTATTGTCCAACAGATAGAAAATTATTTGAAGAAGGTAAACACAGGTCGAATTGGAAAATGCACAATATGCATACAAATTAACCGTCAAAAGGGAATTGACCGCCAATGGAGTAAACTGTCCATTGCCAATTGATTTAGTTACTTTAGGGTCCCTAGTCTAGTGGTTTTTTTGGTTACTTTTTGACTGTCAAGTAATAAAATCATATTCTACTAAGAGAGATACAGAATCCGGTCACGTGGGGTTCGGGAATTAATGAAAGCCCTGTATAAAAATTCAAGTGGATCTTGGTCTTGGGTTCTAAGTGTCCTAAATCGTGCTCATTTAAAAAATTATTTTAATTTTCATTATCTATTCTTCTTTAAGGCTGTATACATAAATTATCTAGATTTTAAAGTTACTTAATCACATAAGCATTTAGATTAATTAATTAAAAAAAAAATCAATATAACTTGGGTCCTACTATTCTCGTTGCCTTTCAAAAACGACGCAATAAATGCCACACCGATACATTGGAAAACACGAAAGTCAGTTCGTTTTCGATAATTAATTTATCCTAATCTAATTGTCTCCAGTTGTTTTTGTATTCGCTAATGAACTTCAGGCTCATACCCGTGACAAGATTCACGATTTAACAATTCGCTATCACTCAAGCGAGAAAATAAAGAAATCATGAGAAATTAAAACGATGTTTACGCTAGCCATTGTGTGTATTGATTTTTTTGCCGGATGACCTACACAGGGATAATTGATAAACAAATTCACTTCTTCTGACATACAAAACATTTTGCTTTCTTTAAATGCTTTAAATTAGATTAAGATTTACGCATGAAATACAATGACCAATACTCAATAGATAAATAATAATAATAATAATAATATTTTTATTGTGCATTTTAAATGTCC